>JAHTLZ010003307.1:6609845-6635860 GCA_023846285.1 Phrynocephalus versicolor
TATTATTATTATTATTATTATTATTATTATTATTATTATTATTATTAAAATGATAAAATGTCAGTGGGTGGATATGGCATCTGATAAAGTAGATTGCAGTCCACTTTCGTTTTTAACATGTCACAAGAGTTTGCTGTTTCAATACAGGTGAGGTAAGGTGAATAAGAAACATGAATTTGCAAAACCGTTCCCTGTGATGAACACATAATTAGCAATCCAGGCCCAGCTCTGACAAAAAGGATGCAGGCTTGAATTTATTTGCTCTACCCTCAAAGTATGACTGGCAGAAGATGGCTTCCAGAAATGGTGAATTGTTTTGGATTTTTTAAAAAAAAATTAAACTTGAATTCATGTCACAAAGCCTCCACTCTGCCATGGAGACAATTAAACGGACCTAGAGTCACATGTAATAAGAGTGACATTGGTAGCAATTTAAAAGGCTGTTTAACCACATCAATATTTTATTTCAGTAGAGTTCAGCAATAGTTGTCTATAGGGCTTTAGATAGCGTAATGTCAATTAATGAACCAAAAAAGACAGGTAGACATGGCATGACTGAATTGAAGTTCTTCATAGGTGGAAAGAAAAGAAAACTGGTTTTCAATTAAAAATGAAGCGTTTTCTCTGGGAGAGCCATCC
This sequence comes from Phrynocephalus versicolor, assembly GCA_023846285.1. NCBI lineage: Eukaryota > Metazoa > Chordata > Lepidosauria > Squamata > Agamidae > Phrynocephalus > Phrynocephalus versicolor. Next base: position 6,610,485 of record JAHTLZ010003307.1, read on the forward strand.
CAGTTTCTGCTTCAACAGGACTACTGAGCTTTCTTCCATTTTCTTTATAACCTCACCATCCATGTGATGAGATGTCTTGCACTTTCATCCATCTCCAGATTTCCAGGTGGTTTCAGGTATATGGTAGGTGTAAGTTAACACTGAACAATTAACTGACTGTTTCTGTTATTTAAGGCTCTGGCCATCGGACAGGTTCCTTTTGCTGGATGTTTAATCTGATTTACTTGCAGAGAGCTTAGAGATTAGGTTGAAGGTCAGAATGCCCATGCCTGCTCTAGGGCTTAGTTAATTTCAGACATTAAACTGCTATGCACTGCTTGTTTACTGGATGGGACAGTCTGATCTTATTTGGCAAGTGACAGAAACAGTCAGTTAATTGTTCAATGTTAACCTACACCTACCATATATCTGAAACTACCTTTCAAGACAAGTTAACTTTAAAAAGGTGATAGGGGGAGATGTTCGTCCTCCCCTTCACATCTCATCTCTGGGACTTTGGTGGGGTTCCCTTAAACAATGGATTTTAGGGCATAGAAGGCTGCTGGAGAAGAAAGAAAGGGATTAGTAAAAATTGTGTACTTCTCAAAAGGGTTTGGGGGTAGAGGACAGTTTTAAATGATGTAGCATGGGATACTTTCATATCCAAGACACTGCAGTAATGGTAAGATCAATCAATGATTGCAAATCTTATTAAGTACTCGGGATTTTGTTACTGTTGCTGTTGAGAGGGGGTTAAATATGAAAAATGTAAAAATGATGCATATCCTTAATTCTCCCTCTTTACATCAATGACACTTAATATTAAAAATTGGTCTGGGAGAGACATTTGAGTATCGTTATTTAATCCATATCGTGGTTTCAGCCCTGATGGTATTTTCTTGCCTTGTTTGGTAAATGGGAATTAGGAATGAGCACGAAACGAAAAACAAAATGCTGTTTCATCATTACATAATGAAACAAAACGAAATGAAATGAAATGAGGAAGCAGCATTTCGTTATAGACGAAATGAAATGGTCATTTTTCCATTGAAACAAACCATTTTATTCCATCGTTTTCGGGCTCCTTCCGAGCTATCAATGGCTGGAGCCCTTTAAACCTGGCCCAGTTGGTACCAGGGGTCCTTCTGGTTCCGACTGGGCCAGGTTTAAAGGCTCCAGCCATTGACAGCTCGGAAGGAGCCCTTTAAAAACGTCTCCTGGAGTCCCAGGCGCAAATCTGGTGCCTCTAGGATGCAGGGGAGCCACTTTTTTCATTTCATATGAAATTTTTAATTTTTTTTTTCATAAGAAACAAAACAAAACAGAACAGGGGTGAGCATGAAACAAAATGAAACAAAATGAAACATTATTTTTTTCCATTTTGTGCCCATCCCTAATGGGAATCCATTCATTGACATCCCCCATCCTTTTGTGTTCCTTATGAAAAAAAATCTAAATGATAGGTGAATCTTATACATGCTCAAGTACTCACAAATACTGCTCTGCCTCTGTAGTTTCTCAGACATTCGTTGTTTATATGCACTATAGCTGCTGTGTCCCAAATGAAATCTAATGGGTTCTAGCTCACACGTTAGACTTGTGTGATATGTCACCTTGATGGAAGCAGCTTTCAACTGGAAGTGATTTTCTTTTTTGTTGATGTCTCCAGCCCACACTGAATGGATTATAGGGTTATTGTAAGATTATTTACCTTCTAAAAACTGGGAGCATATCCTTCTTAAAAGTGATATAACTATAAATTAGGACCAGTAATATATTTCATTGTATGATAACCAGCTTGGAGTTAATTCCACATTGGTATTCATTTTTCTCCAATTTGGGAAATGTAGCAGATTCCAACAGTATGTGATTCACCCGAGATTCCGTTTTCTTATTATGTCTTAACACTGTAGAATTACAGTGTTATGTAGCCTGAAGTACTGTATCTCTGCAGGCATTACTTGCTTGCTCCCTTGAACTGTGACTCTGATGGAATGTATTTTCTTCAGACTCTAGATGTATTTTCTTCAGACTCTACTTAATGCAACATTTTATAATGTAACTTTTTAACTGTTGAATAATTGCTGGCTTTGTCATACTTGGCTTCCCATGTGTTCTTGCCTGAGTCATAAACCTTGACACAACGCAGTAGAGCAGTCTCAAGGTTGTATTGTCTTCTCTGTCTTCTATATACAGTAATACCTTGAATAAAGAATTCCTCTGATAACAATTTTTTTGGATAACAAATGGAAATTTCTGGGTATAGGGCTGGTTCGGATAACAAATATTTCCTATGGGCTGCTTCGCATAACAAATGTTTTATAATACCTTGCAAAAAAAGTGTACCCAGGATATATTGCAACCCCTGTAGTTTGCGGAGGGGTGGGGGGAGTTAGAGTGGGGTTTTTCATGTTTTTTTTTTTTTAGCCATTCTGGACGTGTTTTGCTGAGGGATTTGGACCTTTTGAACTTGGAAAGGTAGGGAACTAGCTTTTATTAATCTTTGCACTGCTTTTATTTACATTTTTGGCAGAAAAAAGTTGGGGTAGTCATGCTGCTTTCATCTGTCCATGTTTACATTCTTTTCCATAGCTCTGCAGGCAAGAACAGGCTGGATTGCTCTTGCTGCTTATGTTTGTCTGTTTGCAAGGCAAATTAGCAGATTACACTGGCGGTAATTAGGATACTGTATGTTTCCATTCTTTGTCTCTATTGTTCTCTGCTTCATTGTAAGCACAGCTGCCTTCTTCAACCTTGCTGCCCTTGCTGTGGCTGCTGCTCCTCATCCTGAGTGGCTGCCTAGAAGGTGATGAGGGGCCTGAGCTTGCTTGGACTGCCTCCTCCTTCCCAATACAATGAAGGAAGGAAGGAAGGAAGGAAGGAAGGAAGGAGAGCCGCTCCAGCTGCTGCCACTGTAGGAGGAGGAGGAGGAAGCACAGCAGAGGGATCCTAGCGGTGGCACCTCAGGGTGGCGATATGGAGCAGGAGGCATTGCTGAAGCCCCTGAGACACGCTGATCATGGGTCGATCATGGGAGGGGCTCTGCCCACTTGTTCCTCCCTCCCCCTTTTTTCCATGTCAGCCTTTATTTATTTATTTGTTTGTTTGTTTATATTTGGACAGTGGTCCAGCCCCCAGTGGTGTCTGGGTGGTGGTGGACTGGCCTGCTTGTTTGAAAATGTTGAGGACCTCTGGTGTAGACAAATGTGAATGGCATGGCATCACTGATGGTGTCAAAATTGACAGTCTTTTTTTTCATATTAGCTTCCATGTATTGAAGTTTTGGTTTTTGTTGTCTTAAAGAAATTCTTTCACTATCTAGAATGATGTTTAATATTTCTTTGCTGACTTACAGAATGAAGTGGATTTTCCCCCTCACAAATAAGACTTGGAACTTTGACTGGTAGTTTCCTTTTCCTAAAGTCATTCTAGTGAAATTTCTACAGAAGGAACAGATTTTAATCAAATATCCTTCTGCAGGAAAATACACCATATATACTTGAGTATAAGCTGATTTTTTCAGCCCTTGTTCTTGGCTAATAAAAGCGTCCTCAGCTTATACTCAAGTCAATAAGTTTTCCCAGTTTTGGAGGGTAAAATTAGGCCCTCACCTTTACTTGGGTTGGCTTATACTTGAGTATATACAGTAAGCCCTTAGTTTTCTATTAATAAAATCAATCCATGCTTATTAAACATTGTTTTATATGGGTTCCACTTATATTCATTGGTTAATACAAGTTAGGGGCTCAATCTCTACCTCTCTTTTCTAACCATTGATAGAAAAGATTCCATGTTTGCAAATATTCTGAATCTTCCTTCTCTTTAACCTTCAAAATAGTCCGAGGGATTTTTGACTCATACTCAGTGCGGTTTTTCATTAATATATCTGATGTCATATATGATAAAGGATATTATATTAAAATAAGTAAAGGGTAGATTTTAACCAAATTTGATGTTCCAATAGAGTCCCTGCTGTAGGTGACTAAAGAAGGACTAAAGGAATTTAGCTAAGCATGGTATATTATGTATCAGGGAAGATCACTGGTCAGAAGTCTTTCAGTCCAGAATGTTCCACACAGGTACCAGAACCCATATGTGTGAATGACAGAGGGCCACAAAAATGAATCTAAATATTCAATACAATTTAAGAGGTTTCATTTCTCCCATAAAATACCTGATTTTGCTTACCAGAAATTCTCACTGAAGGAGCCATATGCTGCAGCATTTGGTTCTACTACCCCTCCTGCATGATTACCTAGAATATCATTTCTCCCTTCCAATTCAAGTTCTTTCGAATTATGTCAATTTTCCAAATGCTCAGGACTTTTTTAAAAAAATAAGAAAACAGTATTGAAGGCTAGAGTCATTTTTAGCAAATGAGCTATCAACTGTGTGACTGCTAAACAGCTTGTCACAGAAGCAAAACATAGAACTTTCTTTTTCACATGGGCCAAAAGCTTTGTCCAACTTGTAATAAATATATTTCATCACATGAGAGCTGTAGAAGCAGGACGACAGGAGGAAGTTTTTAATGAAGATATTAGCCACTATATCTAGTGACCACTGCCGACCTATTTCTTCTTCATTAGTAAGCTTTCTTTGTTGTGGTATACAAAGAATTTCATCTCTCTCTCTTTTTGCCTTTTGTGCAGGAGGTGAAATTTCTGAATTTGTTTGGGTTTGTGTTCTAGAATTTGTCACAATATATTAAAAGCCATGTTTCTCTGTTCACACTTGAGCAGGAAGGAATTGAAGAAACTGGAACTAGAGTAACAGAGCAGCACTAAGTATCTTCCAGCACTGTTGCACAGAAAAATTACAACAACCAGTTCACAGGTCAGTCTGACACAAATCTGATGCAAAATTAACAGCAAACAGAAACTTGGATTAGTGATGTGCAGAAAAGAATGGTTGTAATGGCTTTGGCTGAGCCATCTCATTAATACTTGGGAAAGCTCTTTCTTTGGTGCAATTTCTGGAAAAAAATTATAATAGTTGCCTTTGATGTGCCTCCCAGAATCACTGATTTGCAGTTGTTCTCTAGAACTATAGTATAGTCTTCTCTTGGAACCATCATGATTAGTTGTTCTGGAAGGCTTCCTGGAGCACTTGTAATTTCTTGGAGCAGCTGCATGTTTTATCATGTGGTGTTCAATTTGGTTTGAAAGACAGATGCCATTTTATTGTTTCTTAAAAAAAATTAGTAAGGAAAAGGAAGTCAATTTTTGGAGGGTGTGCTGGAAGCCATAATGAGTATCCACAACAGGAAACCTTTGTTCCTCTTGCATGAGGAAAAAACATCCAGGAAACTAATTTCTTCCACCCAAAAAAACATAATAGCAGCTGACTATGGTAATGGTGGCATGGCGTGGTGTGGCGTGGCAGCTCAGTGGGCTAGAGCACTGAAACTGTCAGCTGTGAAGTCAGCAGCTTGGAGGTTTGAATCCTGGGTGCCATGCAGTGGAGTGAGCTCCCACTATTAACCCCAGCTCCTGCCAACCTAGCAGTTTGAAAGCATGTAAATGCAAGTAGATAAATAGGTACCACCTAAAAAGCGGGAAGGTAAACAATATTCTGTGCGCAGAAATGCATTCAGCCATGCCAGCCACTTGGCTATGGACTTGCACAACACTGGCCCTTTGGCTTGAAAATGGAGATGAGCGCTGCCCCTAGAGTTGGACACAACTACCATGCATGTGCAGGGGAAACCTTTCCCCTTCCCTTTTATGGTAATGGTAATAAGTAGCCATTACTTAGCTTGACTTATTATTTGTCAGTCAAGTCTATTATGTGTTTATTTATTCTGGTATTCACATACCTCCCCCATTTGTGCACAGCACTATTCTGGGTGGCTTACACAAAAAATAATTTAAAAGATAATTTAAACTTAAAGTGGCACAAAGTTCAAAAATAACTGGTTTTCTCAGCTGTTCTGTAACTCTTTGATTTACATACACACAGCAGGCATTTAAGACCTGGCTACTTCTGATTGATTCAAAGACAATTTTTTCTCTGCCCCCCCTCCCCCCTCATTAACTGATTCTAAATCCAGAGTCCTCTCTTAATGAACATTGAGATCAGCTTCCTCCCAGTAGCATTCAGGTGACACCCATTCATTTAATCAGTCCACTGCCAGTCTCATTAGCTTTCTGATCAGCCATTATACACTGTTCTGAGCACTGCACAGGCATCCAGAGCTATATACATTAGACATGGGCACGACCAGAAAAAATGACGTTTCGAGTTTTCGTTTGTCGGAACGGGTCCATTTCAGGTCATTTCTGTTTGTCGCGAATTTTTTCAGAAATTTGTCGTTTCATCATTTCATTTGACATCCCAATGTAATATATTTTTAAAATAAATCCACACCTCCTCCCAGTCGAACCTCCCCCTTTACCTAATATCAGAAAAAAAAATCCTCACAAACGGTCAGAGGAAAAAAAAAGAATAAACTGCTATTCCCTTCAGCAGACAAAGCTGCAGAGAATCAAAGAAATTATTTTCTAAATTCAATTCCCTCCCTGCCTGCCTAACTTAAATCTAAAGCCTCCAGCCTCCCTCCAATCAGCCAGCAGCAGCCAGCCACACAGCCCTCCACCCTCCACATCCAAGACCCAACTGCGACTTCTGGAAGGTGCCTCGGCTTTTTATGCCCTCTGGCACATCCAGAAGTGTCAGTCAAAACCTGGCCATGCCATTGGTGAAATGGTTCAAAAAATTTGCGTGGTCCCATCCCATGCCCAGCCCACATGGGCTGGTCTAAAAAAATAAACAATAAAATAAAATAAAATAAAATCAATGCAAAGTTTTATTGCTATAAAAAACCCACTGCTGCTACTATTAAAAGTCAGGCATTTAAAATAAATAAATTTCACATGTTTCTGTGGTGATTTGGTGTGTTTTTTGACCACGATTTCTAAAGAAAAATTGTGGTCGCCATTTTGGATTCCCCCCCCCCACCGCATGGCATGCGAGACAGACGACGAGGATGACCCTCCCCAGCCTGGTGCAAGCAGCCCAGGACAGGAGAAGGGGGGGAATGCCAGGGACCCCCCAGAAACCACCCCTCTGGTAGGTGTCCTCAGGCAGGCGTATTTTCGCCTGCTTTTTTGGCTGGGAGTCGGGGTTTTTTGTTTTTACTTTTTAAAACTTTTTTTCTGTGCTGCTTGGCATCGCGCGATCGCCGCGATGCCATTAACCACAACGAAAAACCTGAGCCAATTTTTCTTTTTTTGGGTCAGGTTTGAACTGGAGCGTCATAATTATCGTTACCGTTTCCGTTACGTAACGGAAACGATAACCGAAAACGGAAATGACAATTTCGCCGCTCCGTGCCCATGTCTAGTATACATACTAACCTGGCACTGTTAGTATTGTCAGAGAAGCTCAGAATGGCTGGAATCACCACACATAGCAAGCAGGGAAGAATATCCCTTGCCTGACCTTTCAATCAGGAAGGTGAATAGGGTAGAATCCCTTTGTTATGTCTCATTAGTTATGTAATGATAATCTTTCTCGTCTCTTTGCTCCAATAGTTTACAGTGTCTAAAGCTTGTGGTATTATAAAATTGGTTGTTGTGATGTGAATACTGGAAATAAATTTGAAGCAAGACAAAGCAAACAAACAAACACAAAACAGCAGTGACATATTATATTTGTTCCAATGCAGTATTGATCTTATGTGACTCTACATTTCAGATGACTCTGTTATTTATTTCCACTACAATACTTCAGCTTTTGCTTTATGGCAGTAATCAAAGCATGACTTACAACAAGTATTAATTTTTCACCAAAGAACAAGTACTATAGAGAAAGTGGCTTTTAGGCACTTCGCTCGATCTAATGGGAGAGTACTTTTAGATGAGGAAACTCAGCTGCAAGTGACTGAGAAGTCTAAGGATTATTCAGTATCTTTGCTATACAAAGATGATGAACATTGAAATCTATCATCTGTAACCAGCACAGTCATTTGTGATGCCAGCAGAATATGCTGGAAGCTGTGTGGCCCAACAGAGTGGGATGCATGAGTGGCCCAAATCATTTTGTTGACTGAAATGAAGGACCAGAGCGGCCATTGAATCTCAGTGCTATCACATGAGACAGCAGGACAGTTCAAGGAGCTCAGTAAAGGCTATGTGACATATACAATTTTATCCTGCAATGTCTGAGAACAGTGGGGGAATTCTAGGGGATTAGTAAAGAGGCTACCTGCCCGATACGTCTGCTGCAGTTAGCTCATTCTACCTGAGTAGGCCCAGCCATTCTCTGCAGGTTACCAGATTATGGAAATGCTGCACTGAATGACGTACATTCAGGCGTGACTCATTCTTTGTAATTCCTCTAATTGCATACATTACTTAGAGTTACTCCTTCTGAGTCACTAATAAAAGTTTGCCCACAATAAACAGTATCATTCTGAAAAAGTCAAAACATCCAGTCACCCAGAATTTTAACTCTGGTCAGACAAAACTGAGAAGAGCAAAGCTGTGCTCTCCGCCATGAGGCTTCATGTTTCACTCTAGAGGTTCTCCAACAAACAATTTCAAGTCGCTACAGACACTGTCACAGAGACAAATAACTGGCTCATCAAAGAGGTTCCTGTTAATTAAATCGTCACTAAGAAACACCACATATATGACACACGAAAATATGATTTCTGCACTCCTGTTAAGTGTCAAAATATTTCCAGTACCTTGACAAGATGACCCAAGAGTAAATAAATGTGTCTCATTTACTTCCCAGCTTTAGCTACTGATGCTTCTATCAGCCATGAGTGATTAGGAAACCACAAAACAATTCACAGCTGACATTTCATCAAGCACCCTGTATACTCGTGGCAGTGGAGAAAAATCAGAGAGGATAAGAGAAATCCATATTTTCTTCCTATACCATGTCCTTTCCTAATAAATCTTCAATTGCCCACATGAACTGTTAACTACTGCTGTTGTATCATAATCCAATAGCATGATGGATCCATTTTTCTCATCCTTTTTAAGCAGTTTCGGTTGACAGCACTTTCTCCCCAGATCACTTGCCACTCTAACAGACATAAGATATCCAGTTCTTTTGCTTTCTCATCACGGACCTAACAGCTACCAGGTTATGGAGTGATTGTTCTGGCAGAATGCAGAGACAACGGCCTATTCATGAATCCTTAGTCATAATCTTCCTTTTCCAGCACAGTGCCCATAGGTCCATATTATGCCTATGAATTCTGGCACCTGCAAAGCCTCTCTGCTTTCCAGTTCAGAAAGAGAAAGGGAATGGCACCCAGCTACAAAGGTATCCAGAGATGAGGGAGGATATATTAGCCACAAGCCTCTTTCCCAAATCAGCTCTATGCATATTTCTGTGCTATGTCCAACATCAAGAATATCAGTCAAGAAAGTGAGAAGAATATCACTTCCATACCCCATTCCATAATCTCTTGAAGAATGTGGTTCCCCTCCATTGCTTTTTTGAATCTATTTTTGTAGAGTATCTATTCCCTTTCTGAGCCTGTGTATTTGGGCTGTTCATTATGTCTATAGTTCTCTTTACTTCTCTCCCTCCCCAACAAATACCTGGGTTTATGTGTAAAGCAGTGGCTGTCCTCACAACAGCCATTTTGAAATTGAACCTAGAATGTGTCTCAAAATGTCTAAATGTACTCATGGAACCCCTGTAACTCACCTTTGGTACATTTCTCCCACCAGCTGTCTGATTTTGCTACTTTTTCCAACTATCCTCATTAGTATTGTTCACTTATCTCCACTGATGTTTGGTGGGCAATTATTCATATAGCAAGTTATATGTTATAAAGTTTTGTTTGCCTGTTGTGTGCAGAATTAATCTGGACTGCATTATTGCTGCAGAAGAATTCATCAACCAATATTCTATAAGGCAGTTCTAAAACTGGGGGTAGCCTAAAGAAAACATTATAACTTTAAAATGGGCTTCAGATCGGCATCATATTTAGCACATTTGTGTCATACAGTCTGCTCTTGATCTCTGCCCACATTGGGGAGATTTGAGCAAAAGGTTTTCAAGTTATGATTTTTAAAAATGAAATCTGCCCCCACCCCAGTTCAGTAATGACTGTACATGTCCTCAGGTTTAAAACAGATCACATAAACTTGAAAAATATTGTTTATTTTTAAAGAGGATGGTTGCCCCCAGCCACCTTTTTAATTTGGAAAGTATCCAGGGTGCAGTGGCTGAAATAATGATCCTCAAAAAAGACCTTTCAAGAGGGAAAAATAACCAGCTTGTTTTAAAACTGAAATGTGGTACAGACTTTAGAGCAAGAGCTTCATAACATGAAATATTGTATACATTCATTGGCAGAGGAGGGAGCTAGGTCACAGAAACAAACTGAAAAGACAGGTTTTAACAAACAAATGCATTTCTCTTTAAAGATTAAATGACTCAGGTTTTCTTTAAAGACAGTAATGGAGGATTGAAGCTGGAGATTTATCAACAAATAGTTAAGGAATATCTTGTTTCTTTGAACAAGTTCAAATCTCCAGGGCCAGGTGAACTATATCCAAGAATATTGAAGGAACTAGCAGAAGAACTCTCAGAACTCTTGTCCATTATTTTCTTGAACCCACAAGAAATGGGTGATTGGAGAAGGGCTAATGTTGTCCCTATATTTGAAGAGAGCAAAAAGGAGGAACCTGGAAACAAACAAAAAATTTTAGGTGTCAAAATATCTAGAAGAAATAGTAATAAGCACAAGGAGGTATACTATAGACCATTTTGACTGCTGACATGGCTGTTCTCAGCATTCAGACTGGCCTTTGCTATGTAAAATCTGGCATTCTTTTTCTCTCTGGCATGATATTGAGCCAGCAAGATTGGGCCATTTCCTGGCTTTTTGAATCGTGGATACAGAAACAAAATATCCACATTCATAAACCAGATCTTTTCTGAACAAGTGCATGATGTATGTTCTCTCCCCCTCATACACGGGTGGGGGGAGAGGGAGAGAGAGCGCCCAAGGAAATTCTAGGAAGTTCACAGTAGCCAGCCATCATTGAGTATTTAGATAAATATTTTAAACCACATATTCTCGTGCCATATATGAAAATATGCTGAATTTCTGCCTGTTAAGCTTGTTCTCTCTGTGTGAGTAAAAAGCCAGTGAATAAAAGCTGTGTTGGGGGTACTGTCCAATGGCTTGTTTTCCACCGTTGAGCATTTCAAACAATTAGCAGGATGTCTGTTTTCCCTGGAAGGTACAGCTCTGTTCCAATCCTTCCACAAATAACCACATTGACATTTTGAAACAGAATAGATACAATAGCTACCTCCAATGGCAAACATGATAACTGCATTGGCTGAGCAACAACATTTCTTCAGGTACTGGTAAATTAAGAGATATTGTAGTATAGAGGATGCATTGTTAGTAGAGATGGGCACAACTCAGAAAAACTGTTCGTTTTCATTTTCATTTTCGTCTAGGGGTCCGTTTCGGCTCGTTTCCGTTTTCGTGAGCTAATTTTCAAAATTTTTCATTTTCATTTCGTTGCGTAACGAAAATGACAAACGAAAACAAAAACGAAAATTTTTTCGTTTCTTCCCATTTAGCTCATTAAGTGCTTTTCCAGTAACGAAAAATGAAAATTGGCTCGAAATTAGTCATTTCGTTTCCGTTTCCGTTCCAGTTTTGAGCTGTTTTTCGTTTTTCGTTTCGTTACGTAACGGAAACGAAAAACGAAAATGGAAAGGAAAATTCCGCTAAGTCGTGCCCATCTCTAATTGTTAGACTAGGACTCTGTAGGCCTGACTTTAAATCCCTGCTTGGCTAAAATAAAAGAAAAAAATTCCTGCCTGGGCATGCAAACTTATACTCTTGCACATAACACAGTGGCCAAAATTCTGTTGCTTTACATTGAAGATTTCACTAGAGTGCCCCCCCCCCCCGAATCAGTAGGGACATTGGGAGTCAACTCCTCCTTAAGGACTATTGATTTAAATGGGCCTGCTCTAATTGTGACTTACTATGCTAAGGTAAGTTGCAGTTAGATTAGGCCCATTTGAACAGATTTGAACTCATGGAGGGGTTCATTCAACAAATACTTGATGATTTAATTGGCCTACATCAGTGCAATTTACTATGCTAAGTGGCAAGCTTTGGGCCCTTCCATAGTATTGGAAGGGATCTATAAAGTAATGAAGTCCATCTCCCTGTTGGTGCTGGAAGGTTGTGCCTACACCATGGCTGATAGGTAATTGCTCAGTCTTGGTCAATAACACAGTGAGCTAGATGTCTAGCTGTGGAGCCAGGGTCTGGGAGTTCAATTCCCCACTATGCATACATGATGACTCAGCCTGTGTGGCCTTGGACAACCTGAACACAGTCCCAGAATATACCTATAAGAAAGGAATGATAAAATTCTTCTGAGTACTCTGTACTTGAAAACCATGAAAAGGGTTGCCATAAGTCAGAAGTGACTTTGGGAGCACACAATTGTTGTTGTTTTTGAAACACTACTAATGAAGAAGTCTACCACCTCCTCTTAGTCTCTTTAATCTTTGCTCTAATAAATCAATACTGTTAGAAACAATAACCGGCCGTGGTGCTTTTCTTCCATCTTTAAACAAATAAGTCTTTTAAAGCATGCTGTCCTCCAAATATGCAGTAGAACAGTTCCAGCCATGGATGGATTGTGACTATACACCATGCTGATTAGCAAGTGGGAGTCATTTGTTGCCTACAGCTGAACTTTCCTTACAGCAGGATTGTAAAATGAAGAGGCATGATCCACAGTTTTGGGTATAACTAGGTCACAACTTAATTTAATACAGCAAACAGTACTCTGGCTAGCCAGTTGGGCCGGATCCATCACATCAAAGGGGCACTCCTCCCTTTGATATTCCCAGCCATTATGGGACACCACAGGGGGCCCACCCCATCGGTATCCTGAGCCTCCACTCCAATTCAGGTTCCAGGGGGTGCCTACCCCGATTGGAAATAAAGTCATAAACCATTGTCAACAGGTCATAAATCATTGTCAACAGGTCATAAATCAATTGTAAACTGTTTAATTGGAGTTGCTTTCCTTGTGCCCTCCTTTTAACTACTCTGGGACAGCCCCTTGGAATGTGCTGTGCGCCAATGGGGCTGCCCCCTCGTGGTGCCCATATCTGTGTCCGGTGTCACCCCACCCCCACATACCCATGCTGACCCATGGATCCCTTACTTCCCACATGGGGTCACCATCATTCCTTTGTTCAGGTTTCCACTTTGGTAACAATCTTCCAGCTGCTAAATCCGCCCCCCCCCTTTAACGTGGGAAGCTCCAGCTGATTCAGCAGAAATGCATGTTTATCCTACTTTTAAATGTGCTCTCCCCCCTTTGAAAACAAGCTACACATTTTTACACAAAGATCACACCTCTTGTGTAGATGGGAAGTCAGATGGGGGCTGACACCACTCCAGTCAATGAAACAGTACGGGAACAGCACCAGTCAAATCTGTGTGTTGCCATGGTTGCTCTTTTGGGGGGTGGGCACAGAGAGATTGGCATCCGAGGGAACAACTAAGGAATAACACGAGTTTAATTTTCAGAGAACAAAATGAGAGTGAAGAAATGTTTATTTCCTGTTTCAGACACATAATATTTTTCACCCCTGATAAGGACCACTCATTCTGACAACTTTCTTACCTTTCCACAAATTAAGAGGAAGCCAAACGACATTGCTGGCCCTTGGAGGAAAAGATCCTGGCCTAAGTGAGCAGGTACAAATGGTTAGCAGCAGTCAGCATGTCCAAAGGAGATTTTAACCTGAGGAAACATTTTGTGAACATAGATGCGGGTGGAAGGGCAATGCTCCTTGCCTGTTAGCTACCCAAGTGATGTTGCTGTGCCTTCTCTCCCCATCATTTGCAAACCGGTTAACCTTTCTCAGACTTGATCTGCACTACAGAGTTATACCTGTTGGATGCTATATTAACTGCCCAAGCTCTGCCCTATAGAATCTGGGGAGTTGTGGTTTGTTAGAGAACTCCAGTCACTTCCCATCGACTATTGCAAAGACGTCTAAGCACCTCGCCAAACTGTAAATCCCACAATTCCATAGGAAAGAGCCATCGCAATGGAATCAAGCTCTGACTACAGATACTCCTTCGATGTCAAGTGACTTCTCTTCAGAAAAAAAAATAGTCCAGCTAACTGCATAGAACAGATCTGTTTGAACCTACTTATGTGAAGCAGGCCTACTTAAATATGGGCACACAAGGCTAGGTATCTGTCCTTTATGGTAAAGAACATGTCTCTGTTTCAGGGTCTGGAGTGCTAGCTCAGGTCCAAGCCATAATAAAGACCGAAAACCATGAGAAGGGATATCAGAAGTAGAGATGGGCACGACTTAGCGAAATTTTTGATTCCGTTTTCGTTTTTCGTTTCCGTTACGTAACGAAACGAAAAACGAAAAACGGCTCAAAACTGGAACGGAAACGGAAACGAAACGACTAATTTTGAGCCAATTTTCGTTTTTCGTTACTGGAAAAGCACTTAATGGAGCTAAATGGGAAGAAACGAAAAAATTTTCATTTTCATTTTCGTTTGTCGTTTTCGTTACGCAACGAAACAAAAACAAAAAATTTTGAAAATTAGCTCACGAAAACGGAAATGAGCCGAAACGGACCCCTAGACGAAAACAAAAACGAACAATTTTTCTGAGTCGTGCCCATCTCTAATCAGAAGCCTTGAAGCTTCCCATTAGGGGTTCATCTCTAGGCAGCAGACTAGGCAGGCACACGTCTTCCCTGCTCTTGCGAGATGAATCTTCCATTTATAATAGAATGATGAATTTTAAACTCGTATGCCTATTTACAGTTCAACATATGCAAATATTATACAGCTCTGTTCTATTCCTTATGATGCACACGTGGCCATCCCAGAACATACAGATTCTAGGAGAGGAGAAATTAACTATAGTTTATTGTGAAGCAAGTAACTTCTCTTTGTCTTGCTGGCTGTTGTTTTCACTGACTATTGTAGCGTGGGGATAATGATTTCAGCCGTGATTTCAGCTGTGAGACATAGCAGGCTGGAGACAGCTTCTAGTGAACAGCTCTTTATTCAGGGAGAGAACAAGACTGGGGACTGGGGAGAGGGAGTTACATTTATAGGCACCAGAACTGGCTAGGAAAAGATACATTTTGGAGGGAACAATTACAAGCAATCACAAGGCTGCCTTTTGGCGGGAACCAATAGGATTGAGGATCCAAATGCAGCAACTAGAATCAACCAATAGGCCTGTTGCCTTTGGAACAGGAAGGCAGTTACTTCAACCAGCAATTACAGATCAATACACAACACTGACAAAGGTCTCCAGAGACATCCTTCCTCTCTGTTTTTGCACTTAAAGTAGCACAGAGTGTTTGTCAGCAGTTACTTTTCTCCATTTGTTCATAGGTTTCACATTCCTTTCTTTAAGGCCCAGGTTCCTTGAAGGTTTTTTTTTTTTTTTTTTGGCCAATAAGACAGGTAAGCTTCTGAGACAAACAGTTTGGTGATGCATGCACATTGTGCAATAGTTCCTTCACCAACAGGTTGTGAACTCAATGTTGAATTCCCACTGGATATCGTAGAATCATAGAATAGTGAAGTTGGAAGGGACCTACAAGGCCATAAAGCCCAACCCCCTGCTCCATGCAGGAATTCAGATCAAAGGATATCTGCCAGCTCTTTGTCCAAATTTCTCTTGAATGCCTCCAGTGTTGGAGCACTCACCACATCTTGAGGTAAATATACCTGCAGGGAATAGAGCTAGAAGTTTCCGCTTGAACTAGCTGCCTGTTTTCTCCACTTTTGACTATTTGGTATGTTAAATATTTTTTTCATGATCCTACAGGGTTAAATTGATTACTTTCATCAATCACTGAGAGCAAGTGAAGGGTCCTGTATTGGTACATTAAATTCTGGATATAAACACTGGAGGGGCATGTACAAACTCCAACTGTGTACAGCCTTGTTTGAATAGTATGGTTCTGTAAACCTATTGGTTGATTCTCTTATATTTTAGGGGCAAAAGAGTGTGATTCATTGATACAAATTTGGGAAAGGATGTCTGAAACAAGACCTCTTGGTCTCTCCTAAAACATGCGCCATTTCCTTGATGTGTGTAAATTGGCTCTTGATAACCTGCCATGGATTAAAACCCATGAGTCACCTACTCTTATAGCCTGTCATTCATTTCTGCCTGATCCATTTTTAGTGCCATTTCAATGTTTTTCTCTGTTTGTTACAAAAAGATTGCTTTATTGCTTATGGAAATAGAAGCATGGGGGTTCTGAATGAATTACTCAGAGGAAAGAACAGTGAGTAAGGGCAAGGTCACCTTGACGCATCATAACTCTCAGGTACGGTCACCAATTTTCCAAGTTGAAGGCTGTACAAAGAAAAGAGGGGGTGGGAAAAATAAAGCTTCAATACAACTGCATAGAATAGATTTGTAGAGCTTTAAGGCCACAGGGCAGAGTGGTAAAGACCATATGTGATGTCCACAAATAGTAGATGGCATAGTGCTTCATTGAGATAATTCAGTGAAAGATGTTTTATGCCATTAGGGCATCACAGGCCCCACGGGTGTTCCATGGCACTATACCCCTCCCCTCTGGCCAGCCAGGCCACTTACTGGTTGCCACCTGGTGCTGGGGGCTTCTTCGCCAGCAGCACACCACTCTAGGCAGCAATCACGCCAGCCTGGCCTCTCCTCCACTGGCAGCAGATCATGCAGTGTGCAACGTGCCTCAATCTCTAGATGCCACCAAGACACACCATTGTGCATGCTTCCCACAAACACACACACACACACACACAAATGGAGACAGCAGATACCGGAACTGCCAATAAAAGAGGAAATTGAGTTAGTTGATGTGAAGTTGTGTCCATCATCATCTTAGAATTGCATAACTGGAAGGGACCCTATAAATCATCAAGTCCGGTCGCTATCAAGGATGTTGAGGAACTGGACTCCCAATCTTTGGTTCTTTTAAAGCTGAAATCTACCATGGATGTTTTGGGTGTAAGGCAATATACATATTTTAAATAAATAAATAAATAAATAAATAAATAAATAAATAAGCAAGCAAGCAAGCAAGCAAGCCTTTGGTTCTGCAGCCAGAGCCTTAAACTGCAGTGCTGAGCTACCATGATAAATACTGGAAAGAGCATTCTGAAAGCAGAGTTCGGGAAAAATTACTTTTGGGGATACAGAACTGAATGGCCAGCATGGTTACCAGTAATGGTGGCTGAGGTTTTCTGGGAGCTGCAGTTCAACACAGGAAGCTCTGTGTACATGATTAGGCCTGCTGTCTGGAGTAGGTTTTTCTTTTTAAATCCACACAGCCCCAGGAAGGACACATTGCAGTGTTAGAGTTCTTGTTTTTTCCTCGGGTTCTGCTGAATCCAAATTCCAGACCCTTTTCTCTTTTTCAGTGTAATACAGGCATAATCAAGATGCCTGAATTCCCAGGGACCTATATGGTTAAACCAATATACAGTGGACCCTTGTATAACAAGCAACTTGTATAACATAAAATTTGTACAACATAAAACATTCCAGAGATAGGGGAAATTTGCTTAACATAATCGCCTATGGGGAAAATCCTTACAACATAAAAATGGGATCACTCTGTTTTCAATGCATTCCTATGGGAATTTGTATAAAGAAAATTTTGCTTAACATAATTTCATTTGGAACGAATTAATTCCTTTATACAAGGTACCACTGTAATAGTGAAATCAGAGGAGACAGAATTCCAATCCCCTGACCCAGACCACTATTTCTGTGAAAACCAAAGCCTTCCCCACATTAAGGTTAAAACCTCTACAGACATCAGGTCCCATCATCCATCATCCATGTGATGGGTCTTAGAAAATTGGACATGAGGCAACTCAAGTCCTCTACACCAAGCTTCCAAGCTATAAAGAAACTTTCCCATTTGGTCCCCAAGGTCCTTTGGTGTTTTCTGCTGGTGAGATGCCATACTTTGCTACAGTGCCAGTTTGCAGTAATGTTTCCTGATGTTTTGAACTCTGGAAACAGAAGCATAAAATCCCACATTCATAAACCAGAGGGTTTTTATTTATTTATTTTGAAGAATTGAATATACTCTGCTTTCTGCAGAGTGGAATCAGTCATAAGACTCAGTCAATCATGGTGAGGGGAGTGAAAGAGAAGAGGAAGTGATATGCAAGTGTCTATAAATGGGCAAGTGAATAGGTACGGAAGTTCACATTCACTGAGTCAAGTCAAAAAGTGATATTACAAAAGATAATTAATTTCCTGATGACATAGTCTGAACAGCCTGTTAGTGAAAGGTGTACTGTCCTTATTGTAGTACAGTCACCCCCCACCATTTTGCGGTTCAGGTACTGCGGTCCCACTATATCGCGGGATCGCATCGCTCCCCGCCGCCCCCAGGCCCCTCTGATCGCCCACCACCCCCAAATATCCGCAAATTGTGGGTCAGGTGGGTCCCTAACCCCCACGATAGGCGGGGGGTTACTGTATTGCTTTGCAACAGTTATCCCGGGGAGGCTCTCTGGATTGGGGATTGGCAGCCTGGCCTTGGCCTGGCTCTGGTCCTTCCTGGAGGATCATCCCCAGAGAGTTCAGCTTTGTGCGATGATGTCTACCCCAGGGTCTCTTAATAGTGGGGTCCCACACAGGTCTTCCATCTCACCAGTTCTTTTTAAGATCTAACTGCTGGGGGACGTAATCCAGGTATTTGGAGCTTCCTGCCATCAATATGCTGTTGATACACAGCTCTTTCTCTCCTTCCATCCATCTGCAGCTGATACTGTCCCCACCCTGGAGCATTGCATAGATGCAGTACTTTGATGGATGGGGGAAAATACACTGAGGCTGAACCTGGACAAAACAAAGATCCTCCATGTGGGAAACTCAGCACCATGGATCATGCACTGGCATCTCAAGATTAGACTACTTGAGTCTGACGCGGAAGCTTGAACAGGTCCAAAATGCTGTAGACAGGTTACTAAGTGGGTTGAGGAAACATATTCATAAAGCCCCTATTCTGGCTACCTTACATGGGCTACCAATCCACTTCCATGCCAGCTTCAAGGTTTTGACTCTAGCATATAAAATCCTAAACAATTTGGGACCTCACGACTTGACAGAACACCTTCATTCACCATGATCTATCCATAACACCCATTACCCATTTGTCTCAAACTGGGTGATTAAAAGCATTAACAGAGAGACATGCAAGGAAAGAACAAGATCGTGTGCCTTCTCAGCAGTCATTCCAGCACTATGGAATGACTTGTCAACCAAGATTAGACAAGCCTCCTCCTTGGAAACATTTAAAAGACTATTAAAAACTAGGCTTTTTAAGCAGGCCTAATCAGCATCAAATTAAAAGAACAGATGTCTAGCCTTGAACTATCTCCCTGCAACACTATGCACTAATGTTCTTCATATGTCTAATGTTATTTTAATGATGTTGAATTATGCTGGGGTTTATTTTGATGATAGATAGTTTACTTATGCTGTGTGTTCCATTTTACTTTGGAATTATGCTGTTTCTTGGTTCTCTGTTTCTTTGTTAGACTCATTGCTTGCCACCGAGAGTGGCCATTTGACCAGATGGACAGGATAAAAAAATGTAAGAAAAAAGAAATTAAAAAATTATTATGCATTTCTATGCATGTTCGGTTGTTTACTTTGGAAATTTCCACTTAGAACTCCAAATGAATAAGTAATAAGTTGTTGTTGTTGTTCAGTCGTTCAGTCGTGTCCGACTCTTCCTGCCCCCATGGACCAGAGGTTGCCAGGCCTTCCTATCTTCCACTGCCTCCTGGAGTTTTGTCAAATCCATATTGGTTGCATCGATGACACTGTCCAACCATCTCATTCTCTGCCGTCCTCTTTTCCTTTTGCCTTCAATCTTTCCCAACATCAGGGACTTTTCTAAGGAGTCCTCTCTCCTCATGAGGTGGCCAAAGTACTGGAGCCTCAGTTTCAAAATGTCCTTCCAGTGAATATTCAGGGTTGATTTCTTTCAGGATGGATAGGTTTGATCTCCTTGCAGTCCAGGGGACTCTCAAGACTCTCTTTTCACACTTATACTGTGTTGGTAACTCTCTGCTTTTGAAAATAATAATGTTTTGTTGTTTTATGACTAGATTTACTCTCCATTCTGTTATGCAACACACACACACACACACACACACACACACACACACACACACACACACACACACACACACACACACACACACACACACACACACACAGCTTCCTCAACAGCCACAAGCCAATATTGGTGAATTTTTGCTGTTTTAGAAAAGGCATGCCATTTATGAGTTTGGATGCTAGCCACCATCTTAATGACGAGCTGACATAACGCACAGCACTGATCCTTGTCTAGCACTATTCACTGGTGGCAAGATTCTAAAATTGTACATGTTACTTGTTTGTTCATGCACAAAAACCCAGCAGAAGCACTTTGCTTTACTTCAGTTTGAAAAACATGTGGCCCTCTAGATCTTTTGGATTATGATTTCAGCCTGGAGATATTTATAATTGATCAGGCAGGAATTACCCTAGGAATTATTACATTCCAAAACAGATCAGTCCAGTGACACAAATGTACTAAGCAATGTTATTATAATAGGATTACTTATTTTTTTTATCAACCTGGTTGATAAACAGTGAGGCCTCAGAGGCAGGCAAGGGTCTAAGAAAGAAAAGCCAGAGAAATATCTTCATTTGATTTTAGCTTCATCTTTTTGCTCTAATTTTGCAATATGTTTGATATGCGAGTGGAATTGTGACAGAGACCTCATAACACTATTCAGAAAACAATGGGATTTGGAAGGCTCTAGAATCAAAGTAAGACAAGAGAAGTAATAATGTTGTTACTCATCACTTCCAGATGCTCCTGGCAGCACCAAGGACCTCATGGTGTCATGAACACCATCCTATCCTTTGACATTATTTGGAACATCTAAGCAATGTGTTTCATATATATACTTCACAAGAAAATGTTCCATAGTGATGAAATTTCACCCAGAATGTTGACCAAGATAATAGAATCCCTTAAGTCAAAGCAACAAATGGGCATTCATGAATGAGTTGCTGATTGTGTTCATGGTCACATGGCAGACAGGCAACCAGGAATATGGCAGGCATCTCTCCTTAGTGGCAATGCAGCACTCTGTGGTATGCAACTTCATGTAAATCACCATTAAGAATCTACCCAATAAATACCTACTGACATCATATTTAACAACCTGGTCTCAGTTTGCCTAACTTTGAGAAAATAGTGGGGGGGGGGGAATGAAGTAGGCAGGCACACAAATTTCAAAGCAACCATGTCATATGAAGTTGAAGTGTAGTCCAGCAGCACCATCTAATGGATGATGTTCTGTTAAAGTGCCATGGGTGTATTTTTTTAAATCGCCCACCAAATCACTATATGGTTTTCTATGTATTTTGCTTCCTTTTGACCCCTTTGCCTTTTGACCATTTTTATTCTTCCTCTTCTTTACCCATGTGTTTGTACACTCGTTGACTCAGGAAAGCACACCATTTTCTAAGGAAGTAGAGTCTAGTCTTCAAAGAAATTAACATTTGTGTTTCTTGTTTGCAACAGACACCCTCTGAAGATACTACACAAAAAAGGTACTAAAGCAAATTTCTGGGAATGTTTTGCATTTAAATAAACCACAGCTCATTAAATGACTGAAACCTTATTGTTTGTCTTGTAAGTAGAGATGGGCACGACTCAGCAAAATTTTCGTTTTCGTTTTCATTTTTTCATTTCATTACGTAACGAAAACGAAAACGAAATTTTTTCAAACACAAAACGGAAACGGAAACGAAACGAAAAATTTTGCCGTGTTTTTCGTTTTTGTTGCAGCAAATGCATTGAACTGAAAAGAATGCTAATGAAACAGAAATTTTTCATTTTCATTTTCATTTTTTCTTTTTGTTACCTAACAAAAACGAAAACGAAAAATTTGCGGGAAAAACCCAACGAAAACAAAAATGAACCGAAACAGACCCCTAAACGACCAAACGACAAACGAAACACCATTTTTTTGAGTCATGCCCATCGCTACTTATAAGCATGAGCCCACTGAATTTGTTGGGACTTGGTGAGCAGGCTTCCCTGTAAATTCCATTGATTCATTGGGCCTACATTAGATGCAACTTTCTATACGAAGCAGCAGGATTTAAGCCAATGTTTCCATTAACTAACCAAAAGTCAGCACCCTGTTATTGTTGATGATTATGTTGATGTTGTTACTACCACTAAGCTACTACATGGGGAAAAAATTGCTTAAGATTTTATTACAGGGCATGAAAAATTGTTGCCATCTTGACATTTCCCCCTTTTTCATCTTGTTCTGATACAGTGACCCCCCGCCTATCGCAGGGGTTAGGGACCCGACCTGACCCACGATAATTGAAAATCTGCAATATGTGGCTGCAGGTCAGGTTGGGCCTGGGGGGCCTAACTGAGGGCTCTTGTACTTACTCCCAGCCTGGTGCTGACCAGAATGGGCTTGCGAGGGCCTTCCCAGGCCTTCTGGAGGCCCATGGGAAGGCCCTTGCAGGCCTGTTCGGGGCAGCGCCAGTGCTGGGGTAAGTATGGGAGGCCAGAAACAGCCTTTTCCCTTTACCCCAGGGGGGCTTTTTTCATATACTACGGTCCCACAATATAGTGGGACCACAGTATGTGAACCGCGAAAGGGCGGGGTACCACTGTACACTTCTATTGTATAGCAGAGTACTGTGATATTTATTGAGTCAGTAATAGTACTACAGAAGTACTGTACTGCATTCTTGGCAGGAGAAGGTCTTAAAGTCATGTTTGAGAAAATGTGGTCATCTTGCTATTTTCATCAGGACATACTATAAGGTGCTTTTAACCATAGTTACCATTTAGCTGTGTTTAATCATAAGTTTCCAAGCTATCTTCCTTACAGAAACTAATGGTGTAGACTGTGCTTTTTGACATGTTGGCTTCTTTCATATTTTGGTAATTGCTCATTGAGTCTCCAGTTCTGCTTCTTAATCGTGCAACCTTCTTAATCGTGCAACCTTCTGAAAGCTTTAAGTCTCTGTTTTTGCTTTCTACAAATTAGAGCAACAATTGTAGGATAGAATGGTTTTTTTCTTAGCATTTTCCCTTCTTCCTGGGAAAAACAAGGTACTGGTGGAACATGTTTGAATCTGGAAAGTGGAGAAAGAACTGATCAGCAGATCAGGAGGTAAGTTTTCTGAGTCGTATTCAGCTGCTGTCTCTTTAAGAGAGACGGAATAGTTCAGTAGTTTAAGTATCTGGCTTTGGAGCCAATGCTTGGGAGTTCAATTCCCAACTGTGGCTCCTGAAGTTAGAACCAGCCTGTGTGGCCTTGGGCAAGCTGCACAGTCTCAGGACGCCCCCCAGAAGAAGGGAATGGCAAACCGCCTAGTATGAGATTTCTCTACCTGGGAAACCCTGAAAAGAGTTGCCATAAGTCAGGACTGACTTCACAGTACGTGGTTATTAAATGGTACGTATGTCTATCTACTTACAACAGAAAGGGGAAAGTACAACCTGTGAGTTGTGTGCATCACCCAGAAGCCCCGTGGCAGCCCCTCCCCCAAATGCATTTGCCTACCTCCCAACCCCCCCAAACCCCCAAAACTGTGTATGTGTGGGGGTGAGGCAACATTAAGAAACACCCTCTCTTTCCCCTCTAATGTCAAATAAATAAATAAAATGTGAAGCAATTTCACCAGATATTTGCCCCAACACAACTTGCTTTGAAAAACTTTCAGTTTTGAAAAAACAATCTCCCTCACACCCCAAAACAACTCAAATACATAGATAGGGCCAGGGACTGGGGTGTCCTTACAAAATTACTCTCCACAGCTGCTAGAGGGCACGATGGTGCTTCCCTTGAGTGGGAAGAAGCAAAAGGAGATGGATTACATGCAGTACATGCAGAGCATATCTCTCCAAGTCCCATGCATGGGCTTGTGTTACCATTGGACCTATGAATGTCCCTTGCCTCTGTCTTACAAATACAGTGCATAAGCATGGCTGTGACGTGAATGCAGTGAAGAATTTTATTTGTGATCTGAATTGCCTTTGTTTTATTAATTCAGACTTCAACATAAATGTTCACTTTATACAGAAGAGTTTTTTTTTTAAATTCAGTTTTGTGGATTATTGATACAGAAGTGCACACATTGTACCATAACAGACTTAAATTTGCATTATAACAGGGGCGAGCAAATTGTGGTCCTCTCGATGTTGCTAGACTACAGCTCCCATCAGCAAGCATAGCTAGCAGTGAGCAAAAAAAGTATAGCTGCAGGCTAGCAATATTGGAGGGGAGGTGGGGTCACAAGTTGCCCATCCCTGCTTTACAACATAAACACACAAGTTTCTCCCACTGCCTATCCTAGCCAGGACCTTTTAGGGTTCGTTGCCTTCTTTACTTTTGTGCTACCTGTGTCTTCTCATTTATGCTACTACCTGCAATCTATGCAGGGTTCTTAATGTTGCACTCATACAGAATGGTTAGCCACTGCTCCATGGCTGATCCTTTGCCTTCAGTGTGGGTTTAACACTCCACAAAAATAGACTTTCTCTTGACAAAAGCTGGGGTGTGTGTGTTAATTTTAACATTATGTACTAGGCAGAAAGTAAGGCAAGCTTAGGAAGAGAATGTGAAGGGGGGCACAGGTAGGTGCTGTTTTAAGCATAGACTGTAATTAAATAAATAATACTGTAAAGTGCTTTACTTGCTAGTTGGCTATTGATATCATAATTGCTATTCTGAACTACTGAGGGGCAATATATACCCCTTATTTGAATCAAACCCTATTATCATTCTAACATTATTTGCATGTTATAATCTGAACAGCAGAGCTTATATTATTTCCTTCCCAAAATGGCATCGTACAGCTTTCCAGTCTTCTTGATTTCAACTTCTTTGAAACCAGCTGCAGTGAGCAGATTGCTGTACTCTGTTGGGGTCCGTTCTTTTCCTTCTGTTTGAACCAGCATGTTAACCGAGTAGAGCTGGCTTTCCAGTGGGCCACTTTTGTCTTCGTTCAGAAGTGATTCAACCAGTAAAACTCCACCACCTACATCGGGATGCAACACAGAAGATTCGTGAAGCCAGCTTGACACATGGTGATCCAATGTTCTCCGTACTAAGCAATTCAGTAAAAAGTGATCCCTGTTTGTCCAGCAATAACAGCAACACAGAGTTACGTAAAGCAGAATCTCCACCTGGATTTGAATGAAGGGGGATTTGATCTGATAAAGTAAATATCTACTTGGGAAAAACTGGTGCTGGATCGCTATTATACAAGGATGACTGTGAGGGTTCACATGGAAAACCTTTACTTCCAGACTCATTGAAAGG
>JAHTLZ010003307.1:6648763-6674221 GCA_023846285.1 Phrynocephalus versicolor
ATTATTATTATTATTATTATTATTATTATTATTATTATTATTATTATGGGCCAGTTATTTTCTAGCAAATTTGAAAAGCATATTTTTAAAAGTTGCTCCCAAAACATCTGGAATTATAGTTACATGGGAGGTTAAGGGCTTATGTCATTGTTGTGAAAAGTCATACAGATACTATGCAGATAGCTGGTAAACATATTTGCTATGGTATGACCAAAAAATAAAGCAAAGTGGAATTGTTTTCTGTTGTTACAGCTTGATGCTAGAAAAGAAGCAAGGCCAAATTTGGGCACTAAAAATATGTATCTGTATTCAATTTGATTCTGACTTATGCTGATCTTCCTGGTACTGTCTAAGTATAAAGTACTGCACTTTACCAGCCCCTTCTTCTGGCCAGTGTTCTGGATACTTCAGGCTTTCCCAAGGCCACACAGGCGACAGGGCATTTAACTCAATCAACCACGCTCCCTTGGGGTTATGTTAGTTAGCCATGTCCCAGGCAGCACAGCGTGGATGTGAACTGCCAGTGTTTGGCTCCACGGTCAGACAGCCCCATCTTCGAAGCCTGTTGCATGCTAGGCAACCATTTGCTTTCACAATGCACAAGTAGAAATGATCAGAAAGTGATACAGTAAACCTCTTATCAAAGTCTGTGGTCTCACTGATTATTACACACAAAGAGAATGCTGGCCAGTGCAAAAAAAGTGATGAGAAAATAAATCCATTCAGGGTGTGATCACACAGGGGAATGGGTTGTACTTTGGATCGCTTTTTGAGCAGTTCAGTGCAGCCCCTTTCCCAGTGATCACACAATGCATAGGAAAACGCATGCCAGCCCAACCTCATTCTGGTTTGAATTTTATCTAAACCTTTGCGCCTTTCTCATAGTTGTAGTAGCCATGAGTCTTAGACTAGTCATTGTAGTGCAGGTCCAGCACCTCAGGTGGGCAAAACATTTAAATTCATGCCAATGTTCATCATTCTCATTCTGATTAAAACTGTTGAAAACTTTACCCCTGTAGATACTATACATTTATGTACATTTCAGCTACACAACCAGAATAACAAGCATCTCTTCCTATTTTTAATATTTCTAAGGTGTTTTTTTTTGCAAGCCTTACCTTTGATATTAAAAATCCATTCTGATATTGAATTAGGATATGAGGATACTCAAGTTCTTCTCTGGAGTTCATTTTTCTGCCGTGCTCTCTGAGAAATCCTCTTTGCCACTTCTTTAAATAAGCCTCTTTTGCCCATAGGACAGATGACTTGGCAAAATCCTGTTTAACTGTATTAATACCATTCAGAACATATGCTCGGTATTCCCGCAAAGCTGACACAGAGAGTCCTTTTCTTTCTTTGCTTGGCTTCTTTGAAAAACAACAACCAACCAACCCAAAAAACATGCTGCTCTGGGCTTATTAGCTCAAACTAAAATGGACTGTTTGGAGTATGTATGTATGTATGTATGTATGAACCACCCGATTTCCCCTCGAAAACAGAGTCCAGATCGGCTTGGGTAGCCTCTATCTTGGATTTAAAAGGGGCTGCAAAAGACTCATTTATTTTTTATTATTATTATTATTATTTGCATTTCTAAACCACCCGACTTTCCCATAGGTAAGGTTTTAAGGATGTTGTTGTTTTGACTTACATACAGACTCTTAAGACTTGGGCATTCTCTGGGTGGCTTACAACTTAATGATGGAATGAACAGTCCCGTTCTCTCCCCCCCCCCGCCCCGCCCAAGCAAGCTAAGTGAAATGAATAATTATTAAATATTGTGGTTTGAATCTGGGCAGGCAGTGCAAACCATACTGAAAAGACTTCACTTCACTTCATACTCAAAATACACCAGTTTTACCAGGGAAAAGTCCCCCTTCAGGTGCTGGAAAGGTAGGCTTATTACTGTCGTCATCGTCGTCGTCGTCGTCGTCGTCGTCGTCGTCGTCGTCGTCGCCGTCGCCGTCGTCTTCTTCTTCTTCTTCTTCTTCTTCTTCTTCTTCTTCTTCTTTAAAATCCCACTGCTGCCACCATGCAAAGGAATTACGCCTTTAAACATGCTGGATTTTCATTCTTTAAAATGCTGCCTCAGGTTGAGGCATGTTCCTATACAGAGTGTCTGCCTTTTAAAGTGCACTAAACTGTCTTTATCATGTTCAAAACTGTGATGTGTGATGCTTTAATATGCTGCCTCAGGTTGAGATGTGTTCCTTTACAGATGCCTGTCTTTAAAGTACACTGAAGTGATCTGCATCAGCTCCCCACCCCCCAAAAAAGATGTGTGGGGTTTAAAAATGTTGGCTGAGGGTGAGGCATGTTCACTGTGCCTGCCTGTCTTTAAAGTGCACTGAAGTTATCTGCATTGGGTCCAAAAATGTGTGAGGTTTGAAATGTTTTTTATCTTATTTTATTTTAATTATTTTATTTTATTTTATTTTTTCTGTTGTTTATCCTTTATAGGTTTTATTATTTTGTTTAGGAGCCTGTTTTATATTTAACTCATTGTATAGTTGTAGTTGTTATTGGTCTGTTGTATTGTATTTCATTTTTTCCCCTTTTGGTCGCCATGTTGGCAGGGACCTCTATTTCCATGGTGTCTGGCTGTGGGATGTACGCTTTGAGCGGGGGTGGGTGGGTTAGTCGGGTTAGAAGAACTCGGGTCCGGCAACTGAGGCCGGTCCCCCATTCTAACCCCCCCCCGCTCACCGCCATGTATCAGGGAGCCACTCCGCTGGTGCCTCTGGCCTGTCCTGCCTCCTGGTTAATGCCAGGTCAGTTCACAATAAGATCCCTCTCATCCACGATGTCATTGGCGTTTATTACTGAGACCTGGGTGGGCGAGGAGGGAGGGGCTTCCCTTTCCCTCTGTGCCCCCCCGGGTTTCAGGTCCAGTGGGTGGGCAGGCCCAGGGGGTCGGGGTGGCGGGGTGGCCATCGTTTACAGGGAATCCCTTTACATTAGCAGATCTGTGGCATTGGTGTGTCCCGGGTTAGCATGCCTACATTTACTGGTGGGTCAGCAAGATAGGTTTGGCATTGTGCTGGTGTACTGTGCTCCCCGCAACCCAGCCCAATCCTTTCCAGAGATCACTGAGTTCAACTCGGCTGCCCTGTTGAGGTCCTCCCGCCTTTTGGTGGTTGGGGACTTCAAAGAGCATGCTGAGGCAGAACTTTCAGGAGCTGCTCTGGAATTCATGGTGTCCATGGCCTCTATGAACCTATCTCAGCATGCTGTATGCCCCACCCATAATGCTGGCCATACCCTGGACCTGTTTTTTTCCTCCATGCTGTCGGATTCCGTTCTGAGGGTTGGGGGCATTGTATCCCATCCCGTGCCATGGTCAGATCACTATCTGCTAAAAATTTCCCTGTTGATCGCCCCCTGCCCCGCGGGGAGCATCGGTCCTATGTTTGGGCCCGCCCCCGTAGGCTCCTAGACCCTGCTCGGTTCATGGAGACCTTCGGTGAGCTCACCGGCGAACTGGCTGACAACCCAGTTGAAGCCCAGGTGGAAAGGTGGTATGTGGGTGCCGCCCGGGCTGTTGACCCAAGCCCCTCCTCCAATGTAGAGCCCACTCCTCACCATGGTTCACTGCTGAGTTTCGGGCGATGAAGCAAGAACGGAGGAGGCTTGAGTGTGTATGGGAAAAGAATCGGACGGAAGTGAATATGGCTGCGCTTAAGCAGCTGACCGGTCGTTATGTCCACGCGATCAGGGATGCAAGAAGAGCTCACGCCTCCTTGAGAATTGGCGAGGCCTTGAACCGCCAGGCGGAATTGCTCTGAGTGGTTCGAGACCGTTCCAATCCTGGTCAGCCCGGGCCTCCTCCTAGTGATTTCACTAGTGAGCAATTCGCAGCCTATTTTAGATCCAAGATTGAGGCCATCCGTTCCGATCTGGATTCCAGCTGCTGTGGTCCCTCCCGGTATATCCCGGGGGCCTCACCCCCACTGTCCCCTTCCTTGGTTGAATTTGGGCCTGTTTCATTGTCGGGGGCCTCCAGGGTCTTGGCTTATTGTCGGCCGGCGGCCTCCCCTTTCGATCCTTGCCCAGCTTGGCTTATTAAATCCGCTGAAGGGAACATGCGGAGTGGGCCTCTTCTATTGCCACCGCCTCCTTCCGGGAGGGGATTTCCCCCTCTCGTTTAAAGGAGACTGTGGTGAAGCTCACATTGAAAAAGCCCGGCTTGGCTTCGAACGATTTAGCCAACTATCGTCCAATTGCCATTGTTCCCTTCCTGGGCAAGGTTGTCGAGAGGGTGGCCGCCGTTCGGCTACAGTCATACCTGGAGGAAAATCATACCCTTGATCCCTTCCAGTCCGGTTTCAGGCCGTTTCGAGGGACCGAAACCGCCCTGGTCGCTCTGCAGGATGACCTCCTCAGGGAGGCTGACAGGGGGTGTTCCTCCCTGTTGGTTCTCCTTGATCTGTCAGCTGCCTTTGATACCGCCGACCACCAAGGAGGTGAGAAGGCCCTCCCCCATGTCTTCACATATTGGATATTATCCATGGGAGTACAGAAGAGAGGCATCTCTAGCAGATTTTAGAGATGGTGGAGGATTATACAAGGAACGTATACAGTATATACCATTGATGAGACCTACAGAACTAAGGCAGGAGATTAAGAGGTTTCCTTGCAACTTTTTATTTATCTTGTATTTTGCTATTCCACAATTTGATGATAGTGTTGTACTCAGTTTATTTTGTGCCATTTGAACTTGAAGTTATAGGGAAAAGTACTCCCTCAAATACCCAGGGTCCCGAGCTATTTAGGGGTTTATTGGTTGTCATGCAGACCTTGTACATAACTGGCAGCCAAGGCAACTTGTTCAGAAGCTGTGTCATATAGGCTCCAAAAGGTGTTCCTGCTAGCAGTCTAGCTGGTACAAATTACAGAACAAGAATCCGGGGAACGAGAGAAAGAGAGAGAGAAATGAGATAAAATATATACACATGTTTAAAACTCATATCTATGGACTCAGCATAAGCCAAGGTTTCTTAGGTCATTGTAAGTGTAAAATATTCTGTTGTATCTGCTGAAATTCTAAGCTATATGTTTAACTATCTACCAGTGCCACTTCACAAGCCCCATGGAAAATTACACACTTATTCATATATTGTTCCTGCTTGTTACATATAGCTAGGGATTGATTTAGCCACCAATCATTCTTTGTTGCAGAACGGGCACAGAACAGCCCCTCAATGACTCATAATGACCTTAGAACCTCAGAGCTAGAATGAACCCTAAGTTCTTTGTCAAGGAAATACAGTAAGGAATCAAACTCCCAACCTCAACTCCACAGCTAGATGTATAAACCAAGCTATCCAGAGTAAATTCCAAAGGCGGAGAATTCCTCTCATATTTGTGGCAACTGCCCACTTTACTTATGCAAATGCAATACATAAGGGCCTATAACTCCCGTCTTTCCAGTGACAAATGCTGCCGTAATTTAAAAATTAGATCCTACATTTAGAAAAGCATTGATTAAACCTAGATCCAATAAACACCTTTATGTTACAGCTGACAGTAGCCATATCTTAAGGATAGTCGAGATAAGCAGCTAAAAAGATTTATTCAAGGATTGTATCAGAAGGGGATTGCAAAGCCCACTAACTAACTTGATTTGGTACATTGCAAGCTCTGCACAAAGCTAATGTTTTGTTACTGATGATTACCATGTAAGTGCTTACCAGAACCCGAGGAGGATAAAACTGGTATTATTTTCAGAATGTTGCAAGCCTAAAATACCCAGATACCTGAAGGACCGCCTCCTTCCATATGAACCTACCTGGCAATTAAGATCGAGCCAGGGGGCCCTCTTGAAAGAGCCATCCCTCAAGGAGGTGAGAAAGATGCCTTGTAGACATAGGGCCTTCTCGGCAGCTGCCCCCAAGTTATGGAATGCCCTCCCAAGTGAGATCCGCCTGGCACCAACATTGATGACATTTCGGCGCCAGGTAAAAACCTTCCTGTTCCAGAAGATTTTTAATTGATACAACATAGACTGTGGGTCCTTTGATGGCAATTTTAGTGTGATGATTTTAGTATAAGGTTTTTGTTGTTGTTTTAATTATTTATTGATATTTGATGTTTTAACTGTTTTAATTCCTTATTGTAAGCCGCCCAGAGACCTTTGGGTAGTGGGCGGCATATAAGTTGTAAAAATAAATAAAATGAAAAATAAATAAAATAAAAGCTTTTATGAAGATCTGTTACTTTTAGACCTAAGTATCTTCTTTCTTTGAAGACATATTCATCATCAAGTCAAGAGATAATCATAATATATTCATGTACAACAACTGAGCCCAGGCCTTAGAACAGGGTTTTTGAGATTCTGGCTGAATATCTGTTTCCTTGAGTTCTACAACAGTCTCATCTTAGCGCGAAGAGGACAGCTCATGGGAAATTTCTGATCTAAATAGCACATAAAATAGCTAACTAAAAAAAAATCATCACTGGAAAATAGCCATGATATTTGAAGATTCATCCAGTGTGGCCATTTCCTGTATAGCTGGAAAAACAAGAGCATATAAATTGTTGGCCAGTGGGTGGACATGTCTCTGCCTTAGTGTATTTGTGGGTCTGAAATAAACAGGGATGTGGTGTTTGCCAAAAATCCTTTTAAGCCTTTCAGACACCCCAGCCATGTAGGCAATGACAAAGTTCTTCCATCAGCTCTGGGTCTCAGGCTGATCAGACAAAGATCCAGGAGCAGGGGTATCCGATGGAAGAACTTGGCCATTTCCTACATGGCTGAGGTGTCTGAAAAGCTTAAAAGGATTTTTGGCAAACACCACAACCCTGTTTACTTCAAGACCACAAGCACACTAAGGTAGAGACTCATCCACCCATAGGTCCCAACACCAAAATAAAAAGGAGCAATATAGTATATGCAGTCCAATGCAGTGAGAAGTGTGTAGATCTCCACATTGGAGAAATGCAACAGCCATTAAACAGGAGGATGGCTCAATATAGGAGGGACAACAGCTCAGGACCAGAATCAGCAGTACACCTCCACTTAAGGCCAAAGAGCACTCATTCAAATATAAGGATGTACACATATCAGATAGCAAAGATAGGTAGTTTGAGAGAGGGGACAGGAAAGCCATTCATGTGTGTATCGAACACAGAGGTGGGGGACTCAGGCACAATCTGTGTGCTACTTACCAAGAGGCCCTTTCATCAATCTCAACAAATCAGAAGCACTTCACACCTTCACCAACAAGGTCACAGTTAACGACCCATACTTAATAAGTGTTGGAAAGGTTGTATAGGTGGGACTTTCCCACACCTTAGGCCATTGTCCACCTAAAGAGCCTATTCAGGCCATTGTGAGCTTATTCAGACCACGGTGATGTGAAATGAAGGTTAACTATAAAATGGAGGACTCACCACTAACTTTACTCAGACTGACAAAGCTGCTTGGATGAGCAGCAAAATGTTTCAATCTCTCCAGAAAAGAAGTCCAGCTGCCATGACTCAACTTCCAGACAAACTTACCTGGATGACTGAGAATCTTCAGACATATGTATCCTAATAAAAAAAACAATTTCTATCCATAGAGGGGTAAAAGAGAGCTGTGTTTTGCCCCTCTTGGTTTACAGTGTGTGTCTTGATGCAGAAATGTTATAGGTTCATTTTATAAATCTAAGTAAGTGTGTTATATATAACTTTGAACTGCATCTGGTCAGGCCACACTGTGGATTTACACTATGTGCTAGACTGTGTAGGTGTGAACTTGTAGCCAGGTCTCATTTGTTCCAAGAATTTTCCTTCCTACAATTAAGACTGCAGCAGTGTTACTCCTCTTCAAGTGTGAAGGTAACAAAAGCATGCGGACTCTTCTTTGAAATCTGGCCTAATCAGCACTAAAAGCTAAGAAGCCACAGATGATGCATTTGGGTTAATAGAAATCTTTATTTTAAAGCCAGAGAAGGAAAAGGAGAAAAGGCTGAGTGTTTATACTGCATAACACTAAAGTAATTCTTCAAGACTGTTCAGGTTTTTAAAAAGCCACTGCAGTTAAGTAATGACTGTTTCTCCCTCTGCAAAAAGGGAAAAAAAAGAAAAGAAAAGAAAAACCACTTTAAAAAAGTAGCTCCATGAGCACTGCTGTTTATATTTGTAGCACACACACAAACAAAAAATACAGGACAGTGCAAAGATTGCTGCTTGTATCTTTTAGTCATATTATAAATGCATATGCACATATGATCTGAAACAGGAGCATTACCGGAAAAGTTGAAAAAGCAGTAGGATAGACTTTATTCATAAAATTGCGGGACTAGGTACTTTGGAGCAAGCTACAATTAAAATATAGGTCTTTCCTGGGTACCACTTCCTATAGCCCTCGCGTACCACAGAAAAACAAGGGTCTTTATGTGCAGCATTTGACATGTCTGTGTTAAATGTTTGGGGAAAGAAACAATAGAGAGCACTGAGTCATGGGGTAAATTGCTTTAGACATTATAAATCCTACCTTTTCTAAGCACCAAATTTCACCAACTTTAAACAAAAATCAGGGCATTGCATATTTGACAACCTTCACCTTCATATTTTAGTCTAGATACCCTTTCAAAAGATGCATCTATATTGAACTAACAAACCTATAGAAGTTTTTAGCATTATGCAGAATAGTCTCAAGAAATTATCTGGAAAAACAACCACAAATATGAATTCTGTTATGTCCAAGATCAAATGTGACATTTATGTACAAATTTCACTAAGGAGAAAAAGAAAAGACACTCTTCATTAATACAAGAAATATCTGCTTGTTCGTTACTGACCCTGAGCAAAGCAACAGGCAACAGCAGATTTTTTAAAACAACCAATATTTCCTTATATGGTGAAAGACAATATTAAAATAGGCCCACTTCACATTAAGCAGTCTGAACAATCCAGTAATTCTTCAAAGAAATTGACACAGATTTAGTGTTTTTTTAATATATATAGAGAGATCTTTAATGTACCAAAACATGAAACAGTTTGAATTCACTGGCAATGGCTTCTGTGTTTTTATCATTAGCTGGATTTATTTTTACAGAAAGCAGGTTTTGCGCTGATGTAATATTTGGAGAAGAATTCCTGAGCTCCATTCCGAGAAGCAAAGATGATATAAAAAGGAAAAGTGGAACTCTGAACTTGGAACATTTCACATAAAAACAATTAATCAGGAAGGCCCCTCTGAAAAGCGGCTATCTACAAAATTGCATGTAAAGAACAGCCAACAGTTTTCACAAGTCAGGTAATAATTCAACAGCAGCCTCTGTCTTCCAGATGCCTCAAATTCCTGGCCTATTTCTCTTGAAATGGAATAGAACTTTGAATCATGTAAAGGCGCAAATATCATGGCCATTCAAGCCCTGTTTAAAGTCTATCAAGAATGCAATTGTCAAAAATAGCAAAGGCGGCATCACAGCACCGTATAAACATATGGTTGCATCTAGCACCAATTCAAATTGCAAAAAACAAAAACCCTGCATGGAATTATTGAGTTCCTATGTATCAAGTATGCAGCTACTTATCAAGTTTACATTTCCTATCCGAAAAATCGACATGTCCAATTTTTGAATGAAAGATTGCTATAATTATTAAAAGGGAGCCAGTGAAAGAATGGATAAAGGGTTGGGGAAAGGGATGAAATTATGAACAGCTCACAAGGCTAATTGTTACAGGGAAATACATGAGCACGAAAATGATCAGAATTTCTGGTACTAGAAGTAAACTAACACGGGAGTGACCGGAAAAGTTAAGAAAAAAAAATCTTGGGAGAGTATGGGTATATGTTTGTTGACTCCCAAAAACACATTCAAGTAAAATTCCCCATCAGTTTTCTTGCTCTACCTGGGCAGAAAGAGGAGAGACTCACTTCACTTCCTTCTTGTGATCTAGCCCTTATGGGACAGAAGGTCTTCCATTACCTACTCCGAGGGTTTCTTTGGCTGCTCAGAGATCTCTTCAGGTGTTTTTGCTTCTTGCCTGTGCTTCTGTGACCGTGGCTGCATCCTCTTCTATCTCGTTCTTGGTCAGTACTAAAGGACCGGCTATGGCGTGCCCGTTCTCGACTTGAACTCCTCTGGGGAGGACTGCTGCTTTTTGTAGAGTATGTTTTATGGAGGCGCCTTTCTTTTCTGCACTTCTCCTCGTCGCTACTCCAGTCTCTCCGGCGCCTGCTTTTTTCAACTTTATCTTTGCTATGATGGTTCTGCGTGTCTCTGTAGGAGTGGCTTTTCTCCTTGCTTGGCTCTCTGTTGCATTTGCCTGGCTCAGGCAGCAAGTCCTTCCTGCCTATGTTCTGCTCATGGTCGAGCGGACTCTTGTGTTGCTGGTTTGCAGGGATGCATGAAAGCACACCGGAACCACTTTCACCAGAAGCGGTACCTTTGTTACCAATATTGATTTTAGGGTCTTTTGTCACAACGTCCTCATGAAGGCTGCCATTTAAATATTTCGGCTGAAGAGCTAGACTCTCACAAGCTCTTGTGCTGGTTTGACAGAGGGGACCTGGTTTTGCCAAGGTGGACTGAACTGAGGTAGATATGACATAGTGAGGAACACCTCCGAGAGTTTTCAAAGGAATAGTCTGCAGTGCAATAAGTTCACTTTTTTTCAGATGCGTTGCTTCCACTTTTTTATTTAAGAGATTGCTTAGCAGCTTCTCTCTCAATTCTCTTTCTTTTCTTTGCAGTTCAAGAGCTCTCTCTTTCTCTTGCTCCACTCGCCGGAGTTCAGCTTCTTGCACCCTCCTTCTCTCTTCAAGCTGTTGAAGGCGGACTTTTTCCTCGCTGTGCTCCTGCTCTAGAAGCTTTATCGCCTACAAACAATGAAGGATTTACCAAATTATTGCAACTGCAGCAGTACCTCTACTTACGAGTTTAATCCATTTTGAATGCATGCTCATATGTCAAACAACTCATAAGTAGAGCAGCTGTATCTAATAAATGAATGAATGAATGAATGAATACAGACAGACAGACGGACAGACAGACAGAGAGACATAAAAACTGTAAGTAGAGCAGACCACATCTAAAATTTGTAAGGCTGTGCATGGAACACTGTTTACCTTCCCGCTTTTTACGGCAATACCCATTTGTGTACTTGCATTTACTGTATATACTCGAATATAAGCCTAGTTTTTCAGCCCTAATTTTGGGCTGAAAAAAGGGGCCCTTGACTTATATTCGGGTCAATACTTTTGGCCACTGAGCCAAGTGCTTGAGTTGGTAGCTAAAATCATTTTAAACATTGTGCACTGCTTCTCCTACCCCCCCCCCCAATGTCGCGGGGGAGCAGTGTGCAATGTTTAAAATGACTTTTAACCACCGAAGCAAGCGCTTGCCTCGGTGGCTAAAAGTCATTTTAAACATTGTGTGCCGCTCCCCCAGCTCCCAAAGGAGGAGCTGTCAGGCCCTGCTGCATTTTCCACCCTAGACTTATACTCGAGTCAATAAGTTTCCCCAGTTTTGGGGGGTTAAATTAGGGGCCTCGATTTATACTCGGGTCGACTTATACTCGAGTATATATGGTACATGCTTTTGAACTGCTCATTTAACTTTTCTATTGGCTCTAACATCCCCACTTAGCAAAGAATTCACTGAACCAGCCAAGATAAAACAAAATACAGATATGGCATCTTTTTCCCAAATACTTTTAACTGGTATTAGTTATGGTGTTATTACCTATTTAATCAAGTACAAAGAACAGAACTGGCAAATCCTAGACATAACTGACAGCTGCTACAATCTTTCTGAGTATACAGTGGTACCTCGTATAACGTAGGGTTTGTATAACCTAAAATACGTACAACGTAAAAAAATCCGGATAGAGAATTAGCGTCACCATGGCACTCCGCCACCTCATCTGCCAATCTTGCAGTAGGGCTCTGCCAGGTCGAAAGGCACTTCCTCCTCCTCCGCAGTTGCCAAATGCCCAGCCTTCCTGTTCCCTTCTAGCCTTTTCAGCTTGCTCCCCTACCTCTCCCCTTACCTTCAACCCCAACCGTCCTATGGCCAGCAGGGAATCAGCTGGAAGTGCGCTGACCAGCTGTAGAGCAGGTGCGTTGGCGCCCTGCCAAGACTGATTGTGCAGGAGGGTTGGGCAAGCAGGGGAGGGAACGGGAGCCCAGGGATCGCTCCGAGCCCCGTTGCGCATCCGGCGCACCGCCGGGAACCTTCGTCACCTCTTCGCAGGCGAGCGAGAGGGCGGGAGGGAGGAGAGGGGAGGAAGGGGAGGAGAAGAGCCCAGGATCTCCGCAAAGAGTCTCTTGTCAGAAAAGAGCCGCTGGGAGGAGGAGGAGAGTGGGGAGCTCAATGCCCCCCCAAAAGCTTTGTTTCCTTTTTGCCCTGGGTTATCTGAGATGGAGTTCCTGGGCCACCCCGCACTTGGTTGCCTTGGCTTCAAAAGGGAACCAAGGGGAAAAAAGGCAGGTCTCACTAACACACCCTGCCCACCCTTCTCCTTCTCCTTTCCTGAAGTGCCAAACGTGTTGCTCAGGCGGCTGCTTCCTGCGAGGCACTCAGGCAGACGGGCTGGCGCCGGGGCCGGCTGAGAGCTCACAGGCAGCGGTGCGGGGCGAGTGCATGACAGCAAGAAGCAGCTGTGTCAAGGCAGTGCGAGGAGTGGCGGTGGCGGTGGCAGCATGGTGTCCCATCACTGGTGGCAAAGAGCTGTGAAGGTGAGGCAGTACAGCTCCCCGAGAACAAGAGCAGGGTGGCTCATCCCAGCCACCAGAGAGACACAAAAGTGAGACAGGGACTCACGGACGGTGTGTGGGGGCGCAAAACTTCCAAGGGCCACCGCCGCCCCTTCTTCCTCCTCCCCCTCCTCCTCCTCGCCACCCACCCCTGGTGGAGGAAGAGTGTTGTTGCACACTGCCACACGGAGGGGCTGGAAAGGCAATTCTTGCCAGGGCTCTCGGCAGCCCCTGAAGTTTCTGGCGTCAAGCTGGGGCCAGCAGGAGAGAGCATGCTCTGCTTTTTCACCTTGCTGCTCCTGCTGCTGCAGGTCTGATGCCGCTCCGGGACACCGTCGAGGGCGCTCAGCTTCTTCTCACGGATTACTCCGTTTCCAATGCATTCCTATGGGAATTCACAATTTCTACAAAGGAAAATTTGTATAACATAATTTCATTTGGAATGAATTAATTACGTTATATAAGGTACCACTGTATTTCAGAAATCCAGCTTTAACACTTGGGAGTTAAAAATAAAGAAAACTGCTTTTCCATGGAAATATGCTCCCCCAAATCAGTTACCTTGGCTTTGCTCAGCAGTTCAGCGATTAATCGAATGGACTGAAGGTTCCTCTGAGCTAGCAGCAACTTCCTCTCCTCTAATTTTATTTTTTCTTGCAGCTTTTTTTGTTCTTCAGCTTGAATTTTTTCAAGTCTTTTTTTGTTTTTACGCATTTCACGATCCTTTTGTTTCTGCTCTCTCTTCCGCAGTTTCTCTTCTCTCTTTTTTTCTCTTTCTAATTCCTCAAGTTCTTTCTGTTTCCTAAAGAAACAAAACATTACATCAATCTCCTCTGGAACAATTTCAGAATTTCATGTCAAATTTGCTGCCGAAATATTCACTTTCAAATATCAGAACACCTTTACTTGAAGACTATCTCCCACGAGTATCAGTTAGGCCTGCAAGCTTCCACAGTCCACTGGGAAGTAAGAAACCCAAACACCTTGGTCAGTAAGGAGGGTTTTTCCAGCACTAAACAAAAAGGTAACACAGAACTCCTAGCATTTCAACTGCTTTGTGATAAAATATATAAAGATGAAACACAACATGCCAAGTCCATTGCAACCTATAACTTTATTATTTATTCAATAGACATTCCTATCCTGAAAAGCTACTCTAAAAATGTGGGAAACATGGAATGGTTTCCTTGGTCAACTATGGATAAAAAAGTCAATGCCTTCTGTTTCACATAAAAATTAAATTAGAGTATCAAACAGTATAATCTTCCAAGATACAGTACAAGGTCAAAAGCAATGAGGTTGGGTCAGTTTTTTCTTACATTCCATGTGCAAACATATTCAGCATAACAGTTCTGTGATAAGCTAGCTGAGCCCGTTATAAAAGCTATGATAAAAGTTCTTGTGGAGTATTAATCTCTCCAACAGCAACCCAGCAAGAGTTATATCAAAAGGAATTGTTTTCAAGCACCTTGAGTAGTCAAGAAATTTACTAAATGGCTCCAATCCTCATGCCATTTAGAGGAGCACAATGGCAATGGGAAAATGAGTTGTCTTCTTAGACAGGTTGCTCACAGAACTAAAGCTTTCCAGCATCTTCCTTGAAGATACTGACAGGTGTCTAACTAGCAATGACTAGACAGTTTCGATAAGCTGCATATGAGAAAGCCTTGTCCACAAATTGCTAGTTTACCAATACTTATTTTATTTTCAAAAGCAAGCACTAATAGTAATTCACTGTGATTTCTACCTGACAAAAGGAATATTCAGAAATATACACAGAATGATAGGTTACCATTGTACTGGCAAGAAAATCGCTCTTTAAAATGTGCTGGTTTGTAAAACCCAGGAATACAAATCACAATTAAAAATGGCTTCCTAGATTTGGAATAACTATCCATCATTTGACTAAAACATACAAGATGGACAGGCATACTACATTTCACAGGCACAGAATAGCTGAAAAAAGCTTAACAGTTCTTATACAGAAGATCTACCTTTCCTCTTCTTTCTGCCTTTCCTCTGCTTCTTTTTCTTTGCGTTTTTGTTCTTCTCTTTGTTTTTCAAGCTCTTGAAGTTTCTGCCTTTCCAGCTGACGTTTCTTAATTGAAGCATCACTCAGGTGTTTTGTTGAATCAAATGACACCTTTCACAGGCACAAGGAAGAAATCATAATAAGGTATTTAAAAACCACTGTTTGTTGATCAACAGAATTGCCTTAATGAATTATTATTTTTTTTTAAAAATTAAACAAAATCATACAAACATAAAACATCTAATATTCATAACAAAATATCTATGCAGTTTGAACCCCTCACGGGAACCATTTCCCTTCTACGGAGCTTCATTCTCCTTCCAAACATGCATTGACACTTGTGAAGGTGTATGTCCCTTC
Organism: Phrynocephalus versicolor; assembly: GCA_023846285.1. Classification (NCBI taxonomy): domain Eukaryota; kingdom Metazoa; phylum Chordata; class Lepidosauria; order Squamata; family Agamidae; genus Phrynocephalus; species Phrynocephalus versicolor. Next base: position 6,663,847 of record JAHTLZ010003307.1, read on the forward strand.
CCCATTTCTAATCCAAATCCAAAATCTGTGACTTCTTCCCATCTATCTATAAATATATTTTTCATTCCCCTTTTAGTTCTTTAAGAATAATGGCAAGTGTCAGCAGTAAAAACTGTGAGTTACTGTACTAAAAGGATTTTGAAACTTCTCCCCATGGGCAGTACAGATATGCAACGTATGGAAGTGAAAGCATTCTGAAGGTAGTTTACAAAATGGAAACAGGAAACAAACTAAGCAGAAGAGAAGAATCAAAATATAGTTCAAATAAAAATAAAAAAGCATGCCCCCAAACCAGATTGGCTTACCATATGTGAAGCAGCAATTGTATAAGTGGGCTTGTCATCAAGCATCTATTCATGATACAACTAGCTATGTGATCAATTGTTACTTTCATATACAACTAGGTGCATGACAGAGTCTGCAAAATAGCTAGTGCTACTAGCACATCTGTCTTATAATGCTCCCAGAGGAAATAATAGCCAAAATATAAATTACATGGGACCTACAATAGTCCCCCACCACAACAGGGTTCATATATTAGTTTCAGTATATTGCGTTTTTTTCTTGAGAGAAGCAGGCTTCCAAAGAGAGGTTTTTAACCCCCTCCCGGCACCTCAGCAAACAGAGCTGGGGCTGTTCCTGCTGGCTGCATTTGCAAAGAGAGGTTTTTAACCAACCCCTAACACCTCATCAAACTGACCTCGGGCTGCTTGGCTGCTGTTTCCAAAGAGAAGTTTTTAACTCCCTCCTGACACCTCAGCAGACAGACCTTGAGCTCCTGGTAGCAAGGTCTGCTGCAGTGTCAGGAGGGAGTTAAATACCTCTGGAAATGCAGCCAGCAGGAGGAGCCCAAGGTTAGTTTACTTAGGTGTCTGCATTTCACAGATTTTCCTTTATCTCAGGTGAATCAGGCACCAAACACCTGCAATAAATGGGAGAGTACTATACCTCCAAGTCATTTAGGATTGCCTTTTTCTTTTTCTTAGCATTTGCCACACTTGGTGGTAGGGCCTGCTAAAGTCACTTAGGATTGTATTACATAGCAGCAGAGGAAGAGAAGGCAACAAATGAGAGACTAGGAGGCAGAGTCCTTTCTTTCACTGTTCAACTGTTAATACAAGTACTCTTTTTAAGGTGCAGGCTTCCTTTCCCCAATAACTGTAAGAGTGAAGAGAAAAACTAAAGCAGAAGATGGGGAAAATAAAGCCTGTATCTTGAATTGGGCTTTGAATGATACATTCTGATTTTTTTTCTAGTCACAGTACTAGTGCCCCCAAACAAAATACTGGTATTAACATATTCCCAGATATTGGCCCTGTTTCTCTATGCTTCTTTTGGCATGAGTAATACTACACTTTCTTCAAAAAGCAATTTCTTGCAGAAGTTTCACACTTCAAAGCACAAAATGAAGTACTGAATTGATGTGAAAAGGAAAAAAAATTCAGAAGGTTATGAGCTTATATTTGGAAAACAAGACATTTTATTTCAGTGATTTTTGACGTCACCCCTGCTTTGAAGAGACCACATATTAAACCTTTTGACTATCTGTTTCACTATCACAGGCTACAAATGATACATTTATGTTTTAGTTTGAATAGGATTCCGGTACATTTCCCTAATTTCCATTTACTTTGATGTCTGGTGCCATATGAATTATATGTAAAAAGTGATACAGGAATATCTAAAATAAATTCTTCCAAAATAATCAAATGATAGCCCAATGAAAAAAGCTTCTAATATGTCCCCAATCCGAACAAACAGGTGCCTGCCAGTGGACATAGTCTGCTTGAAATGGGTTTTTCATAACCACTTCTTTAAGGCATACAGAAAAAGAGAATGAAAATTTTAAGACTATATGCAAAGAGCTCAGTGGTAACCTACCTTTAAGTTACAAGCTACTGCTTTGCCATCTTCTCCTTTGTACATCAGCTTCATCCCTCGCAAAGCATTCATAGCCTTGATGAAACCTGCATATTCCTCGTACTGAACATAAGCTTCAAAATTCAAATGCCCTCCAAAACTGAATGTATGGAAGTTTCTCCCAGTCATTTCTTCCCTGTATGGGTCCAGCATGGGTATGTCCACATTACGGATTTCCCCAAATTTTCTAAACACTTTAATAAGCACTTCTTCGCTTGGTTTTTCTGACCCAGAGTCCTTCAAGGCAAACCATTTACAAGGCAAGCCTTCCAAATGAATCGTGTCTGGCCTTTCCCCTGGCAGAGTTTCATTCATATCTTTTGCATCACGAAAAAAAGAGTCCCAGTCATGTCTTGTGGGAAAATCGATTTTGTATTCTGCAGCGCGGACCTTTAAAATGTCTGAAAAGCCACTAAGTTTAATAGTTTTCCCATCCAGGCATGCGAGGAAGGACTTAACCAGACTCTTATTTTCGACCTCTCCTTCAAAGCGAATGAAATCCATGGTGCTTTTAGAAATCCGTAACGTTGAGAACTGATGGGTTTGCACCATACCTTTGAGCCTTTCCATCACCTCCCAGTTGGAAATGGACTTCCCAGGCTGCTTCAACTGAGGAAGTGCCACACTGATTGTCATTTTTGTAATGGGCTTAAGGTATAACCCATATGGGGCACAAAGGTCTACGGCTTCAGAAGTGTCATGAACTATTGTGGCAGCTGCCATGGTGACAAAAAGGAAATATTCCCGCAAGAGAAGACTGTAGGTTATGTGTCTTGCAGACAATGGGAAAAAGTGATTCCTTGCTTTGAACAGATGATCATTTTAACAGTTTCCTAAAAGAAGCATTCAAGGGTTTAGAACACGTCTTCTCCGTTAACAAAATGTTTTTTTTTAATAAAGCTGCAGTGAAGAAAATTAGGGATAGGTCAATGGTTTATGTTTGCAGACAAACTATAAAATAGTGAAAAGCATACTAAGGAGAAAAATCTTTATGGAGAGGAAACTGAAGATGCAGGGGAACCAACGGTCTTCTGAATTGTTCTGATCAAACTGGCTGCAGATTCTACTGTGCATCACAACAAGAGGAATTCCAGGCTTTGCAGAAATCAGGAACAACGCAGTTCTGTTTAAAATTAAAGTAAATATATTAGAGTCTTGAACCTCCATTAATTTCCTCAAGGCAAACCTGATCCTATTTCTCTACATGCAAACATTTGGTTGACGATCTGGTTGACACCATGGTGGATCAATGATTTGATGAAACTTCCCGGGCTGTCGACCAGATCGCCCCTAGGCGCCTCCTCCGCTGCAGAGCTCGCCCCTCGCCATGGTACATGGGTGCGCGTCGATTCGACCGCATCTCCCCAGTCCTGGCTCGCCTGCATTGGTTGCCCGTTGCGTCCCGAATCAGATTCAATGTCTTGGTTTTGATTTATAAAACCCTCCATGGCCTAGGACCTGACTACCTGGCAGAGTGGATCGACCAATGATCAACATCGGCCCGACCGACTAGGTTGTCGCGGGCGCACATGCTGTGGGTGGCCACGCCCAGGGAGGCTCGGAGAACATCCACCCGTGCCCGAGCCTTCTCTGTGGCTGGCCCCACTATGTGGAACCATCTTCCCACAGAAGTGCGCCTAGCAGAGTCCCTGCCAGCCTTCCGGAAGGCATTAAAAACTCTCCTCTTCCGGGAGGCGTTTGGTGACTAAAAGTGGTTTTGTTGTTGTTGTTGTTTTATTTTTTAGAAAAACAAGATTGTCTGTTGTATGTCCTGCTGCCTCTTGCAGAGGGTATACCCCCTTTTTCCTGTTTATATTGTCATTTTTATCTTGTTGTTTTTATCTTTTCTACTCTGTAAACCGCCTAGAGTTCCAGTGGAAAATGGTGCGGTATATAAATGCAATAAATAAATAAACAAACATTTAAACCAGGGGTGCCCAAACTTTTTTAAGGAGGGCCAGATTTGGTGGCTGAGAATGTGTCAGGGGCCGGTTGCTCCCCAACCCTGCCACCCCACTGCAAGCCCCACCCACTGACCCATAAGCCCCACCCACTGACCCCTTGCAACCCCACCCGCAGGAAGGAAGGCGGGGACCAAGGGAGGGAAGGAGGAAGGTGGGGACCAACGGAGGAAGGAAGGGAAGAAGGTGGGGACCAAGGGAGGGAGGAAAGAAGGAAGGTGGGGACCAAAGGAAGCAAAGGGAGCCGTGGCCACAGGTCGCCCTTTGGAAGGGGCACTCTGTGCGACCTTGTACCCCCCCCCCCAAGTTCCCCAGCGGTGGTGATGGCTCGCCTGCCAGCCTACCCCAAAGCTTCTTGGTGGTGGCAGAGGCCCGCTGGCCTGCCCACCCCCACACATTCCCCTGCAGTGCCTGTGGCGGCAGACCACCCATCTGCCCAAGCTTCCCAGCGGTGTCAGTGTTGCCAGAAGATTTTAAAAAAACAAGGGGCAAAGGAGGGGGAGGGAGGGGCGGGCCAGCCAGCTGCGGGCCACTCAGAATGGCCTGACGGGCCGGATTTCCCCCCCCCCCCCGGGCCGGACTTTGGGCAGGCCTGATTTAAACTGAGTGAACATCTGTGTGCCTAAATAACTGTAATATAATTTATAAACCAAATCCACATATATTTACTCAGAATAATCCCTACTCAGTTTATTGTACCAGTAATTTATTCCTAAATGAATATGCACAGATTATAATCTTGGGATTTAAACTACACTTGCAATAACACATCTGCACTACATGTTTAATACACATTCTCTGAATAATAGTGCAAGTCCAACAAGATGTATTGGTTGTTGGGGGTTAGGAAAAGGTGGAAGTCTCTTCTTCCATCATCAGAAGAAGTTCACGGAAATCACTTCTGATAGCTAATTAAGGATCTGCCCAAAGAAGAAGTGGAAAAAGAAAAGAATCCCAGAGGAGCTAAATTCTTGTAGACCAAGGACATAGCCAATTATACTGGCACCAAGGTTCCCTCTAAACTGCATGGCTACACCTGCCTCTGGCACCCCCTGCAGAGGGATTTTCCCACATCTGTGCCCCAGTCATGATAGTTTTCCTTCCAGTTGCAACAGAATCTCTCTCACTGTGTGTGTGTGTGTGTGCTTGCACATGCACAGAAGAGATTCCCATGCAGTGGGGATGAAAATTAGACAACATGTTGACTCCCACAAACTGAGGCTTTTCCTAAATTTATTCCAAACTTTCTAAGTTCGAGGAGTATGGATTTTGCACAGCCTCAACTGGCCCTCACTTATCCTGGCTACTAATTGATAAAACTGCAGTTGGGAAGTTCTGAGCAGAACTGCATACTTAATTAGTACAGCCACAACAAACACAATCCGCAAATTAACTCCCAAGCGCCACTAAAACATATCATCTCAGATATAGTATTTTGCCATTTGAAGAACATGACTAAAATTATTCTATCCTATAGCATACCAGATACAAACACAGTAGAGGGTGTACTGTAGGGTGCTTTGGAAAACTAAAACCATGACATAAATAGTTACTACAGCATGACACAAACTTATGTTCATATAATCATCAAGTTGGAAGGGGCCTACAAGACCATCAAGTCCAATCCCCTGCTCAAGGCAGGAATAGAAATTATAGGATATCTGGATATCAGTCTCAGAAGCTCTAGGCATTTGTCCAACAGAAATCGTGAGCATCTCGACTATCCACTGTGTGCTCCTGTAAGTTAAAAGCTGACAAGCTTGAATATGCATTCATTCCTGGAACAATGCAGTGCACAATTCAGTCTAAATATATAAAATTTCCAGAATTTTTGAAACTCAGACCCCATCCCAGTTTCCCCCCTTTGGGGAGGGGCAGAATTTTTTGGAAAAATTGAAAAAAATGCTACATTAGCACTCTCCCCCTTTACAGCTTGAAAGTCATTATGTTACATTAGGAATATAAAATATGGCTATGGACAATTTTACTTGGCAAATTTGTTGCTCTGTATTTTCTTCCAGTGCTTTGAGGCCTAGTGAAGAGGACAGAACCCAACCAAACAAACCCACCCACATGCAAAAACAAAAGTAAAACCTTTTTTTATTTTTCTTGTGACAATAGCAGCACCTCCTAAAAGAAGAAATACATCTTGTTCTTGCATTGGAGAGTTCAGTTTGTAATCTAGGACTTGCTTGTCCTCATTGCAGAGAAATTAGAATAATGTGGTATTATGCATATTTTTTTAGAAATGATTTGGAAAATATGTGAACACTGTCTTAAAATATTTTATTCATCATGTTAAAATAAACCATTCCATAATTATTTTTTTTCCAATTTTTCAGAAAAAAAAACCAAAAAGGCTTCAGGAAAAAACACACACCAGAAAATATGTTTTTCTGAAATTTTCCAGTTTTTTTCCACGGCCTTCACAGCTCTAATTCAGTCACAAGGTAACCTATCGCTTATTTTCTTCTATTGTCACTGTCACTTTTTTTCTTCAAAAGAAGAAAAGCACAAGGTGGAATGTAGGGAAAAAAATAAGGGAAACTGACCATGCTGCCAAGCAATTTGTTTCAAACAGTGACTTTCCAGGTGTCTCTAGAAAATTCACAGGCAGAGAAGAAAATGACTGCTTGCAGTTTGGTCTCAACTCTTGATGCTGACAAGTTCATTGCCTTCAACTGTAAGGCACAAAGGTAGTGGAAAATGATCAAGAAAATGCAGAAATCTATAGTACAAGAAACTTCTTTGACCAATGAACTACCCAGCAGTTCATGTTCAAGGCACTCAGCATGGTGTAGTGATCAGTGGTGATATAAAACCAGGTAACAGACGTTCATTCCCACATACACTACTGAAGTAGTCACAGATTCTCAACCAATCCTACTTTATATTGAAAATAAACAGCTAAGAAAGAAAAAAAATATTATCAGTTGTTTCAGAAGGAAAGGGGGGAAATAGCAAATATGCCATAAATAGTAATTCTTAGTTAAATATAGGCCAGACTTGCCCTTCATCAAATCTCTTGTTTCTCTTTAATAGGATGCTACTTCAAGAAACAATTAATAAGCTACTAAATCCTATAAGATATCCAGGATGATCAGAACAACAAGTACAAATGTACAGCTTTGAAACTAAATATTTTAAGAAGCTATACAATTACTATTACCCCTCCTCCCCTCCTCCAAGAAAAATCAGAATTAAAAGGAGTGAAAATTTTAGACTACACAAATGAAAGTAGTAATAGATCACAGCCAACTTTCTCCCTGCCCTTGTCCAGGAAAGCCTATTGAAGAAATGCATAACAGGTGACGCCCCCAAAGAGACTGGAAGTGTCTCTTACTAAGTAGAAATGTGAAAGAGGTGTCTAATAAAGAAGGGGTTTTTTTTGGGGGGGGGGAATCTGTAACAAGTTGTTTAATTTTCTCAGGCAAGTCAATGGTGGGATTGATTCTATAAATACAGTGGACGCTCATATAAGAAATGGTTTGTATAGCATAAAAAATTCCGGACATAGGGGAAATTTGCTTAACAAAATCGCCTATGGGGTGAATCCGTACAACATAAACAAGGTCGTGATTAGGGATTACTGTTTTCAATACATTCCAATGGGAAATTTGTATAAAGGAAAATTTGCTTAACAGAATTTCATTTGGAACGAATTAATTCCTTTAGACAAGGTACCACTGTACAGGTTTAGGTCTCTGGCTGAGGAGAGCCAGAGAGGAGTTGGGAGTTCAATGCCTTACTGTGACTCTCTGTCAGGGGATGGACTCGACGATCCCCAAGTGTCCCTTCCAACTCTACGATCATTATTTTTAAAAAACAAAACAAAAAAACGCAGGATGGCGCACTGGTTTCGGTCTCTGGCTGCGGAGCCCGAGGTTGGGGGGTTCAATTCCCCGCGGCGGCTCCCTTGACAGGGTCCGAACTTCCGGCAATGCAATCCTAAAATGATGATGATTATTATTATTATCACCGCCGCCGCCTTTGACCTGCAGAGCTGGAAGTATAGAGATCATCAAGTCCAGCCTCAGCCAGGGACTTGGGGGGGTGGTGGCTGAGAGAGAGACACAAACGAGCACACGGCCTCGTTCAGCCACCGAACAGGACCCAAGGCCCCGGCTGGCGTGTTGGGGGCGGGGGGGGGGGGGAAGCAGGGAGGAAAGCGCACGCAGGGCGCAGGGCGCAGCGCGACACCGACACCACCACCACCACCACCACCACCACCCCGCCGCCGCCGCTTCCTGGTACTTGCCCGGGTCCTCTCCAGGCCGAACCGCCTCGCTTCCTCTCCCGGCCTCGTTCACCTCCCAGCAGCGAAGCCGCGCAGGGCGGGCGGGCTTGCGGGGGTGGAAGACCGGCCTTCCCACAATGCCCAGCGCCACCAAAACAAAAGAACTTCCGCTTCCTTCCGGAGGGTGAGGAGCGGGGGGTGGTGGAATCCAGGAAGAGGAAGCCTCATGGGCAGGAGGACACTCGGAGGAGGAGGTTGGCGGACCATAGACTTAGCAGCAAAGATAGAGGTGTACCCTCGTTCGCGCAGTCGAAAGGAGGAAACGATCGAGGAATGTCCCCCCTTGCGTTGCACAAGGAAGCTAAACTGCTGCCGAGATAATCTCATTCTGGATTGCAGTTTTTTATTGTACCCCCTGGCTAGGCGGGTTAACGCTCCAGCACCAACAACTCAACACAAGAGCTGGTGTTACTTGTAATCTGATACAAAAGTGGAACAGGTGATAATTTAGGCTACTATAAAAATAGCAAAACATTGCTAATATTTCGGGGGCATGTTTTGTTATTTTTATAATAGCCTAAAGGTATCACCTGTTCCACTTTTGTATTTGTCTTTTGTGACGGCTACACGGCTCCTCAAATTGATTTGCTTCGATTTGTAATCTTATATGGACTTTTTTTTCTTTTAAGCCCGAAAAACATCTTGAAGTGGAACGTGTCAGCTGGCAAGGCGAAGGAAAACAAGTGCAGAGGTGGAAATAAGGCACACCCATGTCAACTTTTGGGAGAAGCCCCCCCTTTCCACCAGCCATCTGAGAGGGGGCACATTTTATTATGTTTTTTATTTTGCCCCTCCCTCCCGAAACTTGGGGATATTTCATATTTAAATCCTCATGGGCAAGATGAAGTATTTGCTATCTAACAGGTTCTGTTAATGGCTGTTTTAAAATGTGTTTTATAAGACCTTTTAATTGTATTTTTATTGTGTTAATGGTATTTTAATGGTAACTAACTATCTTTTTAATATTGTAATTTATGACTGACTATTTTGTAAACAGCCCAGGGTAGTGTAGTTTGCACTAAGGGGGGCAATATAGAAAATAAATAAATAAATAAATATTTTAAGCAGCTAAACAGACTGTACACATGAATGTCACCAGATGGTCAATATAGAAATCAAATGGACTACACAGTTAGAGGCAGGAGATGGAGAAGGAGGTTTCTCTCAAGCCTAAACAAGACCGAGAGTGGGTTGTCACGCTGATCATGATCTGTTACCATCCTACATTAGAGCCAACCTGAAAAAAGCAAACAAACAATTGTAGCATTATTTGAACATTCCTGGTGAATTAAAAAGCCACATAAAACACATTTGTATTAGTACTGTATAGTCAGTGGATAATAAAACAGATAAATTGTCAATTGAAACCAGATAATAGGCAAAATGCAATAAGGCAATACCTAAAAGAAAAAGAAACATAAAATTGCACAGAATGCGGACTTAAATTTGTAAAGAACAAATAAAAAGTAAAAAGTGACAGAAATAGGGTGTGAACCCTGAATGCGCATTTTCAGCAACTGTCACAGAGAGAGAGAGAAAAAATCCCTGCTATAACAGTGCAAAGAAACAGAGGACAAAAACAAAACAGGGAAGACAAGATGATAAAAAACACCAAAAGGAAACTTATCCCCAGATTAGGAATGCTGAAAGACCCAAGAAGGAAACACTATCTGACCAGCAGAAAATAAAGAGAAAGTAGAAGCAGTATACTGAAGACCTATGCAAAAGAGATAACAGGATGACAGACTTCTTTTAGGAAGAATCCTATGATGAAGAACCTGCAGTTCTAGAAAGTAAAGTGAAAGCTCCTATGAAAGCACTAGGAAAGAAAAATCACCAAGATAGAACATTGATACAACTGTCAAAATCCTAACAAGAATATACCAAGAAATAAGGAAACCAAACGATGGTCAACAGTCTAGCAATGTTCAGTATACATTCCAATCCCCAAGAAAGGAGACACCAAGGAATGCAGTAACTATAAGGGCATTGCTCTAATTTCCTGTGCAATCAAAGTGTGCTCAAGGTGTTGCAGCAAAAGCTTTTACCTTATATGGAGCAAGAAATGTCATCTTCCAGCCAGATTCCAAAAAGAAAGATTTACTGCAAATCATATTGCAGATATCTGCTAGGAGCACACTAAAGAATTTCAGAAGAAGTTCAATCTATGTTTTCTAGACTACAGCAAAGCTTTTGA
>JAHTLZ010003307.1:6678660-6695932 GCA_023846285.1 Phrynocephalus versicolor
TTACGCACAGTTAGTTAGCTGTGCCTTGTGGTTAAGTCTTGAGCCTTCAGAGAACTAAGTCACCTTTTCTGGTTGTATAAAATCCTGTTCCTCTAAGGTTCCCATTCTAGAGTACTAAGTTTCGTTTGTGAACTCCTTGCTGCCAGTCAGCACATTCACATTAATAAAGTATAAATATGATACTACCCATTCCTAATCATCAAGCACTTGATTTGCCTCAGCTACCTGTGAAGCCTCTGTGAAGAGTCTTCTTACTTTATAGCTTTCTAGTGCCAAGATATGGGGTTGTTGTTGTTGTTGTTGTTGTTGTTGTTGTTGTTTTACTACCTTTCTGCACTAGATTGCTTGGAAGAAAGAACAGCTAAGTAGACTTTTCAATAAATATAACTATAGACAGCGAGAGATACTCCCCGAAATCCCCAGGTGAAGCACCCCCTGTCCCAGTCTGTGAGCAACCCATTTAAGCTAGGATTAAATCCAAAGGAGGTTCGTTCCTCTAAACAAAACAGCTACGATTAGGAATACACAGCACACTCATTACGTTTTTCATTGTCTCTGTAGAAAGACGGTCTCTTTTTCAGAGCAAGGAAGAATAATTTTGCATTTCTCATAGTCATTTCTCTCACATAAATGAGGACAAGGTGAACAGAGATCAACATTCCTGGTCATGCTGAAACAGAACGGGCAAAAACCTGTTTTGTAATAGTTACATTGGTGTAAAGCAGGTCAAGCACCAGAAAGCTCCCTACCCCCCATTTCCAGGTTCTGAGGCTCTTTAAGGCTCCCTTTAGTGCTCAGGAGGTTTTTGGTGACTCAGGCTGGAGTCGGTAGGGTGGGACCCTTCATAGTAAAAAAAATCATCAGTGTTCCTAATCCTGATTGTGGCAAACTGGCAGCATTTCTAAATAATTCCCTCCCCTTTCCAAAGGCTTCCCCAAGGCAAAAGGAGCCTTGGAACCTAAAACAAGAGGATAGGTGGATTTCACTTAGTTTACTTCTGGTGGCAGACCCAGTTTGCACTGGTATAACTTTACTCAACAGGATTTTGACCTAAGAACCATAGATAAATACTATCATGGAATAAAATGTAGTCTAGTAAGATCATACCTTGAATAAGAAATTATTGGACTCTCTTTTGAATTGTATTGATATATCGTCATCAAGTATTGACCCGCCTTTATCTAGGTGGCACCAAAGACAAAAAAAAAACTGTATTGGTGTTTTGTCAAAGTGGGCAAGGGCTTCAGAATTCAGAGGCAATGAACATCACAATGGAGGAAAAAGGCACAATACTTTATTATAAAGAGACAGTAGAACACATACATAAGCTGGTAATCAGCCAAGTAGCTATGAGCCTCACCTCCCTTCCACTTTTTGGGAGTCCCCAAAGAACAGCAAGCCTGAATGCCTTGAATTCAATACTTGTGTGCAGCACTGCTCAGAATCTCAGTATCGTCCAGCGATCCACCTCGGCCCGTCCTGTTCGGCAGTTGCGAGTGCACTCGCTACGGGTTGCCACTCCACGAGAGGCCCGGAAGACGGTCACCCGGAACCGGGCTTTCTCTGTGGCAGCCCCTTCCTTATGGAACTCCATCCCCAGCGAAGTGTGCTCTGCAGAGTCCCTGCAGGCCTTTCGAAAAGCCTTAAAAACTTTTTTATTCCGAGAGGCCTTTGGCGAGCTTTAATTTTTTTTTATTTTTATTTTTTGTTCTTTACCCCGCCATCGTTACCGATTTTTAATCATTGACCATTGGTGTCATTGTTTAGAACTCTCGCCTTGCCAGCAATCAGGGATGCCTTAGAATTTTTAGAATTTTACGTGTTATTTGTGTCTTTTATATTGTTGTTGTCATATTTGTATTATATTATTTTGGTTGCTTGTTAGCCGCTTAGAGTTCTGTAAGGAAGATAAGCGGGATATAAATATAACAATAAATAAATCTAGGTCTACATCAGGGCTCACTGAATGAAAGTGGGTCAGCTCTTTATATACTTTTTGACAACCTGGCAATTAAGTGTATCTGGATGCTGCCTACTTTCTTGGTGTTTACATTTTCACTATTGGGCAAAATGATAACAGAGAATATCACTAAGAAGTAAACCTACAACAAAAACAGTCATCAATGAACAGCAGAATCGTCCATCAGACAATAAGGACCTGCGGCAAATTGTTTAGCCTGGGTAATTCTTATCATCCTCAAGTAGAGATGGGCACGAAATGAACAATTTTTTGTTTCTGTTTTTGTTTTTTCGTTTCGTTACGTTACAAAATGACAAACAAATTTTGTCTCTAAAATGAAACGAAACAAGCAGAAACACTGGAAATTTTGTTGTGCGTTACTGCAATATGAGTGAATTGCTTAAAATCCTAAAAAAAAATCACAAAAAATTGAAATAAATGGTAACGAAATGGTAACGAAATGAATGAAAACGAAAACGAATTTTTGCAAAAATTTGCGAAAAACGGAAACGAACCGAAACAGACCCTCCAAACGTCAAACGAAATGCCATTTTTTTTATTCGTGCCCATCTCTATCCTCGAGTTTCAGAAATCTGCACGATCTTAGCCAAAAGGCTGAGAAGTGAAATCTATGGTACATAACTCTCACTTTTCCAAGTCACCTATGGTCACAAAGCCAGATAAAGCTTGTCTCTATTCCTTTCTAGGAGGTAGTTATTTCCCACTGTACCCAACTAGGATGGGGGGGGACACACCAAGGTTTCCTCTAAGGCATATGCATGTGTTCACGCATGCAGCTCTGCCTCCTGATTCCCATCTCCATGCATCCACAACAGTAGTCTTTGTACAGTACCAATCATGATAGCACTTGCCGGGGGGGTGTTCACCTGTGGGGGGAGTCCTGTGCACAAGGAATATGGGGCTTAAAATTAGAGGAATGGTGGGGGCATTCTCTTATACAATGGTATGTACACAGGATTCCTTTCTCACTAACACTATATATACAGTTACTCTGGGGAAACAAGACAGCAAGCATCTAGTGTGGGAAGAGTGTGACCTGTAACAGCAGCAACAGTAGTGGTGTTTGTTTGATAATGTGATTTACTAAATTTATATTATTTGTTGGTTGCCTGGGGTCACTCACTGCAATAACATACATATCATTTAATTCTTTCCATGGGATCTTTAGGCATACAGTGATTATGCATACAGTAAGTTCAAGGTGGCAATCCCTAGCCTATTGCCTTGTAATCTATGTATGCTCAATTGTTTGTGAAGGGTCCTACGCATCTGTTTGGGAACTCTACTGCTCTTGAATTCCCAACATATAAACAGAGAGCCCTTGGTACATACTGTTGTTTAGACAGGAGTCTTATCAGATCTTACAATGATTGCACACAGACAAGGATAAAGCCTAACACTGAAAATGATCTGCCACTTACACATGGTCACTGGGCAAATTCCTTGGGGGATTCTGTGAGTTGTAGTCAAAACACACAAATCTGCACACTTCTATTTTTTTGATGATGTGCAGTCAGTTCTGCTGCTGCTGATTCAACATATATTTTGGAAAATCTCATCTGTGAAAGCACATGTTTGCATAATTTAGAAAGTCTAAAATAGCAAAAGTAGTAGCAGTACTAGAAGCAGCTGCTGCAGCACCAGTGATAGAAACAACAAGAAGAAAGCAAAATAACCAACAATACCAATAAGAGGGAGAGTAAAAAAACAGAGAAAGCTCTGTTTAATAGGCAGTGGACTGAGCATACCAAGAGCGTTTCCAGTCTTCTCAGTAAGAGTTTTCAAATTCTTGGAGAACAAACAATTTTGTGGATGCACGGCACACCCGTTCCTTTTTCAGTTATGAAACAGTGATGGGGAAAGTTAATGCCATAAAGAGTATGTCACAAGAAGCTAGTTCCTGCTTCCTTTGGTTTTTGCAAGTAGTACGACCAGAAAAAAAAAAGGTGCATTTCATAATGTGACCATGTCTGAAGCCAACTCCAGGCCTTACACTGTTAGTAGTGAAAACAGTGACAAAAGACAACAATCTAAATAAGCAGTTTGCAACATCTTTCTCTCTTTCCCCTCCCTCCATATTTGACAGGCTGCAGTTGGCTTACATATAAAGACAGAACCTGCAACATTCATCTCAATTATTGTGCATCAAATCATTTTGTTAATTGTTGACATCTAAAATTTTAATTTTTAAAAGTTACCATTGTTATTTCAGAAATTGTCTCATGCTTGTTGTTATTGTTGTTGTTGTTGTTAAAATCATTTTGGTTGCTCACACATTTAGTAGATGCGTAGCTGAGTTCTAAGACAATCTCTCAGCCTATACAGAAGTTCAGCCTGAGAAGGTGTGTGGCTAAAAAGATTTGGGTGACAAGACCCACCCAATAGTGCACCACGCTCCTGCGGAGTTTGGTATATTCAGCTTTTGGGTGGAGTGGGGATGGGGATAATGGGTTTATGTGTGCACAACAGTTCCAATCACCCTTTGAACCCCACAGCTTTCAAACGGAATACTAGATAGGGCTTATCTTAAGCCAAGGCACAGAGAGACAGAAGTGCTGATTCCCCACAGGCAAAAGGAGAGTTTCCATATCTATGCTCCTCATAGCACTCTCACCATGGGACAGGCAAAATGAGGCAACACACATATTTCTGCAAATTCCTTTTAATCACATTATTTCAAACATGTCTGTGAAGATTCTCAGTCACCCAGGTGACTTTATCTGGAAGCTGAGTCATGGCAACTGGACTTCTTGAGAGATTGAAACGTTTCACTGCTTATCCAAACAGCTTCTTCAGTCTGACAAAGCTGTTTGGATGAACAGCAAAATGTTTCAATCTCTCAAGAAAAAGAAGTCCAGTTGCCATGACTCAACTTCCAGAGAATTATTTCAAATGTTTGAATTTTCCTATCTCTATTATCTTTCCTTTTCAATTTAATCACAAATGTTCCCCTTTTCATAAGATGCCTAATTATACCAGGAATAATAAATAAAAGGTTGACAGACACATGGCTATGAAGGAAAGAGAGGGAGTACAAGATGAAGTATAATCTTCATTGGCCTGAATCCTGTTAGTGATTTCTACTTGTCTAAGGGAAATTGTTTAAGTGTTGGCAGAAAATTGCCACCAATTATCAGGTGCTGGTTGTATTACTGAGTGCTGTCAATTACAATCTGTGAAATGCAACCTACACCTTGTAAATGAACAGCAAGTTGTCCATGATTATTATTATTATTATTTGCAATTTATGTAGGTGTAAATGTCTATGTCTATTAGGGTTTTTAAAAAAATAAATATAGTTATTAGCATCTTAATATCTATGACATCAATTCACTTCTGACTTATGATAACAATAAAAGAGTTTTGAAATATTCAGGGAGTGTGTTACCATTGCGATACCCCCATGAATATATGTGGCCAATTAAGCATTTGAATCTGGGGCCAGAACTGCAGTACTTGTTTGCAATGATCATTCTGCAGCAAAGGTTTAGCACAGGTTAGCTAGAAACAGGCATGAAATAGCTTGGTTGAATGTGATTCCTCACATTAAAACAACCATGTACAAGGACTGAGTTCACCATTGTAAGTGTTGCTGGGATCATAGATGAGGCGGGAAGTCTTGCACCTGGACACTCAACAGCAAAGACTCCCCTCTGAGAGTCCAGGGAAGCAGCCCTAACCCTAAGTTATGTCACGCCAGCAGGCTATTGGAAGCCCCACTGCACTTTTTAAAATGAGCATAATTTTTGAAGCATAGTAGGGGTTGAACCATTTGCACAAGTACACTGCAAATGCTGCTCAGTTTTTCCAGAGTGTTGTTTCAGCCCAGTCTCCTGAGTTCTAGATTGGTGTTCTGTCCACTCCACCACACTGGATATCAGTGCTGAGCCAGAGAACGTAATGATAATTATACACATTAAATTCTACTTTTATATGGGCCATATTTCTCCCACCTGCATACTTTATTACTTCTGTATTACTGTTCATAACCCCCCACCATTCCTTTAAACACTTGCTGCTGAATATGTCATCTATTCTCTGCCCATATGCCTTCCCCATTCTTCAGGTTTAGTGCTGCCTCCTGACAATAATCTATAACTGCAGGACTCTCATTCGTTCTCCCATTGTTCCTTAGGTCTACTAATTTTTCATGTCAGCCATCTCGTCTCCTAAACTTGCAGTGTGGGACAATCCAGGCCCAGTTTCATTAAGTGTCAAGTGTGTTCCTCCTTGTCCTAATAACGAAATGCATATGTGTTATGGATATCTATGAACCTTTGCATAGCTGAAATTTCACATTTTAATTGAATGGCTTATTCTGATGAGCAGCTGAACAGCTGAAAACAGACAGAAACATTTTATGTACAGATATTTTAACTGAACAGTTGCCTAACAGATGACAGCTAGAAAACAAATCTGACTGTTGTACTGCTTACATTGACCAATAATTTCTCCAACATTTTTTTCATTATCAAATACAGGACTAAGCCTCCACCACCTTCAAGTTCTTTTCTGTAGAAGGATGGTTCAAGATATTCAGGTTGCCCTGGCCTCAAGATTGTCACAGTCATCACCTCTCCTAAGTAATACAAGATCGGTGTCAAATGTCACACAGGAGATGCTCCAGAGCTCTGTGTTCACGACCACCTTGCCTGCCCTCTACTTGATTATCTTCCCCATCAGCATTCCTCTCAATTCCATCTCCTTGTGGTTCCTCTGCCGATATTCAAGACCTTGGACCCCCACCATTGTGTTCTGCATTAACCTAACTATTGCGGACTTGGTCTACAGCATGACCCTCCCTTTCCAGATAGTCTACCACCTAAAGAGAAATGTATGGCCCTTTGGGGAGGATCTGTGTCGCATTGTCACTGTTTTATCCTACGGAAACATTCACTGTTCTATTTTAACAATGATGAGCATCAGCATTGAGCGCTATCTGGGAATTGTTCACCCTTTGCGCTACAAGGCCATAAGGCCCATTAGAACATCAGTCCTGACCTGCGGCATCATTTGGGCACTTGTCTTATTGTCGCTCATCCCTCTCATGCAGAACAACCTAACCATTCGTGTGCGACAGCCGCCGATGACCACCTGCTTTGACATTTTGCCAAAAGAAATGTTTAAAACATCAAAAGACTTCATCATTTACTTTGGTTCTTTGCTGTTTTTCTTCTTTTTCCTACCTCTGCTTGTCATGGGATTCTGCTATATCACCATCATTTTCACACTTCTTCATTCTTCTTCAGCACAACTCAGAGAAAGTAAGAAGCAAACTGTTTATTTGATAATAGCACTGCTCCTGGTGGTCACTGTTTTTTACCTGCCACACATTGTTATATCTGTTATTCATTACATCCTCTGTTTCCACGGCAAATCACTTTATAAAGCATATAAAGTTTCACTTGCAACAGCCAGCTTTAATTGCTGTTTTGATCCATTCGTTTACTATTTTGGATCCAAAGAGTTTCGGCAAAAGATACAGAAGAAACTTTGTAGGTGTGTAGTTGCTAGTTTCAATGAAGATACCCCTATTTTTTCAGAATATGTTATGCAAGTAATACCAGTACAAAATTTACCAAAAATATAGGCTGTTAACTGCTCTGGCTTATAATGAACGTTACACAGGCTTATAATGAACATTACACAGAATTGCCATGAAAGTTTAGGACACATGTAACTGGAGAACCTCAACAGCAAATTGCAAAACCTGGGCATGCATTTATTGGAGATCAAATGGACGTGCATGATTCTGTCATTGTGGACTAAATGCATCTCATGTGATTAATATGCATCTGCTTCTCTAGATTGTATTATGAGTACCCACATTCACATATTGCTGATTGCCTGTAATGGGTAAAAAATAGTCAGAAGTTGAGATCAGTAGATATCTACTTTTATTCAACGAGGTTGAAAGACCTGCTTAAACAGAAGTAGATATCTGCTGATCTCAACTTCTGACTATTTCAAACTGCCCTAAATATTCATTTAACTAAGGGTGTACAGACACTTGGAATAGTAGGATCTTGAACAACATTTTTTAAATATTTTTGATAAATAAGCTCTACTGTATGGTGTGAAGTGAAGAATAGCTGATAAGAAGGTTGTATCAAGTGTAACTATCACTATTAGAATTATATGGCAGGAATCTACAAACATACACTTCTAATAAAGCTATGTATAATGTCCTTTGTTCTGATCTTACACGAAATTAATTTAATATTCTTTTGTATGGCTCAGTTAACAAAAATTCCTTTCAGCTTAACATGTGGCATGTTAAAGGGTGATCTTAAATGTTATTATATGTCATTGAGGCACTATTGCACATGTGGCATCGTATCCTACAATACATTGTGGAAATTTTAGCTTTTAACAAATCTTTTCCAAGTGCACCATTCTACATGATATTTGAAAAGGCTTTATCTTAGCTATTAGGTTTACACTGTAGTGTTTACTTGAGGTGAAAAATTAAGGTACGTGATAGGTGCATCCATGCTTGATTGAGTCTGGTGCGGGCTGATCTGTGGTCTGTAATTCCATGGTTTGGGGGGGCATAGTTTACAATTTTTGTTTAAAACCAAGAGGTACACTCTTTTGGAGCATTAATTTAGGGAGCAAACTGCCAAACTATGTAGTAGCCCCCCCCAAACAAATTGATTTTTTAAAAAACGATTTTGACAAATTTGTGAGAAACTGACAATTAGTGATGAGAACTAGATGGAATCTCTGACTTAAATCCATTTAATGTTCTCAACTGAAGTCAAACTATTGAATCAATGGGATTGACACAAGCACTGACAACAGTTGATTCGATGGGCCTATTTGGATTGGGATTACAAATTGGGTTTAGGCCTCTGTGTTTGTTAACATTTGATGCTTTCCCACAGGCATCTGATTACTCTCTACTTGGAAAAGAGCTTCATTTTAAACCATCTTATCCTGCTTTATCCTAACCCATCTTATTCTGCTTTATCTTAACCCATCTTATTCATTACATGCTTTTTATGTTTTCTTAAGGCCAGATGTTGTTGAACAGCAGCTTCCACCCATTCTCACCAATAGACTAGTTATGAGGTATGATGGATGCCCCATTTGAACAACATCTGGAGATATAAGCTGCCCAATCCTGCCAATAGAAATAACATTTGAATGTTTGGCACCAAGAGAACAGCAGTTTTACATTTCCAGAATCAACATGTTATTGACATTAAGACCTCTTACACATGATGAAATAACACTTATATAAGTAAATTCCATCCCTGTGATTTTTTTCAGAAGCCAAATCTATGCTGTATTTTTTTTTTTTGCAACCTGCCCTGAAGTTCCCATTTCTTGAAGAGCAGCGTGTCTGGGGTCTACTTGCTCTTTCAAATACATGACTGTACTGAAACAGTATTGTATAGGGAGGGACACCAACTGGAAAATTGATGGTTCATTATGGTTCACGGTCCATGACTGACCACAAACCACCATGACCCCCCTGGAAAAATGATTTGGTTCACAGTTGATTTTTCTGCTTCGTCGGGGTGGGGGGGCAGGGTGGGGGGAATTGGCCGCTTCTGCTGCCTCTGCTGCTACCACAGGCACATGGTGAAAGGCAGTAGCAGGCACCTGGCAGGGAAGCTTGGTCCAATGCTCTGACACACCAGCAGTGGTGGAGGTTGCAGTGGCAACAGAAGAAGGTAGGGAGGAAACAGGAGCAGTGGGAAGGGGGAAGATGGGCAGCAACTTTGCAGAAGCAAACAAAATGGCAAAGGGGAAACAGTTCAGAAGTTTGTTTTGTTATCCTATTCTTTCATCCTCTTTGTATTACGCCATTTCTAATTGACTCGCTCATATACTTTGACAGTGCTATCTATCGCACGCATACACCCTGAGTGCCCGGTGCCCCTTCTTTGCAAGAAACCCAAGCAATTGTGAGTGGCGGGGAGGCTACCACTGCAAGCCCATGCAGTTCTCTTTGTCTGTTTCTTCGCGGTCCGCCATCCCGCTTGGGACCAGTACAAAGAAATATTACTCCACGTCCATTGTGTGATGACGGGAGTTCGTCCCCCTGAACTGGGATTTAAGCGGGATGAGCAATTCCCCTCCCTGGCCTCGGGAATCTGCTCATCTCAGTTCTTGTTCCGAGATGAGTGCCCATGAGGTAAGGCTCATCACACAACATGCCATTCTCCATCTAGTGGCAGGAGTGTGAAGTGCCATTAGCCAGTATATTCCATATGGAGTCAGCAACGCAGTGCAGAGCGATTAAAAGACAAATGCCTCAAACTTAGCTCCATAATGCATTGAAGGCAAAGTTGAGGAGATTCGAAAAATTAAAAAACGGAAGGTCGGACCACAGGAAAAAAATGAGAATGAAGGCTGAGAAGTTCAGATGTTGTCACGAGACAAGGATGTGCAGTAACAGTTGTCACGGTACCATTAATCATGCCTGTGGGTACATGGGGGGACAGTACCGGGAGAAGACCACGTGACCACGAGTGACATGATCACGAAACAAACGCCAACTTGGAACGAGGAAGGACATGAAGTAACTGTGTTAGTTTACTACACTCAGGCCAGCTGAAGCCAGACCTTGTTTGAGATAAAAGATAATCACAACAAAGCAACAAGAAACACAACATATTCAGGGAAGTCAAAAGTGCCTCTGTTGGACAGTTTCCCAGGATTGATGGAATAGAAGGAGAAACACAGACAGGATTACCAAGGTTGGCACATATGGTATCCCACCCTGGGATAGTGACACAACAAAAAGCAGGACAGCAAGTGTAGCATCCCTTATTGGCACTTCAGACAAATCTTTGTTACAGGGCTACCTGCTATGCCACAGACAAATGTAGAAGAGCCTGCCTGCAGCAAGGAGACTGACATTCTCATGAAGAAATATCTGGAAACATCTTGATGAGCTCTAATGCCCCCAAAGTTAGCCTTTTTCCTGGCAGCCCTGCCTTGTGGGAAGAGGGAAATTGCAATGATCAAGCCTACTTTACACCTAAAGGTTGTAATGGAACCCTGGATGAGCAGTGTGGCTCCCTATTCTAGTTCATGCATTAGGGCAATGGCAAACATGCTCATGAGCGTTTGGCCAGCAGTGACGCTGGTTGGAGTGCTGCTGCTCACTCACTAGCAGAGAACTTCTTTGCATGGATAACAAAATCAAATTAACAAAATGAACAAATCCTAGCAGAAAGGAAGGGGAACAGTGTGGAAGGGGGAGAACCCAAACTGATGCCAGTGAATGAGCTGAGCAAAGTCCCTGTCCCGCTCTGGTTTCCCTTCCAGTTTGGGCTCTCCTACACACACACACACAGAGAAGCCGCTATTTCCCTTCCTTTCTGGCAGCTTTTTCCCATCAGTTTGGGTTCTCCTCCACATACACCCCACTCCTGCTGTTTCCCCTTTCCCCTTTCCTTTGACCCTCTGCTTTTACAAAATGCTCTATGCTTTTTTTGTTTGTTTTTGCAGAGATCCGAGCTTTAGAAGAGTTTTGGAGAGGCTGAGGGCAAAAGGAAAGGGGAAACAGCAGGGTGCATGTATGTGTGTGTTTGTGTGTAGGAGAACTCAAACTGATAGAAAGAGCTGCAAGAAAGGAAAGGAAACAGCAAGACTTCTCCCCCCACCCCCACCCCTCGGGAAAGGCTTACTTATGTGTATATGCACTCTCCCAAATTTTTAGTGTCATGATTTTGGGGGGAAATAGCATCATATACATGGGAAAATATGGTATATACAAACAAAAAATAATAATAGATTCTGTAAGCATTCTGGGCTTTCAGAATCTCTTCTGGTCTGGTCCTGCCAGCTGAAAGCAAGCAACTCTCACGTATCTGAGATGCATGCATAAAGAACAAGGAGTGCGTAATGTACACATAGGATCTTGCAATTTGGGTTTCTTTTTTTTGAGAAGGAGTTTTTAGTTAATAAAATTGCAAATCTGGAAATTTATAAATTAATCACATTACTATTGAGAAGACAAATGAAAGAACTGGCAGACTAAATTAGTAGACAGTGGCATGATTCTGTGGTTACAATTTTCTTTTCTTTTTTAAGAACAGCCATACACACAACACAGTTTAAGTTCTGAAATGCCAGCCAGGTTGCTGGGTGGAGTATTTCCTTCCTCTTGTTTTTTTTAAATGACAACTGCATTCAACTGTTAAGAAAGGCTTGTTAAATCTTTTTTAAGTCTAGTACAGCTTGTTCCAACAATTTTGCATAAAAGACTTGTAAAGAAACACCTCAGAGAAGGGGTGTGTAGTGGTACAAATATATTGGTAAGTTGTTTTACAAAACGTGATCTTCCTGTGCTCATCTTATTGAATGATAGTGTTCATATTTTATTAACAGTGGTGTTGATAATGAAATATATACAGTACAGTGTTGACAGTGTTCAGATTTGGCTCTGGGACTGCTAAACTGATAAAAAATTATATTATCAATGGACACATCTATGTCTATATAAAAACCTCTGCTCCCTTGAAGCAAGACAGTCTGAATTCTTGAGAACCAAATAATATTGGGAAATGTTTCAACGGTACCAGTGCTTTCTCTCTGCTTGTATGGGAGGAAATGAAGCAAATAATTACATAAACAAAATGAAATAAAATTATATAAATTCATGCATTTTTTTAAAAAAACTTGTTAACAGTATAATACTGTGGGGATCCATTTAAGAATTACTCCCATTGAATTTGGTGTGGCTTACTCTCAGATAAGTGAATTTATTTCCAGATAAGTGAGTAAAAGACTGGAAATCTAACTCTCTTCGGAGGAAAGAGATGTTTCTAGTTTTCAGAAACTGGAAAGAAAAAGAAAAAAGTTTATGCAATCCCTCCCTTCCTCCCTCCTTTCATCAATTTTATTGGCATCTAAAAGAAAAAAAGACATAGTGAACAACAATCCACCTACTTAATATAAGTAAAGCAAATCTTTATGCTATCTTTATGGTTTAGGAACAATCAGTTGAAAGTATAGTCCAATGATTAGGCTCTGAACCGCTCTACCTAGCGCCACTATCAAAAGAAAACCAACAACAAAGTGGTAGATACAAAGGAGTTTTCACAGATAATGTGGAATGTTTCTTGCCATTCACCAATCATGATGATGCTTGGTGACAGAGGTCTCAAATTTACCATGCATGCAAGGCCTCACATAACCAGTTGTTTCACAATACCCATTCTATTACACCTTGTCCCACCAAGTATGCATAAAAGCCTAGCACCACAAGGGTGCTTCCAAGCCAGGCTCCTATGATGAGATTGCACTGCTCTTCCCTTGCTATGCACCACAGAACTTACAATAATGTTCTTATTGTGCTATTACACACGTTTGTGTTCTGCTGCTTCTCTAATTGTGAGAACCTTGATTTTTTCCCCCTTTTAAAACACCAGTGTTCAATGCACAATGTGAAAATGGTCATTATCTCTACAGTATAAAATCAGAGCGCTACAAATCCCATGATTCTGCATCATATAGAATCACGGGTTTGTAGTGTGATAAAGGCCCTTGGAATTCTCTGCTAGAAAGCTCTAGTGGTATAGCTTAGGGGAGGGTACCAGACAGCAGAGAATTTTAATCACACTTAAAATCCCAGGATTCCATAGAATGCAGGCATGGGGATTAGA
This sequence comes from Phrynocephalus versicolor, assembly GCA_023846285.1. Taxonomy (NCBI): domain Eukaryota; kingdom Metazoa; phylum Chordata; class Lepidosauria; order Squamata; family Agamidae; genus Phrynocephalus; species Phrynocephalus versicolor. Next base: position 6,692,269 of record JAHTLZ010003307.1, read on the forward strand.
ATGGCATTGAGCTGCAGTGACAGTGTGTTTAGCTGCCCCTGATGGGTAATGCTTTAGAGAAGGGCGAGTTGCTGATCCAGGAAATATATGGAAACAGTGAAATCAGCAAAGCAGTTCTCCCCCCAACACACACACACACAATTAGGTGATGCCATCTGGAATTTGTATTTGGAACTGACATATGGAGGGACTGCTCAAGAAGAACTCTGTCTGGAACTGCCCAAACTTAACAGTGCCTTCCTAGTTATAGCCTATTTTAATTGCCCAAACTTAACAGTGTCTTCCTAGTTATAGCCTATTTTAGTAAAACTTATTCTGGCCTGCTGGATAGCCCAGTGGTTTGGAGCTCTGGCTATGCAGCCAGAGGTTAGGAGTTCAATTCCCCATTGTGCCTTCTTGACAGGGGCTGGACTTAGTTTTACAGTTTTTAAAGGTTCTTATTTCTTATGTCTGTGATCAAGAGAAACAGTACAGATACAGAACTCATAGGTTACAGCCCTCCTAGAACAAGAGGTTACTGAGCAGACATTTCCCCCAGTCAGTCAGTCAGTCAGTCAGTGTTTAGGATACTTTCGAAACCATGCTTTTAAAAATGGGTGTCAGTGGAACAGGAACAAGAATTAAGGAAGTGAACCAAGCAGATATGGATAGTGGAGTGCATTTGATAGCAAAAGCAAAACTGGAGAGGATAATTGTGTGATTAGGGCAGTGGGTCAGTGGCAGAACTTGGAGGTGTTACATTTATGGATAACATATCTCAGAATCTCTTTCTGAGCAGGTCTGTCAGAGGATTCTGAGGGTTGCTATCCAAGACCCCATTTTCCCACCATTTGCTTGGTGGCAAGCAAGAAGGCAATGGAACGCAGGCGATAGGACTCAGTTTCTACTCTTGAAAAAAGGAAGACAGAAGGCACCCTTGTGAGAGTGTCTGGGACTCCTGCCAGAAGCAATGGCACAATAAATGCAGTAAGCATCCTCCTTCATAAACCGCATGGTCACAACCAGGAATAATCGTATGTGGCAGGGCATTTTGTCATGTCCTCTGCTGTACTCTGGAAGTTGAGTCATGGCAACTGGACTTCTTTTCTTGAGAGATTGAAACATTTTGCTGCTCAACCCAACAGCTTTGTCAGTCTGAGGAAAGCTAGTTGCGAGTCTTCCATTTTATAGTTCACTTTGACCTCATGTCACCCTGATCTGAAATAGGCTCATAAGATGTACAATGGCCTGAATAGGCTCGTTAGGTGGACAATAGTCTCAATAGGCTCATTAGCTGGACAATGGCCCAACTTTACAACCTTCCCAACACCCATAAAGTATGAGTTGTTGGTGGAGGTGTGAAGTATTCTTGATTTGTCTGGGGATTGTTGAAATGGCACTTGATTAGTAGCAGAAAGATTGTGCCTGAGCCGCCCACTTCAGTCACAAAAGGAGCAATATAGTATATGAGATCCAATGAAGGGAGGCGTGTGCAGACCTCTACATTGGAGAAACTAAACAGCCATTAAACAGAAGGATGGCCCAACACAGGAGAGGCAACAGCTCAGGACCAGAATCAGCAGTACACCTCCATTTGAAGGACAAAGGGCACTCATTCAAAGATGAGGACATACATATATTAGATAGAGAAGACAGGTGGCTTGAGAGAGGGGTCAGGGAAGCCATTCATGTGAGTACTGAAAACCCCTCTCTCAACAGAAGCCTTTCCTTTCTGAGGAGGGATGACTTTACCCCATTATATATGCTCGGAAACCACCTCTTTAAACCTGTGATTTATAAACGAACTCCAGCTTTCTTCTGCTGTATTCGATGGCATTAATCATCAAGGCGAATTCCTGGGTTATTTTTGAAATACTGTGCCAAAACTTATCAAAACAAATGATTTCTCTGAAGGCAAACTCAAATATAATGAAGTTTATTTCTAAGCATTATAACAAAGTGAAACAGATCTAAAATGTAATCACATTTTCCCTAAAAACAAAATATACTATTCTAAGTAACCTTTCCTAACTCTTTATTGAAATCCATGGCTAAAATACTTAATTCTAAACTCTAACTAATGAAGAATCATGATGAAGCGAAGCAAAACCAATCACGAAGAATAATAATGGCATTTCTTCTCTCTGTCCCGATGAGAATTCCTTGCTGTCCCATCCATGTGATGCTGAAGTGTCCAATAAGCATCAGAGTCCAAGCTTCTAGAAACTTATGTTTTGACTAACTAAAGCTTTCCTTAGATAAAGTCTCTTGCAGAATGAGAACCGTGATGCTAATATGAGGCTAACAAAATGTCTCTATGTCCTATCATCCTTAATTTCCTTACAATGTAAACTGCCTAGAGTTCCTTTGAGAAAATCAGTGTGGTATAGATACACACACACACACACACACACACACACAGAGAGAGAGAGAGAGAGAGAGAGAGAGAGAGAGAGAGGTAACTTGGTTTAAGTAACCAAGTCTCCAGGCTGTTTTGTATTCCGAAAAATTCTTAAACCAATTAATTTGTTCCAGAGGTCAGAAAAAAGGCAAACCAGGGCATTCAATTTTAAATTTTCTTAAACCAAGGCATCCCCATTCTTTTTGTCATGTGAACATCACCCATCTACTTTTAATGCCTTATGTGTAGCCTGCACTCTGTAATTAAAATTGTAAAACCGCCCAGAGACTACTTGTAGTAGTATGGGGCGGTATATAAGCAGAACACTTTGCTTTGCTTTGCTTTATGACAAAAACTTAACCTTGGGCATTCAAATGAAAATGTTTTCTTAAACTGAGGCATCCCCATTTCCAATAATTTATTTTCTTAAACTGAGGTTTTCTTTAGCCGAGGCATTCTCAAACCAAGGTACCTCTCTCTCTCTCTCTCTCTCTCTCTCTCTCTCTCTCTCGTCTCTCCTCTCTCTCTCGTCTCTGTGTGTGTGTGTGTGTGTGTGTGTGTGTGTGTGTGTGTGTTTGTGTGTGCAAAGCACAGGTAGAAAATGCAAGTTTTTAGAAAGCAGCAGCACTGAGAAGCAGAACTGCAGCATCAATTAGTGATAGGAGTGGTGGTGGGGGAACTGATGGCAGTGAATGAGCTATGCATTAGGGCGCCCCTTCCCAACTTTGGTTTCCCTTCCTTTCTGGCAGCTAATTTGCTGCTGTCAATTTGGGTTCTCCTACCCACCCAGTTTCCCTTCCTTTCTGACAGCTCTTTCACTGCCCTCCACCTTTCCAAAATGCCTGTCCGCTGTTTTTGTTTTTGTTTTTGTAGAAATCAGAGCCGTCTTTTCAGCAGGGAAAGGCTTACTTCCGTCTATAAGATGAACCCCAAATTTTAGGCTAATTTTAGAGCCTGGAAAAATATCTTATAGATGGAAAAATATGGTTTGTGGTCAGACTACATTATAAATTATATGGTATACAGCACTTGGAGATGCCTTTTTTGGATTATTAGAGACAGGGAGAATGCTATTTTTATGTACTTCTTCCACATTGTTCATAACGTTACATACTTCATCGTACCTCAGCTTCTCTTTATCCTAAACTCAAAACAAGTGAGCCTTGATCTTCTTTGTCTGGAAATGGCTCCAATTCCTTATTAATTTGCATTAATGAACTATAATGACAAGCTTTCTGAAGAAGAAGAAGAAGAAGAAGAAGAAGAAGAAGAAGAAGAAGAAGA
>JAHTLZ010003307.1:6700482-6714567 GCA_023846285.1 Phrynocephalus versicolor
CCACCCCCACCCGCCGCCGGGCCGCAGGAGGAGGCGGCGGCTGCAGCAGCCCCGGGGCGGGAGGCGCATGGGGTCCCCCTCGGCGTGGCCAGTGCCGGCAGCCCCCCATCGGAGCCGCCCCGCCGAGGAGGAGGAGGAGGGCGCCCCTTCTCGCCGCCGGGCTCCCCTGGCCCCCGCTCGGCCCCCGCGTCTTCTCCCTCCTGCGAAGGTCGAAGGAGGCTGTTGGGTTTGAAGTCAATCCAGGGCTTCGAAGGAGGGACGGCTGCGAGGCTGCCTCCCCTACCGCGATCATTATTCATCCCCCCACCCCCGCCGCTTCCTCGTTCCCTCGCTCTCTTTCTTGGTGCCTCGTCTCCACCTTGGCATCCCTTCGCCGGTGGGAGCTTAGGATGGCGCACCTAGGCGGCGTGACGCCTCCGGGTGGCCCGGTCGGCGAGAGCGGGGCCGTCTGACAGAGAGAGCCCCGATGGAAGGAGCCGCCGCCGCCGCCGCCGCCGCCGCCGGGCACTCCTCCGCCCCAGCCGCCCGGGGGTCGGATCCTTCCCCGGCTTGCCCTCCTTTCCCCCGCGTCTTCTCCTCCTCCCGGGGCCGGGGCGCCTCCTCCGGAGGGGTGTGTGTGTGTGTGTGTGTGTGTGTGTGTGTGAGAGAGAGAGAGAGAGAGAGAGAGAGAGAGAGAGGCGCCGCCGGGCTGCAGGAGGAGGCGGCGGCTGCAGCAGCCCAGGGGCTGGGAGGCGCATGGGGTCCCCCTTGGCGTGGCCGGTGGCTGGCAGCCCCCCAACGGAGCCGCCCCGCCGAGGAGGAGGAGGGCGCCCCTTCTCGCCGCCGGGCTCCCCTGGCCCCCGCTCGGCCCCCGCGTCTTCTCCCTCCTGCGGGAGGGAGGCAAGGAGGGAGAGCGGGCGCGCAAGAGAAAGAGGCGGGATGGCGGCGCGTCTTCCGCTCCCTCCTCCTCCTCCTCCTCCTCCTCCTCCTCCTCCTCCTTCCCGGCCCCTTCTTACCCCGGGCATGTTCCTTTTCTCTCCCCCCCTCCCCTCTCCCTCCTCAGCCAGCCTGCCTGCCGGCCTCCCTGGGCTGCTGCTGTCGCCGCTGGATCCTAGGCTCAGGCTGGGCGGGCGAGCGAGCGAGCGGGTGAGCGAGCGGGTGAGCGAGCGGGCGGGCGGGCTCCGGCAAGAGGTGAGTGGGGGGAGGGAATTCCCTGTGCGGGTGGTGGTGGGGGATTCCCTGCGCCGGGTGGTGGGGGGAGGGAATCCTTTGCGCCGGAGGAGATGTGGAGCTGAGCGGGGCGCGGGCCAAGCCGGCCACCAGCCAGCCAGCCAGCTCGCTCGCCCGCCTCCCCAGGCCAGGCCTCGAGGCCTCCTCCTCCTCCTCCTCCTCCTGCGCCGCCCCGGTTTCTCCCTCCTGGCCCGGCGGCGATCATGGCCAAGATCGGGCTGGGTGGGGGACAGACACCGGCCTCCCCACCCCACCCCACCGTAGGCGGGGGCCGGATCCGTCCAGCCGCCCCCCATCCGTCCAGCCGCCCCCTCCGGGGCGATCCCCCTCCCCGACTCGGCGATGCGGACCAAAGGGTGGGGTGGAGCCCGGCGGACAATTGTGGCAGCCGGGAGGGGGACGGCGGCGGCGGCGGCGGGTGCTTCGCTGCGGAAGGGAGGGAGCGAACCGGGGGATCCAGGTGAGGACCATCCCCCGGGCGCGTGCCCGTGTGTGTGTGTGTGTGTGTGTGTGTGTGTGTGTGTGTGTGTGTGAGGGAGAGAGAGAGAGAGGGAGAGAGAGAGAGAGAGGCTGGAAGTGGCTGGTGGGGCCTTTAGGAATGCATTGGAACGGATTAAATCCACTTCCAATGCATTCCTATGGGAAATGATAATTTGCATAACGAAAAAATTGTATAACGTAATTTAATTGGGAACCAATTAATTACGTTATACAAGGTACCACTGTATACTGAATTCACTTTAGGAATAATGTGATGCTTCTGAGTTAAAATATGATGGGGATATCCTAATCAATGATGGAATATTCCTAGATTTGAAAGTTCTAAATGGGCATTTTCCTTTGGCACATGGATACTTACTCTAGTCCCTTTATCGTAAGAAAGGAAGACAAATGCAAAAATAAATAAAATATAGTTTACTCAGATAGAAAACAGATAGGGGCACAATGCAGGACAAAGCCTTCTCCTGGCATTCTAGTCCCTACACATGCATTCTAGTTTCAGCCGAACTGGCTTCTAGTCTATTAAGACTGGCACCAAAACCCTAGTAAGTAGCACTGTGATGTGGCCTTTGGTACTACCACCTCCTCATGAGCAACTATCATTTATCAGGGTGATGTATGGACACTAAGGCAGACCCAGTAGTGGGGAAGTTCAGGAAATATCTTATACCATGACACGTGAAGGGCTGTGGGAGCCGAGAAAGTTAATCTAACAACACAGCTTTCACATAAATCAGTGCGAGAGGAGCTTACTCAAGTGGGTGGCAGATATAATTTTTTTTTTTACTCATAACAGTGCAAGCCACAAAAATATGCATAGCACAGGGTCAAATTTCTTGCTTCGTCTCTGTATTTGGCTGATGGATATGCTAGACATTTGAGTCTATATTGCACATGTATATGGATATAAGGGAATACACTACTGATTAAAATCTATTTATATAATTCAGCAGGATTGTGATCACCATGCTAAGAGATTGAAAGCCCTTTTCAGTGTGTACCTTTTTTTAATGAAAGTTTAAATTCAAACAGAATGTGTTTACACTATGCCAGTTGTTTCAGTCTGATACTATGTCAATTGCCTTGAATCCATCTTATGGAGTGCTGGGACTTAGAATTTGAGAAAGCATTCAGCCTTTTTTCAACTGTTGTTCAGAGACATAGAGAAGAGCTCTGTTGCACAGAAAGATATGCAGCTCATTAAATTATAGCCCCCAGGATTTCATGGGCTAGAGCTACAGTATGGCAGTTAAAGTGGAATGAATCTGGTGCAACTGTGTAGTCCAGATAATTCAAAGAAATCTTTGTCCACCTTCTTTCCATCACAGGCAAGTAGTGACAATACAATAAATCTCCATTTTTAATAAATTACAGCTTCAACATATTACTAGTTTATAACTTTAATTGGACAGTTCAGTTATAGAACTCCAGACTTCTCTGTAAAAACTTTTGTAAAGAAATTAAGGTGTGTGAATAAACTTCAGTGGGGCTACTTACTATAAACCTAAAGCAATACAATGACTTTTTTTGGACTAGAAGTCCCAGAATATTGTAGCCAGTGTGGCTAGTGTCCATGCTGGTTGTAGTATTCTGAGAGCTGTTGTCCCTAAAAAAGACCATGTCCCATCTTGGGTGTAGAATCATGTTAAGAAGCATAGAATAGTGACGTTGGATAGGCATTAACTCCAACTCATTCAGGAATACAAATCAAAGCATATCTGCCAGGTGGCCCTCCACATTTCTCTTGAATGCCTCCAGTGTTGGAGAACTCACTAGACACTATGCTTCTGTTGATGCAAGCAAGAATTGCATTAACTTTCTTGGCCACCACGTCACATTGCTGACTCATGTTCAATTTGTGGTCCACTCAGACTCCCAGATCCCTTTCACAAGTACTATTCTCCAACCAGGTGTCTCCCATGATCCTATATCTATGCAATTCATTTTTTCTTCCTATATGCAGGACCCTACATTTCTCTCTGTTGAACCCACACTGGCCTTTTTTGCTGTTCATGCCTTTCCCATTGAAATAGATGGTAGTTGTGCTTTTAGAGTTCTTTTTTTAAGATGCTCCCGCCTTTCTTGAACTTCTACACTTGTTAAGATCTCCTGCCATGGCACTTTCCTGAGTTTCATGCATTTCATTATTGCAGTTATCCAACTTCCAACACCTTCCATTTTATTGTACAATCATATGCAACATAAAAACATAGATCATATACATAAATTATCCCATAGAAGTTTGAATTGCTTACATGAACTATCAGCCCCTCTCCTTAGGAAAGCAATTTTGGCACCAAGATCTCAAACTGTGCCATTGTAAGATAAGGAAGGGTAAGATATCCAAACACTGAGATCACTGCTGTGTTTTTTTTATATGTGGGGCTCAGTAGCAGAAAATACAGTATACAGCACAACTCACTGCATTCCTCCTTATATTCTGAACCTAGAACAGTTTAGATCAAATTTACTAGAAGATATGCTGGATAAAAGTGACCAAAACAAAATTATTTGTTATCGGATGTTAAAAAAGAGGTAAAAGAAAAGCAAGATTTTCAGCAGCCGCCTAAAAGCTGAGGGGGGGGATGTTAATGGAAAGGACTTTTTTGTGTGCATGTTTTAATTTGTTTGTATTTGCTTTTTAATCCAGTATTTTGTGAATGTATATATTTGTATCTGTAGTCCTAATTTGGTACATTATGTTTGTCAGGTACTGGGAGCTCCAAAGTTTCATTAATGGAAGACACACTGGCTAAGGGCTTATACTCTTTGGATAAATTGAATTACTGTCAAGGGGAGTGGGGAGAAAGCAGTGCCACAGAAAGGAAGATACTTTATAGACACAGAAGAGGGAAGGCACTGGGGAGAGTGTAGGATTCATGGGATTTTAACCCAGGTGGTCCAATTGCTGGTGTAATAGATAATAGAATGGTGTAATAGCTGGGGATATTAGATAGATAGATAGATAGATAGATAGATAGATAGATAGATAGATAGATAGATAGATAGATAGATAGATAGATAGATAGATAGATAGATAGATAGATAGATGGTGGTTGATTAAGAACTTATTTGCTGTTTACTTAGGAATTTTTCCACTTGCCTCCACACTGACACAAGCAACACTGATGTGTCAGTGATCCTTCCCTCAGTCTCAGCTCCGTAAACTGATGTACGTTTCAGAGTGTCAGTAATCACCCAAGAGGGTAGAGGGTAATATCTGAGTACTCATGTCATGTGAAAGGAAGTGGTGTGTGTCCTCTTATTTAAAAAGGTAGGCTCTAGGCAATATATAAACAGTCTTGGTAAGACATTGAATTGCCACATTTTAATGTTCCAATGGAAATCTATGTTTCCCCTGTTTGCTTTTTTGATATAAGATTCAGGATATATGCCAGGCTTATTTGGTGCAGCTTAAAGACATGAACTTGAGATGGCTGGGTCACATGCTTTTTCTAGGGCCAGTCCCTGAATGTCTGCTGCAGATGAAAAGATTCGGCTGATAGCCACAGATTCTGTCGTTGAAAATAATGCAGCTTTAATGCCCATTCACATACTGTTTCTATCATTTCTGGTTGCTGGTGGTGATTATATCACACACCAGCTAAATATCGACAACAGTTTTGTGGTTTCAAGAGCACGTAGCAGGCAAAGTAAGCCTGAAACTGAACTTGAAACTACTCCTTCTAAACTGAACTTGAAGCGTTTCCTTCAAAAAATGCATGCTTGGAACTGCAAGGACTGATATCCTACACTCTTTGAATTGGGAAAAGACCCATTGATTGTAATGGAATTTGCTTTTGACTTCATGTGCATAATATTTAGTGTCTGCAAGGGACTGTTGCTGCTGCTGTAGTTCATGGTTGCTCTTATCTAGCACATCTATGTATTAACTATCAGGCTTTAATAATATGACTGTTACTTGCAACTTTCCACTCCACAATTTTTGCATGTTGTTTTAAGTTTCAGTAATGTGCCTTCTGATTTGCACCACTCTTTGATGTAAATCATTTTCAACCACTTCCCTATTTCTCCCAGCTTTTGTTCCACAGCTTGGATGTTTCCTTCTCAACACCAGCTAGAGCCCATGCCTTGCCTGCATGATGACTCCATCTGGAGAACTTGCTTCTTTCAGAGGACAGTTCCCAGAATTCCATAGCTGGGATGGCCTTGCTAGTAGGGAGATTGTGGGTCTTCTCTCCCCTCCCCCCGCCAAACAAAAAGTAATTTTCCAACCTCTGGATATGCTTCCTTTTACATAGTGAGCTGTTTGTGTGTATGGTGATGCCCTCTGCAGATCAGGTCATTTCCCTCCAGGACACCACTGTCCCTGTCCCTTAAATCATTTCAGCTTCTGCACAGAAAAACTTCACTGCACAGGGATGAAGGCTACAGAATGTATGGTGGCTTTCTTCTGAAAATGAAAGTTATTTATTTATTTATTTATTTATTTATTTATTTATTTATTTATTTATTTATTTGACTTTTATACCGCCCATCTAGACCTAGGGCTACTCTGGGCAGTTTACAACATATGATAACATAACAATTAAACAAAGGAATGCATATTAAAAACCAAAATACATGGTACATAATAAAATAAAGTATACATCAACCACAAAAACTAAAAGGAAGATAAAATGAAGATAAAATTAGCAAGAGATTGAAAAAATGGGGGGGGGAGAGAGATGAGATTTTTCTCTTCTAATTTTGCCCTAAAACAATGCTCTTCTCCTTAAGTCGTGCTATCTGAGAAGCAAGATGGCATATTTAATCACAGATCAGAAAGGAAGAGCCTATGGAAAATGACATATAATTGGGCCAGAGGGACACTTGTTTCAGTGGTCATTCTTTGTTTTGTAAAACTGTTGCACATTCTTCTTGACTAAGTGCTAACAGCATCCATCTGGGTCTTGCAACTTTGGGGTGAGCTGCTTGCTACAGGCAGTCAAGTGTAGCAGAGCCGTGGTGCTATTTTTGTAATGATCAAACACATACTGTTTAAGGAGGTTTTCTGAATTGAGAAAAAACTGAGACGGGAAGAGAAGAATGTTTAGCATTCCCAGGAGAGCTGTTCTCTGCTCCAGATCTTTCCAGCTTCCGGGAGATAAAATCAAAGCTGGCTTGACCATCAACCAGAAGGCAGCAATTCCCTCATTTGGCATAGACTGGAGAGTAGTACTGGTAGCCCACAGGGAACCCCTTTTTCTTGGAGGAAAGAGGGGTGTGTGTCTCACTGCCTATCCTGCTCTCCTTCCCCAGTAAGGTAACAGGCCTACCCTGTTGTTAGTGTTGGAAGTTGGAAGCCCCATCAAATTCTGGACTACACATGGAATGGAAAAAGGCATAATTTTGTCACTTGACTCAGGTAGCAAAAATGTCTTAGGCTGTTGTCTGAACAGGGCTTACAATATAGATTCAAAACAACAAAAAGTAGCATGAAACAACTGAAGCAGTAGATAGAAGAGAGGATTAAGCATCCCTCCTCCCTTCTTTTTCACTGAAAATCTCCCAACCAATGGCAGTGCTCAGTTTTATATGCTTCCTCTTCCATTTCTGTTTTTTTTAAGAGGGCCTTCCTTGAAAGCCCTGCAGATGCCTTGTTTTAGGAAAGGAAGGAAAGATCCCCACAGAATTGTCTTGTGCCTTGGCTAGGAACCATCTATGTCTTACTGACAGTGCATCTATCCCTTGGCGTGAACTTCAGTCCACACAGAGGTGTGGTATGGCTTGTGCCATGCTAAGTATTTAACGTGCATACCATCTCACAAAGAGAACAAGCTTTTTTCCCATTAGGGAGTGAGAAAGCCTCTGGTCTGCTTGGTTAAATACCACCAATGTTCTAAACCAGAGGATGGAAACTTATAAATAGAACACTTTGCTGTTTGCTTCTTAATGAGCCTTGGTCTGATCAGTTCAAAAAATAGATAATGTCTTCTAACACAAACAAGGCCTGTCTGATGTAGGAGATGCAGACAGAGGTTAGATGAGGTAGGCAGTCCTATGGCAGGGGGATATACTTGTTACACTTCTCCCACTTGTTTAAATGGGGACATGGGCATGTGTAGCAACAAGCAAATAATCAGATGGATTCATATAACCCAGTATTCTCAGCTTGGGCTAGCAGCAGCTGTCCCAGGTTGCACACAGGATTCCACCCCCGCCCCCAACCCGACCTGGATATTTCTGGCAGTCCCTCATCCAAGAGCTAATCAGGTCTGACCCTGCTTAGCTTCTAAACACAGTCGTGTTCAGGTGTGTTCAGTGTAATTTAACAGAACAAGTGTTTCTGCTGGCATATTTTTGACGAATACCTCCTCTGCAGTTTCTGTGCTACATGCATTTTTAACAAGATCCCTGTTGTTTTAAGATGCATTTGTGTCAATGCACAGAAAAACTAAGGGTAGTTTTGACTGCAGGTAATAGCAATATCTTGCATTTTTTCACCAAAAATCTTTGCAGCCAAAGGAAGAAAATATGGGGTCAAAGCAAGAATCAAAGTTATTCACTACAAGACAGCTTTATATAATTCAACACAACAAAGGTGTTTATGACATGGCATGGGCTGTGTAGAAGGTATGAGACTTCAACTTAGTTCTGGTTTTCAAGTTCCCATTTGGCCAGAGAGTAAAACTGATAGGGCTGGTTTCCCCCTGAGAATTCAGTTGCTAAGAAGAGAAATGAACTGAGGTTTCTCATGAGGAGTGAATCTAATTTCACCATTGAGTACAAAAATGGCATTTTTGCACCACTAATCATGCAAACATTTTTGGCATTATTTTGTGCTTCCAGACCCCAGCAGGTGTTTATGAGTTTGCTTTTAAAACTGTACACCAGACAGTTCGCACATGATATGATCTATAAAAAAGGAAGTTAAATACATGCTCAGCAGCGAAAGCACCCTCTTTTGTCTTGTGATGCCCATAGCTCTTTAGAAATGTTTCCTGTTGCAGGGTTATAAACACTTTATTAAATATACTAATACATACTAGCACATTGCCCACCAAACATTGGGAATATGGCCAGAAAGATGGACTGGATCTGAATAAGTGGGTGAGTGCAAAGCCAACTTTCTTACAATCTCCCCTTTTCTTCCTTTGACCTTGCCTTCTTGGTGTCTTGGATCATTGTTTCATCTGTCCACTGCTCCACTTTCATTTCAGCTATCTTCTTTGTCTCACATCTTCAGTTCTTTTTAAAATAATTTTTATTTTGAAACTAGCAAACAAACAATACAAACAATAATACAAACAAACAATACAAACAATAAAAGTGCACCCTCACTCCCCCGGGACCCTCCAGTTGTTCCTTTAGCTTCTATTCTTTCTTCATCTTCTCTTTTTCTAGTTGGCTTCTTAGAGTCCTTTTCTCCAGAACTGTGTTGGATTGTGACTCGGTTGTTTCCCTTTCCCTTTAAATAGTACATGGTCTATAATTTTCCCCCAGATATCATAAAAAATATCCTTCCTCATTTCCCCTCGCAAAACTTTTAAACTGCAAGACAATTTATCATTTAACGCTATACCCCACACTTCATTATACCAGTCCACAATTTTAAAATCTAGCTTCAGTTTCCAGTTTCTTCAGTTCTATGCAGCTGAAGTGCATCTTTAAAGCCATGTTTGTGAGATGACCAACACATCCCCCCCCCCACAGAGACACACACCAACTGTGGAGTTTCTGCCTTTGCTTCAGCAAGTCTTGGACTGTTGTCCTCAAGTCAGAGAAAATGAGTGCTAGCCCACCTGTCTCAGGCTACTCCTCTCCCACCCATTTGTGTTCCTATCCTGCAATTATATGTGGATGTTTGCTCACTCACCTACATCTCTCTCCCCCTCCCCTAATTTCACCCCTTAGGCCTGCTGGCACCCTTGGCTCTCCTCACTTGTGCTTTGCTTTCCATCCTATTCACTGCAGCTGCATCCATCTGCCACTGCTTGAGGGTCAGTGGGTGGACACAACAGATGTGGCTTTCTCAGTGGTGGGCCCCTGCCCTTGGGAACACAGGTCCAGCCTCAAAAGAGAATGGTCCCAGAATTCATAGGGCATAAGACTCTGATGCCAACCCCTTGCTTTAGAATGCTGTCCCCCAGTGGTGTTTTCATGGCACAAACTTGTTTTATCATTTTAACTATTTTATTATTTTTAGTAATTTAAAATCTACCATTATAGTCCATGTGAAGTACTGTAATAAGTTTTTCATGCCGAATTAAATTTTGTTGACTTATTCTGTTTTTCTTGTATCACAGTCTTTTGCTGAAATACTGCTGACTAAATATATACAGTAATACCTTGGCTTAAGAGTAAGTTGGTTTAAGAGTGTTTTGCAAGACAAGCAATGTCTTGATATACAAGCACTGGAGCAGGTCACATGATCACATGTGAACCAGTGGTGGCTCTCCCCCACTCCACTAGATTGTGGGCAATTGTCTGGAATGTTACACCTCAGGCAGCCTCCAAAGCGGAGGGAGAAGAGAGGAACAAAGGTCTCTCTTGCACTAGCCAGGAATATTTTCAAAGGGGAGTGCAGCTTAGGGTTTTCTTTTTCTTTATTATTTATATTTTTATCAATTTGTTATCAACATTTTCTTATTTTTTCAAATCATTTCTATTCACGGGGCAACTACTCAAGTGTGTACAGGGCTACAAATTGCACTTTATTATTGTCGCATTAAAAATACAGAGTAGTACCAAACAGAGCAGATTCCGCAGCCAGGTACCTAAACCATCGTGTGGAAGTGTACTTCTAGCTAACTTCTTTAGTGAGTTTTGACATTTTGTATGTACAATGTGTGGTCTATGGGACCCCAGAATGAATCATCTGAGTTTCTATTATTTCTTATGGGGAAATTTGCTTTGATATTAGAGTGTTTTGGTTTACAAGCATGTTTCCAGAACGAATTATGCTCATAAACCAAGTTACTACTGTAATCCATGAGATGAATATAATAAACAAACTGGCAACTAAAAACAGTTGATTGATTCTAAGACAGTTAGAGCACAGGGTGAACATTTGTAATAAGGGGTGGCATGTCAGGGTGTGGTGCCAGTGAGGAAACCAGATCAAAGTTTTCTTTCACAGGTTTTTTTTTTCTTTTGGTGCTGTTGCAAAAGCTATGCTTCACTTCTCAGCATCCTTTATCGTAAGACATATCTATACACAGGAAATGAAAACACGTAGAGTATGCACATTTCAGAAGGACAGACTGGAAACTGTACTGCTCTCCTCCTCTGGTCAGTCTTGTCAATTGTGCACAGACTCCACTTGTAAAGCAGCAGGCTATGTTTCATCTGCACTAATCATTTCAGTACAGTTCTCCCTAGGTGCGGACTGCAAATCTGCCAGAGCAACATCATAATCACGGCTGTATTCAGGTTACATTGTGTTTGCCACACTTGCAGTGGCCAATTAATTGTGTTTTGCTATGCAATTGTGTCAAGGTGATTGTGTAAGTATTCTCCCCACCAACTCATGTTCATGTGCCTGATCCATCACTAGATTGCACAATCAGGCACGTGGCTAGTTTTACAACTGGTCATGTGAAGAGAAGCTAGCAGTGGGAGAAAACGTGTCTCACAATAAACTTTAAACCTACTTTTTTAAAATTATTTTTTCCAGGATATTTTATTTACTTGTGGGCCTTATATCTTGACAATGCCTCCTTGTGAATGACCTTCAAAATTGTGTGAAAACAGTGATTTGTTTATGGTGTGTCTGTGTCTTCATTTTGTCTCTTGTGGTTGGAAAACTCATATGTGATATCAGAAATGAACTTCCCTCAAGGTGGAACTGTATCTTACAGAGAGCCCCTCATTAGAAGGAAGGATTCCTTAAGTGCTGAAAGCATTTGACATCTCTTGTGCTTTCAAAATTAGTGCTATTCATGATTGGTCTTTGGGAGATGAATATGTCTGTGCAAATATGATACTTGAGGGGGGAAATCCTTTAGAAATCATGGGCCTAGAACACTAACGTGATTTTCAGCTGCCTGGGATGTCTTATACAGTATGTAATATAGCATTTGGCTTCAGTGGCAAAGTTCAGCATTTAAACAAGAATATTATTCCTACATAGTGCATATCTATGGAAAAACAGGAAGAAGGGGCTTTAGCAGCTTCTCCGTTTTGCCTTGTGTCCCGAAGCCCTGCTTCTGTAATTTTCTGTGTGCATCTGTCACAAAAAACACATGGGTGTTACTTAAGCTATGGATCTAATGGTCAGTGTAGTCGTGGGGGATGAGGCTGATGTGTCCATCTGGTGGGGACGGGGGGGAGCTCTGCCATCAAGGTAGTGGCACCGTCTCTGCTGAGGCCTCACCTACATGTTCATGCTTGTAGAAAGCTCCTGTTGTTATTAGAGATGGGCACGAATAAAAAAAATGGCATTTCGTTTGTCGTTTGTCGTTTGGAGGGTACGTTTCGGTTCGTTTCCGTTTTTCGTGAATTTTTGCAAAAAAAGTTTTCATTTTTGTTCGTTTCGTAACCATTTCGTTACCATTTATTTCAATTTTTGTTATTTTTTTTAGGATTTTAAGCAATTCACTCATATTGCAGTAACAGAAACGAAACGCACGACAAAATTTCCGGTGTTTCTGTTCGTTTTGTTTCATTTTAAAGACAAAATTCGTTTGTCGTTTCGTTAGCTAACGAAATGAAAAAACGAAAATGGAAACGAAAAATTGTTCGTTTCATGCCCATCTCTAGTTGTTATGTTTCTGCCTAACGGTAGGACCTGTAGTGAGCCACCCAGTGTCTGTTGGAGACAAGACTTGAATCCGCGGACTCCGTTGTTCCTCTTGGGGGAAGAAGTCTATTAATTATGCCATTCTATAGCTCGTGTCGTTAATTGCTTCCCCATTGGTTTCTGTGGTGGTGGTAGTGATGATTCAAAGTAAAGATGTGCTGCTGTTGTCTTGAGAGCTGCATGATGTCCTGCTATAGTTTGCAAAAACTGAAATGGCTTTGGGAGTGGTGAAGTCTCTGCCAAGGTAGCTTGCTCTCGCCTCCACCCGCCTCCACCCCCACCCCCAGGAGCACCACAGAGATCTCTTAGGAGCTCTTTGTCCATCATTTCCTTTTAAAGTTCAAAATCCTAAAATTTCAGCTATTTTTTAAATTCCTGCTACCAATAAGGTTTGACATTTAAGGTGCAACTACATTAGATTTCATTTGATTTGCAGACTGTATTAAATTTGAAATCACAGTCAGGGCTTATACAGGGGCTGTGGGTTGATTCGGGAGTTCACAGCTCAAAGAAGATGCATTCCACCAAAAAAACAAAACAAAACACCACTTCTTTCCCTCTTCTGGTCCCTCTAGTGATCTGATGAATTGATAGGGTGTAAATACAGGAAATAATAATCATGACACAGTGATAAAATGATACAGTGATATAGGATTTTTTTTTAAATTAAAGATTTTGGGGGACAATTTGAGGAAAGAAAGTGCATAATTAGGTTGCATTCTTTACAAAAATGTATCGCACAACTAACCATGTGAGGAAAAAGCCCGTTCAAATCATTCCAGTTTGGAAAAGTAGAAGCCCCCTAACAGCGGGGGTGGGGGGTGGGGACGGGACTGTCCTGGGAGCAAAAAGTTCTGAGCCAATTCGAATTGGTCTTTGTGTTATGCAGTCAGGGGGGGAAATACTTCGAATTTACCTCTGTTATAAGTGGAACAAATCATATAGTACTGTACTTGACCTTGCAGTCACAGCCTTAGTTACATCTTTAATGCAGCAATTAGAAATCTTAATCATCATCAACAACAACAGCAACAACAATAGCAGCAGCAGCAGCAGCAACAACAACAACAACAACAACAACAAAATCTTACAATTGGAATCATGGAAATGAGCCCCTATCAAAGAGGCACAGTGTAGAATCAAACTCCCAAACAAATGCCTAAACCATTGAACTATCCAGCAGTTCAATAGAATTCAAGCCATTATTTGTACTGTAGCATTTGTAGGGGGGAAAAAACCTGCATCATCTTCCCAATCATTTCTAGTGGCATCAACATTTGTGGGACCTAAGTTGCAGTATAAAAATAGGAATGCCTTCCCTTGGAGATCCACTCTGGGGTTCTAATCTTATTCTTTACTCAGAGTAGATAATGCAGATTCTGTCGTTGGTTTTACCCTGTGGTCCCCAGTTCATTTATTTTGCCTTTGTCAACTCAGATGTCATCTGAAGTCAGACATACGGAACGGAAATGTCTGCTTTCAAGATCTTGAATCTCTGAGATTGAACTTCCTGTCTCAACAATTAACAATGTTCGGTAATAATAAGCAGCATCTTTAAAACTGGGTATGTGAAGAACTCCTCTTCACACACACACACACACACACACACACACACACACACACACACACAC
>JAHTLZ010003307.1:6714577-6727814 GCA_023846285.1 Phrynocephalus versicolor
CACACACACACACACACACACACACACACACACACACACACACACACCACTTTTTAAAAAAGGGAAGCTGCTGAACACTTGCTGGAATGCTTGAGCAAGAGGCAGAACAAACATTTCCCAAATACTGCTTCAAGGACCCTAGTTCTGCAGCCAAAACACACACACACACACACACACACACACACACACACACACACACACACACACACACACACACACACACCATTTCCCAAATACTGCTTCAAGGACTCTAGTTGTGCAGCCAAAAGACACAGACACACACAGACACACAGTGTACAAACATTATAATCATAAGCATTGGAAACAAGCTAAGATTTGATAAGGGCAGACAAAGACAGATCACGAAGTCAGCAGATCAGTGAGAGCAATTGGTAACCAGGGCAAGCCGATTTAAATAACCAGGTCTTCAATCGTTGTTTTTGAAGACTGGCAATGTGGGAGTCTGGCAGATCTTCGCAGCAAGCTGTTTCCGCAGTTGGGGAGTCACCAGCAAGAAGGCCTCGTTCCTTGTTGCTGTCTTTTGCGTCTCCTTCAGTGTCGGCACCCTCAGATGACATGCTTGCAGCGAGCGAGTATTATGGGCAGTATTCTGGAGTAGAAGCTGTTCTGACCGATAGTGAGGTCCTAAACCGTTTAGGGCTTTATATGTCAGCATTAAAACCTTGAAGTAAATGCAGTAACGGATTGGCAAGCCAGTGCAGTGCAGCCAGTGTAGGGATGATATGATAGACTCTTTTAGTACACAACACTAGTCTGGCCGCAGTATTCTGCACCAGCTGGTGCCTCTGCATTAACTTCCATGGCAGCCCCACATAGAGAGACTATGCATCATCTATGCCAGCTTGGCTCACTCTGGTCTGAACCTTATGATACACCTCCTGTGATGCTAGCTAAATGAGCAGAGAGAGACAGGAATTTGAAGGCCACCTGGGACTTCAAATTTTACATTTCCTAAATGAGATCAGCTTTGCCAAACCTATAGAGGGAAAAGATTAATTGTTTTTTAAAGCTTTTAAAAAATCCTCTACAGCTGACTGTGTCTGCACAGTGCCTTTCTTCTTTCTTCTTATCTTCCCCATCATTTCAGTCATATCTATTGTTGTTGTTGTTGTGTCCAACAAATCCCTTTCCCAAATAAATTAATTCAGATCATGGCTAGAGAACCAATAACCCCTCCAGCTTTTGTTGGGCTCCATTTCACATCAGCTTTAAGCAGCTTGGACAATAGTAGGGGATGATGGATGGAGTAACTCTTCAACATCTGTAGGGCTATGGGTTACCCACCCCTGGTTAAGGTACTAATGAGAAAACACCTCTGACACTGCCAACAGTCCTACACTTCCCTCAAAGGATGGAAAATAAGAAGCTGTGACATTAACTGGGTGTCTTTCTTTTAAGTATTGTTGAGTCACTGAGCTAGTCTCCAGAAAATGTAAACCAGGTCTAAACTGCCAATGAAGATCTGACACAGAGAGAGTCCTCTCTGCCCTTGAGAGGCAAAAGACAGATATCTGTTCCAAGGAACAGGGTCAAAGTTGCTTTATAGATTCTGATGCACAAGGGGAGGGGATGTGGAACACAACCAATGGTGTGAGTAAACAAAATGGACAGATGGTATAGCTCCAAGTAAACAAGGAAGTACAAAGTTGTCCAATGGTGAGAGGCTTCGGGTAAACAAAAAGTCCACAGTTGGTCAACAGTCCCCAAGGAAGATCTGGATGCAAGTCCAATGTTTGTGAAACAAATGGAAACAAACTGTTATAAATTCGTTTGTTGTCTTGCCTGGTCCTGTAGTGGGAGGAGGGGAGAGGAGGGAAGGATTAGGAGTGAGACAAAGGGAGGAGATAGAGTTTTCCTACACTGCTTACAGATGGAAATTAGAAGAGAATGATGAGCTTAATTGTGGGTGCATTGTTTGTCCAGCTTCTGCATTGTAATCTCAGTCTGGGTGTCTAGGAAGGGAAGGGAAATTAAGGGGATAAAGGGCGCTTTTACACGACCCCTAAGATCCGCTGGCCCCTTAAATTCGGACCAGAGATCTTAGGGGTTTGTCGCTCTTCGTGCGTCTCCACCCCTCCGTACTTCCTGGCTGCTGGCTGCGTGAGGGGAGGGAGGAAAAAAAGGGACAAAAGCCTTACCTCCCGGTGCTGGTGGAAGCTGCCGGGGAGCCCCGGTCACTTCCTGATTCCTCTTAAAGGGGCGGGAGGCAAAAAACAAAAACAAAAAGAAGCGAGGAGAGCCCAGCACATCCGCATCAAATATTTTTCACCTCCCAAGAGCAGGTACAAGAAAAGTGCACTGGGTCACGCTTAGGTGGGCGGGGTCGCACTTAATTGTCTGCAAACTCTGGAGCTGGTGGGGAAACATTTTTAAGCTCCGGAGCTTGCAGCCATTTGCGGCGGAGTTTAGGGGTCGTGTATAAACGCCCAAAGAGAAGGGAGGGGTACTTATATGCAGGGAATTTGCTCACAGAATGCTCAGATGTGGAAACAATTGTTTTTTCCTGTGGCCAGTTTCCTCTTTAGCCAAGAAACACTGCTATTGTTATTTTTCAGCAGTGTTAATCTGGGAGCCTTGGGAAGGCTTGGTATCTCTTTGAATCCATATCCCCATTTCAACAGGGAGAGGCCAAATTCTCAATTTCTTTCCTTCTGGGAAACTTTGCTCTGCCGAAGACACCTCTAGGGTGCATCTCCATGTTTTTCCCACAATGCCCTTGTTCCATGACCCAAGAGTATGACTAAACCCTAATCCAGTGATGGCAAACCTTTTAGAGACTGAGTGCCTAAACTGCGATTCAAAACCCACTAATTATTTGCAAAGTGCCCATACAGCAATTTAACCTGAATACAGGTGGCTGTGAAGGAGTGATGCCATGTGTCCACAGAAAGGGCTCCGAGTGCCACCTTTGGCACCTGTGCCATAGGTTTGCCAACACTGTCCTAATCCAACCCATTTCAAGAGTGTTGAAACTTGTACAATAAAACATTAGGACCCTCACCCCACCCATAGCCATGGGATCAGTATACACAATTTCACTTAACTGGGGTTTGCTGCAGCCCTGTAATGGTGCCCCTACATCCTTTGTCCGGTCTATTTGTGTCCTATCTGCTTGACATACATAAGGTCTCCTTGTATCTGTAGTTTCAGGCATCCACTGTAGATCATGGAGTCAATACCCTGTGGATAGGGGGTGGAATTTTATGTCGTCTTCAGTAATGTGTAGTCTATTGCAAGGGGAGAAGGAGTCTCATGGCTATCTATGGCCAAAATGATGTTGAAGGTCACATGTCCAAACATGCGAACAAAGAAGCCTGAGGAAAACATGAAAACAATCTCTCTCTCTCTCTCTCTCTCTCTCTCTCTCTCTCTCTCTCTCTCAAGCCATTTTCAACTTCCTTATGAAACCATAACCACCATCCGCCTTCAGACCAAGCCTTTTGTTTTGCAGCATTGACAGTAGCCTGAAGACTAAACACCTTGGGAAAACAGATGGCACGTTTCTTAAACTTGTTACTACTCCTCACACAACACACATCAAAGGAATGAATAAACAGCAAAAAAATAAATTCTAACTCTACAGTGCTGTGATTACTCTCTTTAAAACTCCACTCTGTACTTCCTGATTCATATGGTGGGAAAGTAGCACAAACTCCTACTGTCCCTTATAGAGAGCCAAGCTAGTCTCTGCCACCCAGTGACTAAGTATGGCAAGGCAGGTTACAGAAACATTCATGCTTATTACTACAGTGGTACCTCTTAAAATAAATTTAATTCATTCTACAGGCTAATTTGTTTTATGAAAATGTTGTCTTATGAAATGCAGTTTCCCACAGGAATGCATTGAAAAACGATTAATCCATTCCGGAGGCTATGGGTTGCTTCGTTTTACAATAATCTTGTCTTACGAAATGCAGTTTCCCATAGGAATGCATTGGAGATGGATTAATCCATTCCACAGGCTAGAATAAAGACAAAAATAACTGGGTTTTTTCCCCTGGGTACATGTGGATTTTTTTGTCTTGCAAAGCATCCCATAGGGATTTTTCCCACCTGGAAATTATTTTCTTTCTATGAGTTTTTTGTTTTACGAGACATTTGTTTTATGTGGTACCACTGTATATATGTGGCTCCCAGAGAGTGGAATATACTGCCTTTAGAGTTGCCCTCTTTTTTAAAAGTCTTTGGCTTTTTTCTAATGGCAGGGTATAAATGTAACCTGTAGATTAACACAGAAATAAATATTCTTTTGGAAAACAGATATATGCTTTAAAAACAAAATAAGTCTGAATTTGTAGCCCTTATTCTGGAGTATTATCTTTAAGACTTTACAGTCTTAGAACTATGGTAGAGAGAGAGCAAGAGGGGCAGATTCCATCACACTCAATTTTTTTCTTGTTATTTTTGTCCATAAAATAAATAAGAAATGTATGTATTAAAATGCTTTATAATTTGAAGTAGGCTGCTCTGCTAATCTGAAACTGAAAGACAGTATAACATTGTTTTTTAATAGGACACAACATACACACACATATGCAGGCACGGATAGAGCCCCGTCTTTAGTTGAAACAATTTCCTCATTCTTTATGGTGAATGGGCCAGCTTATGGTAAACATCCCTTTGGGTACACATACAACTGGTCTTCAAAGTTACAGAAATGGTTTATTTTACCAATTACTTGTTCAGTCAGCTGAATATGTCAGTCAGCCTCCTCCAACTGTTTTTACCCTACAGTTCCCATCATTCTCATACAGCATGGGCCCTAAATAGCTGAATACATATGGAAGGTGCCTGAATGAGGAACACTGATCTAGACATTCAAATTTTTGGAAGAAAAATGAGTGACGGGGCCATGTTATTTATTATTAGATGTGCATTCTTCTTAGGAGAGCTTGCACAGCTACAACCCAATCCAAAGATTAAGAACAGCCTTGCTGGAACAGGCCACAGCCCATCCAGCCCAGCATTCTGTCTGACACAGTGGCTCACCATTTGCTTCAGTTGTTTAGATGAAGCTAAAATGTCAACACAGTTATTGCCATCTGTTTCATGTTTTTACTCACCTGTTTTCTTTCTGCACTTATTTTCTAGGCTACAGATATAAGCTTCATGGTACAATGCTGCAGACGTCCAATAGTCAAGAAATCACACGTACAAAATGTATACAAATTTGTCCAAGCTGGATAATGCAACACTGGACATGCTCAAGGACCCAACCATTAGGATAACCTTGCCGATTTTTTACGCAGTGATAGCACTTATCAGCATTCCTGGAAATACGTTCTCCCTCTGGGTCCTGTTATTTCACATCAAGCCCAAAACACCATCGGTGATCTTCATGATTAACCTCAGCCTCACAGATCTTGCCCTGGCCTCCTGCCTCCCCTTCCAGATCATATATCATGCTCAGCACAACCACTGGACTTTTGGCAAGCGCCTCTGCAGCTTCGTCACGGTGATGTTTTACGCCAACACGTACTCTTCCCTTATTACTATGACCTGCATCAGTTTTGACCGCTACCTAGGAGTGGTCTATCCAATTCAGTCCCAAATATGGAGAAGAAAAAGATACGCAGTAGCTAGCTGCCTTATCATGTGGCTGCTTATACTACTATCCCTATGGCCGCTGGCCGCAACAGACCTGACTTATGAGGTGAAACAGCTGAAAATCACAACGTGTTTTGATGTCCTTAAATGGGAAATGCTTCCCAACAGATCTGCATGGGCAGCTTTCCTCTTAATGCCATTTATTTTCTTCTTTCTGATTCCTTTCACGGTGACAGTGGCCTGTTACGTTTGCATCATTCGGAAACTCGTCCAAGTTTCTAATCAGCAAGGCAACGGGCAGAAGACACGTTCAATCTACTTGGCTATAATAGTCCTCTTGGTTTTCATCATCTGTTTTGCTCCCAACAACTTTGTCCTCCTGGGACACATCCTCCACCGTCTTCAAGGGAAAGAAGGGTACTATCACATTTATAAGCTCACCCTCTGTCTTAGTTGCCTCAACAACTGCATAGACCCATTTATTTATTATTTTGCATCCACAGATTTTTATAAGAAGTTCAAGAAGGTGATAGGCCAAAAGGTGTCAATCAGTGACCCTGCAGAAACTAGGCGAGACAGTCTGTTCTCTGCCAGGACCATGTCAGCAAGGTCCATGTCAACTGGACACGGAGAAGGGATGGAAGTACTTAGGCCTAGTTTGCAAAGGCATGAAAGTGTCTTTTAACACTAGGTTCAAAAGAGATGGAAAACTCATTTTTGCTCCATGGGAATAATATGAGACAGCAGAAGAAGTCATCAGACAGTCTAAACCCCTTAAACAACATGTCAGCTTGCCCACTATGGGCAGGAGATATGCTGCTGCTCCCCAGCGTGGCATTCCAAGTGGGAGATGGTCTTCCAGTCTTTCAAAATATGTGAGAACCATTACTGCATAAGTTACAGTATTATGTACCTTATGTATGACAATATTATGCCATACATTTTCCCTCCCTGCAAGGATCTAATGATGTGGAGAGACCAAGACATACCACCTATTTTTAAACACCTTTGTGTATTTTAAAATGTCTTTATTTTGAATTTTCTTAGTTATGTTGTATTATGATGATTATTGTAATTCCCATGCTTTAAACCAGGTGGTATTAAAAAAATCAATCAATCAAACAAGCAAGCAAGCAAACATACGGGGGGGGGGGAATTACACCAAGGGGTACGAAATCGGGGCTGGGGAAAATTTAGTGCTTTGATGGACAGCGCCCAGAATTTCCTAACTAACAAGACCATGGTAGCTGGGGAAATCCTTCCTAAAGGTCACGATCCAATCTCTCTTCACAGGAAGTAGAGTGGTACATTGGTTTATGAGCATAATCCATTCTGGAAGTATGTTCGTAAACCAAAACACTCGTAAATCAAAGCAAATTTCCCCATAGGAAATAATGGAAACTCAGGTAATTCATTCTGGGGCCCCAGTTTCCATTATTTCCTATGGAGAAATTTGCTTTGACAGGGATTCCTAGCATCCGCAGCAGCCCAGACCCTAAATGCCATGGTTTCCATGAGGATCCTAAAGCTTATCCTAAATATTGACTCTGCTTGCCCACCCTACAACTCACACAGCTTAAGAGGTTTTGCTACTCCTTTTTGAATCATTTTGTTCCAAAGCTGGAAGGTACCAAGAAGAATCTATAGGAGCAAACTACATACTTTCTTTCCTTGCTAAGTCACTGCTAGGGGGAATGTATTGTCGAAGTGATATCTGCAGTCAGGTCAAGGTCTATGACTTGTGTGTCATAAGGTCAGTGCATCTGACAAAGATGGCCTGGAGATAAAATAGGCCGTCTTTATTCTGGGCTGGTTCTGGGGATGTAAACAGCACATGACATTGTCAGTAGGCAGCAACGAGTGATTGATGATTCGCTGCACCCTCTTGATTTACAACTTGATTGCTCTGCAATAGATAATGGTATGCCAACAAAGTGCTTGATCAGTAATGTGGCATCCTTCTGGTTTGAGGCTACCTGAATCTGGTTGCCACTTTGACCAGTATTCTCAATGGCAGACACATATCAATAAAGACAATACTTACCGGTATATCCCCCTACCTTTGTTTCTCCATATAATTTTGCATGAGGATAGGTTTCTCTGAGCTCATTACTTTTTATTAGACTTGCACAGAACTGGACTATTAATTTATTGTTTCCCCTTACTGCATGGCACACCATTCAGGCCTTTGTGTCTGCCTTCACATTGTCTTGTTGATTGTTGCTTTAAGTCCAATTAAGAAAAAGAATTGTATATCTATCCGCCCACAGAAACAAAGGAATGACATGCAGATGGGCTTCTCTGTCCTGCACAAAAACATGGAAGGCTTCCAGTTATCCTTTTTTCAAGAATAAAACCTAACTTAAAAAAAAATCACTAGGATACAGATTAAAAGAGAGAGAAAGAGACAGAACTTAGCTGGTAGTCATCTACGACTTCAAATTGACACCACTCGCCAACTCATGCTGGGTTACCTTTCTGGTAATTCCCTTTGCAAGGCTCCCAGTTGCGTGCCCTGTATTCATTTCCTCTTAAACAGCTATACACTCACAACAGGCCATACAGCACAGACACAGGCTGAGCCAGAAGGCCCTGCAAGGAGCCTAGATGCCAACTGTTTCCTCACATCTACTTTGGTAGCACTTTTATGGACCCCAACAATGTTCTTCATAACATCAGCATCCCATGTCTCTTCTCATCGGCTACTGCTGTCTCCACCATCCTTCGCCACGAGTACTGCCCTCCTGCATTCTATATGGAACCATCTCTACAAATATAAAATTAGAAATTACAGTTCATGAAAAACCACTCAGATCTCTTCAGTCATCGTTACAGATCTAAAAGTACAGTGGTGCCTCTACAGTGGACCCTTGTATAACAAACAGCTTGTATAACATAAAATTTGTACGACATAAAAATTCCGGAGATAGGGGAAATTTGCTTAACATAATCTCCTATGGGGAAAATCTGTACAACATAAAAATGGGATTACTCAGTTTCAATGCATTCCTATGGGAATTTGTATAAAGGAAAATTTGCTTAACATAATTTCATTTGGAACGAATTAATTCCTTTATACAAGGTACCACTGTACTTACAAATGGTTCGACTTAAAGAGTGGAAAACCACTGGCGTATTAACTGCTGCCTTACAAATTTTAGATGCGGTCTGCTCTACTTACAATTTTTTTTTTAGTTTTTCAAGTTTTTAATTTATTTTTTGATTTTTTTAAAGATACGGCTACTCTACTTATGAGTTGTTTCACTTATGTGCATGCATTTGGAATGGACTGAACTCGTAAGTAGAGGTACCACTGTAACTTGTTACATAGAAATGGAACTACACAGGAAGATCTGAGAGACAGACAGACAGAGAGAGAGAGAGACTGGGTTGGTCTTTATCCATGAAGTTCAACATATATGAGGTTGATTAAACGACAACCAGGAATTCTGAGCCAACTATATTTATAAATACAGTACACAAGTTTTATCAACAGTCTTTTGTATGGCTACAGCTGTTTTTCTTGACACCCTAACCTCAGCACAGCATGATCCACCTGTAGTTCAAAGGGAACAACTTACCACTGATATAACTGATAGACAATCTGGAAGATGAGTCATGACAACTGGACTTCTTTTTCTTGAGAGATTAGGGTCAGGGAAGCCATTCATATGAGCACTGAAAACCCCTCTCTCAACAGAGGCATGTTTGTCAAGTTTTGGATTTGAAAATAAGGGACATTTTCTGATACCTGCTGCAAGCCATGGAGGGGAAAGGAGTTACTTGCCTTCAGGACAGGACAGTATGACTCCTTATCTGCTGATTCATCATCTGCTGATTGACTCATCCGAGTATTAAGGGGGAAAATATATAAAAATAATTACTGTAAAAATTAATTATAATAATTGCAAATAATCACAATTAGGTGATTAGAATCTGATAGGCCAATCAATAAGTTATAGGATTATGAATCAAAACTAAGAGATCATGCACTTGAACTTGGTTAAATCCTACATCTCAGAATATGCATTGAACACACTATATTTTTGCAGTTTACTCCAACTCCAATCCCTCCATTGTGATACAGGTGTGAGAGGTTAGGCTGTAAGTTTCTTTGGACAGGTATATCTCTCCAAAAGTTCTGAATGAAGCATTTTAAAAAAAGACAAAATTTTAAAAAATGTAGAAGAGAAATGACATTATGTAAGTGGAATTATTATTTAATTCTTAAGATTTACTAAGTAGATGTGGTTTTATTTAATAGAGGTAGCTTTTTAAAGGGAATTTTGAATACATACTCTGATGTTCCAAAATCAAGTCATTTTAGGAGCAATAATAAAATATAATTACTCAAATCAAATTTAAATCAATTAATTAGCTACCTTCAAAAGGATTCTGATGTGAAAAAGCAAGATGGGGAGAAAGGCCCCAGTGGGGAACTAAACTCCTAGATTCTGGCTCCCCAGTCAGAGACCTAAACCACTGAACTATTCAGTCAGCTGGCTGGAGGTAAAACAGGGAAGTAAGTAGAACAAGGCAAATAGCTGGCTAACCACTTAATGTAAGTAACAGAAGGGAGAGAGTGAAATTAGGGCAGGAAGGGAAAAGGTAGGAATGAGAGAAAGGGGGTGAATGGACCAGCTCTGACGGCAGCAAGCCAGAGGAGAGACTTCAAAGTGGCCACCGGGCAGCTGGTGACACAGCCACTGTAGACTGCAGTGAAAAGGAAAGTGCACCCTAGAGTGCTCGCCCAGTGATTGGAAGGGAGATAAGAACTCTCACATGCTAGAAAAGGCTTGTCACTCTTAAAGAGCAAGCACGAGTGACAATGCAGCTGGCCATGCCCCCCGGCAGCATTGGCAGAGCCCTATTGGCTCGCTGGCCACTGGCCAGAGACTGACTTGCCCTTCCCAGCACAGTGGTCAGAGATCTGAATCTGGTAAATTTCTGGGATAATAGTAAATAAGGGCCAGCAGCGGGAAAGATTACTAAATCCATGAATCTCCCATCCAAAATGTGACACTTGACAGGTCTGAACAGAGGTGAGGGCTCAGGCACAGTCTATCTGCCACTTATCAGGTTGTGATTCCAACAATACCTGTCAACAAGACAACTCAAAAATACTTCACCCCCAAGGCCATAGCTAACGACCCATACTTTACGGGTTTCAACACTTTAGGCCAATGTTCACCTTTAGGCTATTGAGACTGTTGTCTACCTAATGAGCCCTTGTTCATCTTAAGAGCCTATTTCAGACCTGGGTGATAAGAGGTCAAAGTGAACTGTAAAATGGTGGACTCACAACTAGCTTTCTTCAGACTGATGAAGCTTTTTGGATGAGCAGTGAAACATTTCAATCTCCCCAGAAAAAGAAGTCCAGTTGCCATGACTCAACGTCCAGATAAACTCACCTGGATGACTGAGAATCTTCACAAGCAAACTGATAGACAAGGTTAGTATCTCATCTATCATTAACAGGACACCTACTGTATACGATCAATATACTGAATGATCATTAAAAATATTAACAATGCCATTGCCACTTTGAAATGTAACTGACACCCTCTTTTGAAGCTATCACATTGTCATTGCCCCATTAACTTGTATTCTGTGTATATAAAAATGTGGCCTGTCTATCACGCTTTATGTTTCTGATGAAGTAATGTAGGTTGTACATCATGAACAATAACACTGAAATTAGGAAATCTTCAAGATGCCCCAACACTTTTGTTTGTAACTTTATGTTTTCTTTATAGATTTTAAAACTCAGTTGTTGAAGTAGTCTGACATCTTCTGGTCAACTAGAGGAGAATTCAGGCAAAACAAACAAAAATTTAAAAGCCAAGACAAAAATATGGTGGCATCCCAAAGACTAATATATTGTGATATAAGCTTATGTGGAACTTCACCCACTTCTTCAGACATATGAAGTAGAACTCAAAACTCTCTGAATAACATTTCAATCTGAACCAAGATAATCAACAAGGGACATAGTTTACACCACCTCATGCAAACAGACATTATGCGCAGCCTCAGAAACAATCCCAGTTTAGTCATCAAAGAGGCCAATAAGGGCAGTGTTGTGGTTTTCATGAACAAATCAAGCTACACACAACAACCAGAGGAATAATTGTCCAACTCTAAATTTTCCCAGGCCCGAACAACACACATAACAAGTACAACCAATTATCAAAAGGAATTACAAAACCTTATGAAAAATTTCCCTGAAAACATACACAAATAAATACTGGCTATGATACCACAAGAACCTCAACCAGCCACCTACCACCTAAAATGCACAAGGCAGGAAATCATGGAAGGCACATTATATCAAGCATTAATACTGTGATGGTTGGGAGATCTGAATAATTGGACTTCATTCTTAAACCCTATGCCATCAATGCACCTACCTATACAAGAGGTATCACAAACTTTCTAGGGAACTGTAATCCAAAACCTCCTAGATAACACCATCCTAGCTAAAATGGATATAGAAACACTCTACATTAACATCCGCCACAGTGACAGACAATGAACTACCATTAATACCATTCAAAATAGAGACAAAACACACAAAATCACCATACTGTGATTGTCTTCAGTGATAAAGCCTACTTCCAGGTTGACAGAACTGCAATGGGCCCACAAGATGCAAACATATTCATGGCCAATCTAGAACAATGCTTTCCTAACTGTGGTAATCAAAAACACTCCTCTGTTTGACGTACTGCATATTGATGATGTTTTCTTGATTTGGACCCATTGAAAGAAATCCCTAGAAAAATTTCAACAAGATTTCAATGGCTTTTATTCAAACATCAAACTCAGCATAGAACAATCTGCAATGGGTGCGGGGGGTGGGCGGTGATGGGCGCAGGGGTGGCAGGCGGACGACAACGGGCAGTGGTGGGTGGGCGGTGATGAGCGGCTGGTGGGCGATGGGGGGACGAATGGCGGTGGCCAGCGGCAAGGGGGCGGCAGGCTCGCCAGCACCCTCTGTCCATTTTGGCGCCCTAGGCAACTGCCTAGTTTGCCTTAATGGAAGTGCCGGCCCTGCCTAGAGTAGGAACTGGCAAACCACTCCAGTATTCCTGCCAAGAAAACTCCATGTATATGGAGTCACGAAGAGTCGGTCACGACTGTAACGACACAACACACACACACACACACTGTCTTGGTGTATGTGCGACTGCAGATCTGTGGCATAAGTATGTGAGTAATATACAAACTCCAGGAGGAAGGGAAGGTTAAACATTCTTTTCCTGTTGTGCCCTACCTACCCAGTATCTCTGAAATATTGTGAAATGACTATAGGCCATGTGCTTTAGTGTACACTGCATAAGATTAGACAGGAGAAAATGTGAACAACTATAGATGAACAGCACAATGACAGGGGACATTGCTTTGTGTAAACCCTGCTGAGAGGACAAGAGGTTGCACTGCAAGGGGATGGATCCCTCTCCTCCATTACTAGTACGGTACCACCATTCCTTTAAACAGTACTTTTGCAAGAGAAACATCCCCTGGATTGCCCCAAAAGCACTTGAGCAAAAACTCCTGGCTGATTTAGTGATATTAGTCGGTCACGACTGTAACAACACAACACAACACAACACACACATACACACACACACACACACACACACACACACACACACACACACACACA
>JAHTLZ010003307.1:6733765-6761381 GCA_023846285.1 Phrynocephalus versicolor
TTCAAGCCTCACAGATTGGGGCTTCCCACGTGGGGGTTATTCCCACACCTAGGCTTTACTATTATTTATTCTATTATTCTCCTAATTCGAAAATACATCTATAAAAATGCAAGGAATTATACCAATTCTCTTTGAAAGGTTTGTAGTGTGATCAGTCATATATGCATCTGTATCTAATTTCATCCTATCATACTTGCAGTTTATTGCTCATGCACTCTTAGATTGGCATAAATTGTAGGTGAATTAAGGCCAGTGAAGACTGATTACATACCTCCGTTATTTACAGTCTACAGTAGAATTGGAGTTACTCAATTTGTCCAAACTGTTATAACCTTGGTATACATTTTATTACTTCTGAAGCAAACATATCAGTAATTTTCATGTTGTAGTGTGTGTGTGCACACACAATATCCTGGGATTTGTGTAAATTAAAAAAAATAGTATATACAGTATTTGTTCTGTTGTTATTCTCCGAGATAGAACTTCATATATTTGAAGTCTTTTTCTGGAATATTGTATCTTTATTCACTGAGGGAACTTGAAGTTTCTTTGCAGCTATCTAGGTCTAGGTCTTTAGACTGTAAAGAAGAAGTCATCTTTACAGTGAAAGTACTTGGTTCAGTTCAACAAATGATGCTAAGAATTTAATTATGCCTGTGAAGTGTGCATTGGAGACTTTCTGGTGTACGTCTCACTTCAGTTAGGAGCTCAGTAGATGAATGAGAAGACTTCCTGTGTTTGTACTGAGAAGATGGCTAAACTCAGAAGGGATCTGCAATGTTTATGGAGGGGTGCCAGCTAGCCACGCCTTCCTCCACCCTTATGCCTGCAGTTTACATCATACAGTATAGCAATTCAGTTTACGTAGTCTTCATTGGTCTCTCATGGTCGACTCAGCCTTCTGTCCTTTCGAGGTCAGTAAAATGAGTACCCAGCCTGCTTGGGGGGGGGCAATGTGTAGCATGCATACTGTAATTAAACTGTAAACCGCCCAGAGACTACTTGAAGTGGTATGGGACAGCATATAAGCATAACACTTTTCTTTTTGTACCTTGAGGCACTCAGAATATTTTGCATTCCACAAACTGGGTTCCCTCCCCCAAAACTAAATGTACTTCCCCTTTTGTGTGTCAGTAGTGCTGTTTGACAACACAGACCCACAATCAGATAATTTTACTCTTTATATTGGATTGCAGGGAATGCTTTGAAACTGTAAATGTGTGATGGTTTGTAAACACAAAAACACATGCACACACACACACACACACACACACACACACGCATGCACGCACACACACACGCACACACACACGCACGCACACACACACACACACACACAGAGAGAGAGAGAGAGAGAGAGAGAGAAACTGATTATCTGAAAACATCCTGAAATTTGTAGCATTGTGCTGATATAGCATAATTCAGGATTGTAGGGAAAGCTGGGAAAATATTTCATCCTTTATATTTAATATTTTTGGCCAGATCTTTCAGCTGACAAACATGCTCAACTTGTGTTTACTCTTTAACTTTGGAAACATAGGGTTTTTTTCTTTTTTCTTTTTGCTGTGTTATACATCTCCAGGCTGTACCTTGTAGACTAGACCTATGCAGCACACACTGAAAGGAAGACCAGGTTTCTAGACTGAACTGGAGATTCTGAGTTTATACTGAATTCCTAGTGACATAAGTAAAACAGTGCATATCAATGGTGTTGTCTCAGTCAACCTTCCACACAGCCTCCTGCCTTCATGCTAAGAGCCATTACTTGCTTTCTGCCAGCCGCAGGCGAGGGGGAAAGGATGGGCAGAAAATCTCAAGATACACAGTATTCTCTTGCATTATTAACTCTGGATACTCTGAATGGCAGTTTGGCTACCCTGCACAGGACTGTCCAGCGGTCCTTTTACCAGCATCTTCTGCAATATAGCATTCCTGTAGGGAAGTATAGAGAACCCTGCCTATGTGTTTGTAAGATATCTTCCTGAAATCACTATGGTCCTCTCTTTTGGATAGGGTCTGAGGTTTGAAGTTGTTCCTTCCTGGTTCAAGGAGACCCTTGAAAAGTCATCGTTTGCAGCTCCTTATGAATATGCTGTAGAAACAGCAAAACAGAAGGCACTTGAAGTAGCAAACCGTATGCATTTGGTAAGCCCTTTGCTTCCGTTATTTAAATCAGCGTTCCTCTAGTCAGTATTTGTTCTTGTTTTTTTTAATTGCTATTACTGTATGCACATTTTCAGGCTGTTTTTGTATTGTCTTATTTACTACAATATGCTTCCCCCCCCCACCACCAAACATTGTTTGGGAACTGCTAACTAGGCATGTAAATGTCCTTTTAGTATAAACTGGCTTAAATAAATCTGCACATAAATACGGACTAATCAGTGAATACTGAGTTCTCCCAAGCCTCCTCTCAAGGGGAATGCTACTTTTAGCTTGATAATGTAGACAGTCAGTGGGGTGCTAATTATTACTATGGTTTTGATACTACTTTGCTGCATGACACTCACATCTACTCCATAAATTAAAAGTTGTTTTAGTACTGAGGCTCATTACAATGTAAGGGGACTAAGCCAAAATAGATGGGCTTAACGGAGCATTTCCTGATAGGAAAATAAATAAATATCCCCTAAATTCTAGCTCACAGCTGCCCCTGGCCTTTTATTCCAACTGAAACCATGTGTTGTGTCTGTGGGGAGGTTGATTATGAAGTAAGAAGGGAAAGAGTAAGTCAGCCCCACCCCAAATTGTGCTAGCTGATGTAAGCCAGCAGGGCTTTGGAAATGGTAAATGACCCACCACTTTACCCACACTTGGATTTCTCTGAATGGCTGACATAGGACTAATCATGATGTAGATTGGGGTGGATAGCACCCTATTTCAGCTCCTTATGGATTTGGATGGGGATAGTGGGCTGCCCAATCCTTGGATGTTGCCTGCCCCTAATATAGGTGGATTTAATATGGCTACTCTATGCTAGTTCCCTATTTGCTATTTGATTTTTTTACCTGGTTCACTGTCATAGAAGGCAAGTGCGGTGTGTGTGTGTGTGTGGGGGGGGTGGCACTGTTAAAAGTGGAGGGAAAAACATGCAAAATACATGCATTTATTTACTCTTTTCAGAAACATCTTAGAACACCAGATGTCGTGATTGGAGCAGATACTATAGTGGTGAGTTGGGATGGCTGTCTTTAACAATTGACAATTACGTTTAAAATTTATTCAACTCCTACTTGCCTCCTCCTCTTGTGTAAATTGCCAGAAAACAAAATAGTGAATCATTACTACATTCAAAGTTATTGTTTGGTATGAGTATTTTTAGCCATTTCAAATACTACTTGATGAAGAAATTTTACTTTTGGGTTTTATCAATTCAGACAATGAAAGTTTAGTTTTATATGATCCCCCCCCCTTTCCCTTGAGTCATCTCAGCTTTGCACAAAGTAGTTTAGTTAGTTGGTTAGTTGGTTGGTTGGCTAGTTTAGTTAGTTAGTTAGTTATCTTTATTTACGGTCAAAGACCAAACTAAGTAATACCTGTAACCCTTTGGTGGAGTCCAGCTGTCCATGTAAAATAATTGGTGTAACTTACCACTTTTTAAGAAAAGCAGCAGTTGTGTCTGCTCTTCATTAAGGAGTCAGGAGAAGGAAGTCTGATTCTAGGCTCCCGTTTCTCTGTTAAGAACTGATAGCTGCTGCTGCTGCTCTTTTCTGATGCATCTGTAGGTGTGAGGCTATACAACACAGATGAGGCTATACAACACACACTTACTTAAAGAATCTTGGATCATGCAAGAGTTGCTCATGTGGAGGTTTTTCTCTCTGAATATATGTCCACTTGTTGACTAGGGCATTTGTGACCCTGTAATCCTGATGCTGCAGTGGTATATGATTTTTAAAGAAAGCTTTATCAGAGATTGGAGGATGAAGATTAATCCTGAGTGTGAGATGGGCAAATTCTGTGAATGTAAACCTTCCTCATGTGCTGAGTCCTATCCACTTATCCTTTAAAAGCATCCTTTTAAGATTTTCAGAGGACAGGTGGGAAGTCAGGGGACTCCTTGTGCTGTTTGATTGCAACTCTCAATAGTCTGACCAGGTAGAGTCTTTCCTTTTCTTTTTTTCAATTTTTCTAATTTTGGGTGGGGGTAAAAACAAAAAGGATTCAGGAAAAAATGGGGGAAATGGTTTTTCCCCCTGAATTTTTCCGTGTGTTTTTTCTGGGCCTTCACATCTCTAGTCTTAGTCCCCCACCTCTGTTGAGAGAGGGGTTTTCAATGCTCACATGAATGGCTTCCCTGACCCCTCTCTCAAACCACCTGTCTTATCTATCTAATATATGTATGTCCTCATCTTTGAATGAGTGCCCTTTGTCCTTCAAGTGGAGGTGTACTGTTGATTCTGGTCCTGAACTGTTGCCCCTCCTATGATGGGCCATCCTTCTGTTTAATGGCTATTTAGTTTCTCTGATGTAGAGGTCTGCACACTCCTCACTGCATTTAACCGCATATACTATATTGCTCCTTTTGTGTGTTGGTATTGGGTCCTTTGGGTGGATGAATCTCCCAATGAACTTATTCAGTCTATCTACCAACCTAGTCAGGCTGTTGTCCACCTAACAACCCTATTCAGGCCTTTGTCCAACTTATGAGCCTATTCAGATAAGGGGTGTGTGAAATGAAGGTCAAAATGGAAGACTCATGACTAACTTTTCTTAGACTAATGAAGCTGCTTGGATGACTAGCGAAATGTTTCAGTCTCTCAAGAAAAAAAGTCCACTTGCCATGACTCAACTTGCAGACAATGTAGCATTAGAAAAATAAACTTGATTCTCACATTGGGATGACTTTGCAAGGATATCTTTGTATGTTTTACACTCAGCCTTCATCAAGAACATGTGAGATGGCTCATTGGATTGCATCAATCAAATAGGCTTATCGTACTGTTGCTTTATTGAAACACTTATTGATCTTCTAGCGGTG
The DNA here is from genome assembly GCA_023846285.1 of Phrynocephalus versicolor. NCBI lineage: Eukaryota > Metazoa > Chordata > Lepidosauria > Squamata > Agamidae > Phrynocephalus > Phrynocephalus versicolor. The sequence goes on from JAHTLZ010003307.1 coordinate 6,738,747, forward strand.
GTGATGGTGGAGGAGGATCCAAAGGAATATACTCTTTAACTTTTATTACCCGTTTAACTTATTCAGTGAGCAGGTTCACCATATGAAGCCTGATTCCTATGGATGGCCTGTTCATGTGGTTTCCCCTCAAAACGCAACAAACACATTCACTTGGCTTTACATGCTTAGAGGGCCCTTGATGGAACTGTATCTTCTGTTGCAGGGGTCAGGAGCTGGTCTCCTTTTCTCTGGTCCCAAGAGGACCATCGGCTGGCTAAGTGAACAGACTTAATAATATCTCGTGGTTGCTGTTTTCTAATTCTGTGAGCAGTCAGTCGCTAAGTGGAAAGATCTTTGGGGGAGAAAAAATGTTTCTTTATATGCACTCATGATTGCTCCTTAACAAAACTTCACTGATTTTAATTCCTGTATTTCAAATTCTTGTATGTCTTACTCTTATAGTTTGATATAAGTGCCACAATACTGCAAAAATATGTAGCCAAGGATGCATATTTTTTGTTTCAGACAATAGAAGAACAGATTTTGGAGAAGCCAGTGGATAAGCAAGATGCGTATAGGATGCTTTCAAGGTTTACACTTTTAAAATGTCTGAAATTCTAGCATCACTGTTTGTATCTATAATGTTTTGGTTTTATACTAGCCTTATGTGAGTAAGGAAAGCAAATAATTCCAGTTCCTTTTGTTGACATTCTTTCACACTTTTCAGCTGCTTTTGCTGCCGCTGCAAGCACACATCCTTCCCATACAATTGATAATCAACCTGTCATTTACCATGCATGCAAATATACACCTTTACATAAAACATACAGTATATAGTGTGCAAAATTGATGCACAACTGCTTTCTTTTTGATCTAAGGATTATACAGCAAAGAATTTACTTTCTGGTCTTTTATGTTACTGTTATCTCTGACAAGTCACGTTTACTAGTACATCTGTATCAACAATTTCCATTATGAAGTAGATATGGTGAAGTTAACAGTGTTTTGTGTAGCGTAGGAACCTTGTGGCACAGTGGTTAAACTGTGGGTTCAGTTCCAGGTGGCAGGCTCAAGGTTGACTCAGGCTTATGTCCTTCAGAGGTTGATAAAATGAGAATCCAGCTTTCCGGGGGGAGGGGGGATGTGTAGCCTGCATAATTAAATTGTAAGCCACCCAGAGAGTGCTTTAAGTGCTATGGTGCGGTATATAAGCAACATGCTTTGATTTTTGCTTTCCTTTTGAAAATTGTAATATAGAAGGATTTGAAAGCCTTTGTGCTGCTGTACCTATATGTTAAGTGACTATATCGAAGAGCAGGTACCTTCTGGAAGTCCAACCCTCCATTAGCTGGACCTGTTCAGGTCTGTTTCTTTTCCCTTCCCAGCATCTCCCAATTGATTATTGGTTTTAAATGGCCCCAAACCCTAATTCCCCTTCTACAGGCCGGAAATTTAGCCATTAGCCAAAAACCACCATTCCGTTGTTCTAAAAGGGATGTCAGTGGCTGGTGGCTTCTGGTTTTGAAAAAGAAGTGACCACGGACCTTTTATCAGCTATGTGTGAGATTGGCCTACAGTAATGAGTTGTGCTTCCAGAGGGTGCTGTTGATCATTTCAGACAAAATAAATTTTAAAAATGAGGTTGTGTATTATGGGTAAGCCACATTGTGTTCCAAGGAAGGGGTTAATATGCCCCATAGGTTGCACTTTGTTCAGTCCTGCTAAGTCCTTGGATGAGTTTTGGCTTTAGCTTTAGCAAATGGTGAACCACTCACTGTGTGAGATGGAATGCTGGACTGGGTGGGCTGTGGCCTGTTCCAGCAAGGCTGTTCTTATGTTCTTTTCACCCCTCTACATGGAAAAACTAACACTACTTTGGATACCATGCTCAAAGCTATAAAACTAGTACAGTGCCCCCTCCCCGCCCATTTGCAGTTCATATATTGCGGTCCTGCTATATCACAGTATATAAACCGCAGTATATAAAAAAGCCCCCTGAGGTAAGGGGGGAAAGGCCTGTTTCAGGCCTCCCTTACTTACCCAAGGACTGGTGTTGCCCCAAACGGGCCTGCAAGGGTCTTCTCGAGGCTTCTGGAGGCCCCCAAAGGCGCGGGAAGGCCCTCGCAGGTGCGTTTGAGGCGGCGCCAGGCTGGGAGTAAAGAGAAAAGTCCCCAGCTAGACTCCCCAGGCCCGACCCGACCTGCATCCGCATATCATGGATTTTCAGCTATCGCGGGGTCGGGTTGGGTCCCTAACCCCCGCAATAGGCGGGGGGGGCACTGTACAATAATTTTATTATTCATAAAAAGGCAGAATCTGTCTCAGGGTTTTTTTTAAGTAATCAGCAATCTTTACTGCAAATTAGTTGTGGCTTAATTATGTATTTTTTTCTTTGCCAGGTTGAGTGGCAAGGAGCACAGTGTCTTCACAGGTGTTGTCATTGTTCACTGCAGTAATAAAGGTAATTTATAACAACAAATATTAGCACCCGAGATAAATCATGAACTCTGTAGGGTACTTATTTTTAATTGTATGCAAAATATTCTTCACTGCAAAAGCAAGAGTAAAATTTAAAATGTCTCTTAAATAAATTGGATCCAGGCGAGTCTTAGTAATCTTTAAAAGTACATTTAATGGTCAACCAGAAAACCCAGCATTTGTCCCACAAACATAGATAGAGCCATCACTTGGGAAAATTAGAAGTCTTTCCAATTCTAAATTACTAGTATGATTTATGAGTGAGTCTTCTAGTTATGTGAGATTAGGCACAAAATTGCCTTATTCTAGGGTGAGTTAATTAGTAGAAATGGTGAGAAGATTGGGCCAGAGCTGTATAGTTTTATGGCTCAGGCCAGGCTCTGTTTATATGTTTAAGGCTGTGAAGTAAATTCCTCAAGAGACAGAAACCCACTATTGCTGGGCTAAAGCTTCTTTTAAGAGTTGTGCTTTGGTGTCTTTTCCTGATATGTCAGCTTTTAAAGCAAGGCTTGTTTTCTTTCCAGATAACCAGCTAGAGACTGAAGTCACTGATTTCTATGAAGAAACTAAAGTAAAATTTTCTGAACTCTCGGAAGAACTCTTATGGGAATATATTCACAGTGGGGAGCCAATGTAAGTGTGATAATTGGGAGGATCTGAGTAGATCTGAAAGGACCCAGTAGTCCCAAAAAGCTTGTCGTTTAAAGAAAAACTGCTCTGTGTACACAGTGCATGTGTGCCTGTCTGAGAACATAACATCAGTAGCTCTCTTGTAATGTTTATCTAGTAAGAATGAACAGTTCCATGGTAGCACTGGAGATTTTCAGAGAGGGAAGGAGTTTGCTCAGAAATATTAACAGTAAAGTTCAAAGTCCCACTAGGTGTTTAACAGTTTAAATAGGGGTGAGGGACAGTGTGTGTATGTATGTGTATACACACAGAGACACAGACACATGAATCGTTTTCTTTTTAAAGATATACTGTGTCATGCCTATACAGCCCATTAATACGTCCTCTGTTACGCTTCGTCAAGTGGAAATTTTGTAAACCGGAAATGCATGGGGGCGCAATGCATCCTGAGAAAGGAAGTCCTTTGAAAATAATCGTAAACAAAGATTTTTCAGAAAAGGCATCGTAAACGAAGGCATTATTTTCAATTGATTTCCCTTTGTGAAGCGAAAATTTAGTTAACCGAGGCATTCTTAAACCAGGGAACCACTGTACATAATATTCTTACCTTAGAATTGCAGGGCTGGAAGGCACCCTGTGGATCGTGGTGTAATCAGCTAAGGTGAAACTGTCACTGTCTATTTTGATTTTTATGCTAGAGTGGGAACAATGTTTGTAGTCCACAGATTTAAGAGGCAGATCCCTTTGTTTTGTTTTGTTTTTCAGAATCAGAAGTATACATACATGTTAGTGAGTTTTAGGAAGAATGATAGTCTTGCAACCAAAAATACAGGGGTTTAGGGGGTGACCTTATCTTTGTAGTCCAATAAACAAATGCTGCCACAGCAAAATAGCTGGGTGGGTCTGGCAGTGATTATAGCTGTTAGCTATTTCTATAACCCCTGCATTTTTATTGCTTATTCATAATTAAACATGAGGTTCACAGAGTCAGCACTTCATTGGATCTCAACATCAAGCAGAAGGCAGCCTAAAAATTGTATAATGGTGAGGGGAAAACATGCCCTCTAATTTGTAATCTAAACTGTTTGTAGCACATCCGTGTCCTACATTTGTTCTTGTCTGGTTAGAATAAAAGAAGTGCCATACTACAGAAACTATCATATTTTGTGATGCTGGTGACTTGACGTCTCTTTCATTTTGCTTTTATGAGTAGTGGAAAAGTATTAAGGGCTGTCCAGATTGGTACCGTGCTGGCAGTAGTAGTGAAGGTAGCTGCAAAAATGATTTATTTATCAATTTACTCTTTTAGTTTTTATTTTGTTCCATTCGATACAGCTGATATATTATGTGAATTCATGTATGTGGAAATGAGACTGAAATAAGGATGTGTTCATAAATCAGGAACTAGCCAGTTGCTTTCTTAGAGAAAGAGGAATGAACCACCTCTGATTTCTTATACATTCTTCTGCAGTGGTATTTATGTATGCAATTTACACACCAGGAAATAGCAGCTTTGGTTGTAGCGCCTTAAAGGCAAGCAGCATAGGTTAGATATTTCAGAGTTCTTTTAATTATTGCTGGCAATGTTGGATCAATAAAATATCCCTTTTATGTATTCTTGACCTCACTGTATACCCCACAGCACAGACAGAACTCCTAGTTCTCTGAGCTCCTTGTCCTCTGAAGATGCCGGCCACAGAATCTGTCAAAATGTCAGAAAGAAAAACTTCCAGAACATGGCCAAACAGCCCGAAAAACTCACAACAGCTATCTGTTCCTTTTTTATGCTCAATCCAATATTTGAATTGTGTTTAGAATGGCACAAAATGCTTTTAAGGGTCCTACTGTTCTTAACCCAACATACGTATCCCTATTGTATAATATTTATTACATGGTGTTTTAATGTATGATTTTATTGTTTGTTATGAACCACTCAGAGGAGCGGTATAGAAGTGGAATGAACGAGTAGATGAATGGAACAGTTTGATTGTTTTGCACCTAGCTCCCAAAAGGCTCTACATAGCCCACTTCCTTTCATCATAACCCATGGCACTGAGGATAAGCCAGGAATGGCTAAGGCCTGGTGAATGTTCCCAGAGCTGTAGCTGGCACAGAACATCTCAAACTAAGTAGTTGAAGGTTTGATTGGTATCCTGAATGCGAGATCACGGGGATCTCCATCAACATCCAGCTTTTCAGATTTCAGCTCATTCTTTTGCTGCCTTTCCATTTAAGATTGTAGATAAAGCCAAAGAGCACGTTTCATCAGCTCAAGGGAGCTTTAGACATGTGTATTTTTATATATCAACTTCAATGGACTTAGGGTAAACTGTATTTGAAATATAACAAAGTTTCAAGGTCATTTGTATGTCGTCTTTATGGCCTTGGAAAGAAAGAAAGAGGGTGCAAGTACCAATGGACTAGTATAAGTTGCTTGCACAAGGCTTACACGAGGTTTTGTATCTTTTGAACTTTGGGAAAAATGTTTGACTTCTGAAATACATAATGCTAATTGACTGGAAAAGGTGCTCTGTTCATCATTGTGTTGAAGTATCAATGAATTAAAACCAATTTGCTTATTTTTCATTTGTCTTCAGGGATAAGGCTGGTGGCTATGGGATCCAAGCTCTTGGAGGAATGTTGGTGGAATATGTCCATGGAGATTTCTTGAATGTGGTGGGATTTCCTCTGAACCACTTCTGTAAAAAGTTAGCAGAACTATATTATCCTCCCCAGAAGCACACCATCCATCACACCAAACACGACTCTATCCCTTCAGTAGAGACTTTTGAGATCCTAAGTGATGGAGAATGTGACTCATCAGATTCTGTGCAGCTTGAAGATGGGGAAAAAATAAACATGAGTGGGGTTGGCCACAATCTAGTAAAATGCATAAAGAGTACTCCAAGCTGTAATGTGCCTATGGAAAGTCAAAATGGAGTAGCAGAAAATGCAGCAAAGTTCCCATCTAAACTTATGTGTCTTTTGGATGGTTTCAGAGCATCAAAGGTAATAACTCTCTTTGTTCCTTGCCATGTTGATTTGTAAAAAACATTGTCATTCTACAGAATGGCCCTAGCTGAGTCAGTTTTAAATTCAACAGTTGGAGCTCCACAGACTTCACAGTAAACATTAAAATAAACATATAATGGTTGTACTGTTTTGTGCAGCTTTGTATGCTCTTGGAATAAAATGAAGGGATAACCAACAAAATAGTATGTTTCACAGTCTCAAATTTTAGAGTTTGCACCATAATGGGTAGTGGGTGGCATATTGTACAAGCTATATATATAAATATAAATATAAATAAACTAATTAATTTCTAATGGGCTCATGTGAATCTCATCTAACGATTATAATTTCTTTCATAATTGTTAGTAAGGAGGTACATTTGATCCTAAGTTGTTTCTAAAATGTGCAAATTAGGTAACGGTTACAAAGTACAGTAATGCTTCTTAAGATGAATGCCCCTTAGGACGAAAAACTTGGGAGATGAATAAAATTTCTGGGAATAGGGTTGCTTCACAAGACAAAAATTTCCTGTGGGATGTTTCGCAAGACGAAACTCCGTTCCGCATGATGAAACAAGTTACCCAAGATACATTGCACCCATGTAGTTTGTGGAGAGGTGGGAAGAGCTTTTTCATCAAATTTTAGAGCCTTTCTAGATATTGTCTTGCAGCAGTTTTTGGACTTTTAGAACTTGGAAAAGTAGGGAGATTAGGTTTCTTTTGTGTTTTTGCATTGTTTTCCATTGCACTTTTGGAGGTAATGACCTGGGGTTTGTCTTGCTGCTTGCTTTTGTCCATCTATGCATTGCTTTTCATTGCACTTTTGGCGGGAACGACCTGGGATTTGTCTTGCTGCTTGCTTTTGTTCATATTTGTATTGCACTGCGGTCTCTCTCTCTCTCTCTCTCTCTCTCTGTGTGTGTGTGTGTGTGTGTGTGTGTTCTGGCTCTGCATGCCATTAAAGTGCACTTTATAAAGAGGTCTGGAAAAAAGGCACTTTTTTGGCCTTTTTTCCAACCTCCAGAATCGATTAATCGATTTCCCATTCGTTCCTATGGGAAACTGTGTTTTGAAAGATGATTTTTTTGTAAAACAAAACAACTAATTGAATGAATTAAATTTGTCTTAAGAGGTACCACTGTACTAAAACTAAGAGGCTTGTGGATTGATGGAGGTGTGGGTGGGGATGGTAGATTGATTTTTATTTTAATACACACCTCTGTGCTTCATATCTACAGGCTTTGTTTGTGGCTTGTAAGCTGAAGATATTTGATCTTCTCAGAGATAAAGGCACCATGACCACCATGGAAGCTGCAGATCGACTTCACATTTCTGCATGTGGTACAGAAAGGTTACTTGATGCCTGTACTTCTCTTGGCCTATTAGAAAAGACCCATCAAGGTGAGATTTTGCAATAAAAGGAGTCGAACGGGTTCTGAGATATGGCAACACACTAAAGCAATTATTGTAATATCTAGACTGTAGACAGAAATAGTAACTGTAAAAAAGAAACATATCTCTAGAACAGGGCTGTCTAACTTTGAACCGGCCAAGGTCTACTTTTTCCGGCCCAAAGTGCCTGAAGGCTACTACACTAAAACCTCTACTTATGAATTTTATCTGTTCCGAGCATATGCTCATAAGTAAAATATTTTGTAAGTAGAGCAGCAGTTTCCCATAGGAACGCATTGAAAATCAATTAATCCTTTCTGGAGGGAATATATTTCAATGCATTCCTTTGGTAAGGCTGGCCATGCACATGCTTCCCTTACACCTTCTTGAGCCGGTGTGGACGGGTGCAAGGGAGGTGCGTGCATGCTTGCACAGATGGCCCCTTCTGCTTGCGCAGGCTGCTGGAAAACCTTTTTTTAAAAGGTGCACTTTCCCTCCCTACCTGCCCGGGGCCTGACTTGACTCTACTTCTCCTCCGGTTTTCCCGCTTCTCCCTTCCAGCTTCCTCACTGCCATTGCTGCCGCCGCCCATAACTCTCCCTCACTTCTGCCATGTTCTCTGCAGCTGGGATGGCCAAGCAGCAGTGGGGAAACACATTGCCACGGTGGCGCAAGGAGGAGGGAATGGCTCAGAAAGGGGAGCAGGAGGAGCGGCAGGTCATAGTCTCTATGAGGCAGCTGTGAGGGTGGGAGGAGGAGGAGGAGGATGGGAGGAAGGAATTCTCCAGGGAGGAGGGGAGAAGAGGTGGACGTCACCACACAAAGGAGGCGGGCATGCCCATGACCCCGCCCTTCACTGTCCCCTCCACTCCCCTTCCTCCTCCACTCTGCACCAACAACTCAATTGGTCATGAGACAGTGGCGTGCCAATCATCTGGCCGGTAGGGAGAGCAGGGGACTGTGCCATGGCCCTTGAACTGCCCCGCTCAGCTGAGACAGTGAACTGGTAGACCCAGAGCTTTGCTGGGGCAGTGGTGGTCCTTCAGATTGGGGGAGGTAGAAGTGGAGAACTTATCCCCTCACATTTTTATTGATGGCTAGCGGGCTACTTTTGAACCCTTCCCGGGCTACTGGTAGCCCCCAGTCTACCTGTTGGGCAGGCCTGCTCTAGAAAAATGGTGGCCTTTCCAATGAATTTAGCTAGCCTTAGAAACGTAGTATATGGGCCAACAAATAGTGATGTGAAATCTATCATCCCCCCTCTGCCTCTTTTTCAACAGCATCTACATGGTAGAGGCACTCCACATATGAGCTGCAAGAAGAGGGGGAATGTGACCTTTTATTTCTGTGCTGTTGTCCTGTTGACCCCAAAGCTACTAGTTCTCCCATATGGTCCACTAGCTATAGTAGCATTTTCAGGATTAGAACTTCTAATACTGTACAATAGAAAAGGGGATAGATACCATGTGGATTTCTCATTTCAGCCCCCTAAATACCCTAGGCTAGCAACTTGGGTGTGGCTATAGCCAGCCAGTTCTGTGAGAAGAGGTAACTGCCTATCCATAAGGTATCTCCCATATTCTCATTTGTACAGTGGTGCATTCGGTAGGTCTGGGGTTTGTTCCATCTAGATTTAAAAACAGTACATTTTGAAGCCATACTTCTTTTCTTGTGAAGGACACCCAGGAAGTTGCTAATTGGGAAGCCTTGTGGTCTCCTAAATTCAATACTCCGCTACACTGGCAAGAAGCAAAGATAAGACTGGCTTCAATTAAATTGTATGCAGAACTGTAACTTGATGCGTGATCAGTAGAGCCATAAACCTTTTACCGCTACTGTTTAGGTGATTTAACCTTTAAAAGAATTTTGCAAGATTAGTTTTCTCAATGTCTTTAAAGGTTACAGCAATTCAGAATTGACAAATCTATATCTGGTATCAAACAGTGAATATTCCCTTCATGACTACGTTCTCCACTGCAATGAGCGCCTTTGGCCCCTGTATACACATTTGGAAGCAGCTGTCAAGGAAGGGGCTTCACAGAATCATCGTATATTTGGGAGGAAGGTAGATGATTTGTTTCAGGTAATATAGATCCTGAACATTTTTTATGTACAAATAATGTAGAGAACACCCTTTAAAGCATTCAGTTCAGAACAACAGTAGACTGAAGATGGTCACTTGACAGGTTTTGCAATCAGTTTTGCAGTCTGATTTGTCATACTGTTTTTCAGCAGTTCGTTTTGTTAAGTCCTGATCCTCAACCTGTCTGGGAATATTATGGATTTTATGTAAAGTGAGTTCAGTGAACTCTTTTTAATTGACTTGATCCATAGAATGGCCTTCTCTCTTTTGTGTTGAAATTGTCTCTATAGAGTACTGTGACGTATTTGAATTAAACTATCACTCTGTAATATTAAACAAACATATATATGTTGAATAGTCATGAATCAAAATAAGCATTATCAAGTTTCTTGGTTCATTCAATCTATCCATACCTCTGTTTTAGTACATAATATTTCTCCTAATTATTCAGCAGTTCCCTTTTAATTTTATTAAAGGGTTTCTATTACCAAGCTACAGAGTCGAAGCAGCAGTTTATGAGGGCTATGCACAGCATTTCCAAATTGACATCAAGAGACTTGTGCACAGCTTTTGATCTTTCAAAATTTCAAGCTGCATGTGATCTGGGAGGTAAGTGTTCCCATAAACGCATATGTGTGAACATTAACCAAAACTAATTTCTGTTACATGTGAACTAATGGTTCCCTAACACTTCGAGGTTGCTTTCTTGTAGCATTTATAATCTTTGTATTTGGGTAGAGTAACCTTGGAGTACAGTAAATACACGTGACAGATGGAAACATTCTTGTCTTTTTTTTTCTACCTATGTTAAATGCTTTCAATTCCTGGTTCAATCAGCCAACATAATCCATACTATATGGGAATACTCCTCTGGTTGTTTTGAAGTAGTTTCTGTTACCTAGAGTCATCACAGCAAATCTCAAAGACCAACAGTATTAAGATCCCATGCAATCAGATGAAATCATGATTTGTAATTTCTGAAAAAAGAGGTCGCACAAAAGGTTGCGTAATACTATAAAAGAGTCTTGATTTTTTAAAAAGTACTTTTAAGCAAGCATTGAATACCTATGCTTTTTACACATGAATAAGGACTAATGCAGGCACGTCCAAACTTCGGCCCTCCAGATGTTTTGGACCACAACTCCCAGAATTCAAAGCCTATATTTCCAATGGCAAAGGACTGTGGGAGTTGTGGCCCAAAACATCTGGAGGGCTGAAGTTTGGACATGCCTGGACTAATGTAAACTCTTATTTGAATATTTTCTCTCTATAGGTTGCACAGGAGCTTTAGCCTATGAACTAGTCCATCTTTACCCAGGAATGAAAGTCACTGTGTTTGATCTCCCAGATGTCATCACAAGCATCTCGAGCTTTCAATCTTCAAGGCAAAATGCTGATCGAGTATCTTTCACAGCAGGTAGACACAATTCTGGGCACAGTGCTGCTTGTAAATCAGAAGCGGGTAGCCTGCAACTAACTGCTGCAGATGGGCCTTGCCATAGTTTTATGTGGGCCTTGGTTCTTTCTGATAATTGTGCACACTTTATGCACAGATAGCTCTTTTGCTTTCTTTCCCTCAGAGTGTCTTTGCTCTGCACATCTGGTACATTGAAATATGTGTATGTAAAACTGAGACAAAATGTGTATCTTATTAAAAATTAATAAATTTATATTCTCAAACAGGTGATTTCTTTAAAGATGATCTTCCAGAAGCAGAACTTTATATACTTTCACGGGTTTTACATGACTGCAGTGAGGAAAAGACGGACACTCTGCTAAAGAAAATAGCTGCTGCTTGCAGGCCAGGTACGAATTTTACTCTTCCTTCTTGTCCATCTAGGGATTTATTGAGCAAAATGAAGTAGTACAGTTCTTCCCCACCGTATCGCGGTTATTATACTGTGGTCCTGGTATATCGTGGGACCACAGTATATGAAGGCACGGGTGGGTGGCTGTGGCCTGAGTCAAGCCGTTTGGGGCCTTCTATACTTACCCAAGGCCTGGCGCAGCCCCAAACAGGCCTGCAATGGGCTTCCCAGGCCTGTCACAGACCCCAGAAGTGACTTCCAGCAGCCTGGAAGTAACTTCCGGTTTTTCAGAAGTCACTTCCGGTTCTCCAGAAGCCACTTCTGGGGCGTTGAACAGGCTTTCCAGGCCTGTTACAAGCCCTAGAAGGGACTTCCAGTTCTCTGGAAGCCACTTCTGGGACCTGTTACTGGTCTGGGAAGCCTGCTGGAGGCCTGTTCAGGGCTGCGCCAGGCCTCGGGTAAGTACAGGAGGCCCCAAACAGCCCCCGTGGTCACGACCCAGTGATAAAGGCATCCACTTTTATCCTTGATCCTTTTTCCTTGATTGTGGGTTGGGTTGGAAACGTAACTCCCACGATAAGCAAGGAAGTACTGTCTTCACTTGCAGAACTGAAAAATATTGATGCTATTAGCATGAACCTGAACTGTTCTGACAAACCAACACATAGTTTCAAGAGACCATTTAAATCCCCTACAAAACTCTTGTGAACAGGGTAGTTTAATTACCTTAGGCAAACTTCACCAGGAAACAGCCTATTAGGTGGAAAAATCATAGCTATATATTAAAAATAAAGTTCTTTGATGTTTTACTTATATTTTTGTGGGTCTTTTTTAATGCAGGAAATGCTTTGCTGGTAGCAGAAACTGTGCTCGGTGAAAAGCGAACAAGCCCTGCTAGAGCTGTTTTACAGTCCCTTTCGATGACAGAAGGCAAGCAGAGAAGTGGCTTGGAATACAAACAATTACTAGAGAAACATGGATTCACTGACGTGCAGATTAAAATTACTGGAAACTTGTTAGATGCAATTTTGTGCTACAAGAAAACATCGACTCATGTCACATAAAGGATAAATTTCAGTCTGTCAGCTAGGATTACTATACATGTTTCTTCTACTGTTTTGGGTTGTTCTAACGATCATTCCCTTGTCAGTTGTGATTTGTGTGTAAAGTTTATCCTACTTCTGTTGATTAAAGCAGTGCTAAGCCAATTGCCCAATGATTTTTCCTTCTTGATAATTTAAGCTTTTTTTTAAGTGCAGCCTCCCCGACTGAAAGTGCCTTTCTTCATATTTTGCTTGTATAAAACCTAAGGGCCAGAATCCTCTAGTTTATGCAAGCTAGTGTAAGTGCAATGGTGTAAACTGTAATGGTAAAGTATTCCTGATGAAGCTGCCACTTTTAGTGTTCATACCACCAATTCCTTATTTAATGTTTGTTCACCTTTGGGATTTATACTTTCCATTTAGGCTGACGTATATAATATTTATATGAATTCTGGGCAAGCTGTTTGCCCGCTGGTGAAGGTCACAGCCATGTCTTGTCTCAGGACGAAATCAACCGAATTCATTTTCAGCAATGCTGCCCCCATTGGAGAAAAACCCAGAAATACTTGCAGAACTGTTAAATGACCAGTAATATGCTTTCTCATTCACCTTTCAGACCTGTCTTACACGTTTTACATTTCTTTGAAGGGAGCTGGACTCATCCCCTCCTCCTCCTCCTCAGACAGTGATACTGAAGAGAAATCAAGTACCAGTTTCTTCATTTACTATATACTAGAGGAGTATTCCCCCTAACGACTTGTAATGCCCCTTTGAAGTCAGCAGGGGGTAAAGAAATAAAGGTAGCAATTCTGAGATGTAAATACCTATAAGGCCCCGACAAGGAATGATGAGTTCTAGTTCAGCAACATTTCAGGTTCCCAGTTCCAACCTAAGGCTTCAAGTCATATTTCCCCATAACAACGGTATAATGCAAAGGTAAGACAAAACATACATTTCTTTTCACATTTTTGGCCCAGAATAGGCTTTTACTCCCATCTAGTTTTGTTCATCATAAAACATGTTACGGTTCATACCAGTGTCTTCTTTCCAAACTGATAACACCTAACGCCTTCCATGATCTTCACCTTTATCGTAGGATAATTACATTTCAAGTAACCACAACTTATGCTTCTTAATTTTCAAATGGAAATGGAATGCTGCTGGTTCTTAACTGTGCATCTTTAAATACATTTCTTGTCTACTATTTTATTAATTTTTATTTATTTTTGAGTACTGTAAAAGGCACAGTAGGTAGCCCATCATTCAGGGAAAACGTGCCTGAAGAGAAAGGTCATTGCCTGTTTCCAGAAGGACAGCAGAGATGGGCCAGTCCTGGCCTCAATTGGGAGGGAGTCTGGGCACAGCAGCGAGAAGGCCCTTTCATCGGTTCCCACAAGGATGGAGAAAGGCCTCTCCTAATCACCTTAACACCCAAGTCAGTTCATACTGTGAGATTCAATCTTTGAGGTAGCTAGGACCCAGGTCATACAGTGCTTTGTAGGTTATGGTCACAATAGCTGATTGGCAGCCAGTGGAACTGCTTTAGTAGCAGTGTAATGTAGTCTATGTAACCTACCCGTCATCAATCTGGCTGCTGAATTTTGGACCTGTTGACGTTTCATGAGGCTTGTCATTGGAAGTCCCACATAGAGTACATTACAGTAGTCCAGTTGGGACGGCACTAGGGCATGAGTTACTGTGGCCAGAGCAAGTTTCTCCAGGAATGGGCGTAATTGGCATACTAGCTTTAATGGTGCAAATGCGCTCCTGGCCACAGCTGTGACCTGTGACCTTTGCAAAGATTCTGATAAGCAAGGTAAGAGTGATATGGTTTTCCTTAGTAGAGCTCATGTCCTTGAGTTAATCTCAAACCACCAGTTAAAAACAAATGCCGGCACAGTCCATGCACAGTCCTTAAGAGACAATGAAGAGTGCATGACACTGCAACCATGTGATATCCATTTCAGCACAGAAACATTTTTTCCAGGAAGTTTTCATGTTGCATAAATTGCTATACTGGATAATAGCGCTCTCAGACTGATCTCTGCCACATTTTGAACTACTGTACTGTTAGCTACACTCAGTATGACCTATGGTTGGGATGAAATGACATCAAGAGTGGGTATTGTTAAAGTAAAGGTTTCACAGTGACTCTATAAATCCATATTCTTGCTCCTGGAGCTGCAGCAACTTAAGAGACTCGAGTACTATGAAAAGTTCTCAAACGTGTTCTTACTTTATGGCAGAGGTGAACATTTTCTGGATGCTCTTGGATTTGAACTGCCATCATTTATAGCCAGTACAGCCAATGGTGAATGATTACTGCAGCTGAAGCATACACAAGTACATTCTGGATATCAAAAATCACTCTCAAAAAGTCAATAAGCACAGCAGGTCATCCAGAGTGCAGACTGTAACATCCTACATTTCATTAATAGAATTCATTAACTGTTCTATTGTTTTAACAAAGAAAGTGTGATCTTTATAAGCATTCGGTCCTGCCAGATTGAGGTGATACAGAATTGCAATGGGCATTTGTTAAATGGAAACAATGCATTTCAAAGGGTGAATATAAAGCATCTTCTCAATGCAATTTGTAGAATTTGGTAACTAGAAATCATACTAACTGGCTTTGGCTGTCTCAAGGAGGTGGTCATTCAAAGCTCTGCCGCTGGGTGGGCACAGTCGCACTAGGATACTGACAAGGCAGACTGCTGACAAGCAGGAATGAATTTTACTGTTATTTTTCTTTTACCAAAAAAAGTGAAATATACAATATGTCATACTGGTACTTAGAGTCAGTCACTAGATCTTTAGTCCTACAAAAATATTATCTATAAAAGCCTAGGAGCCTAATCACACCTGCCAAAAGAATCCCAGTTTTGCCAATTCTTTCCACCCCTCTCTTGTTCCGATATATTTTTTCCCACTGGTTAAGTGAGTGGGGTGGGGGGTGGATAGATCCTTTCAAACTACATTTTTTTACTGCAAAGATTCACATTGTTTTTAACTGCATCAATTCCTTTGTATTTGAACTGTTATAACAGGACACTCTGCTCTCTAATTTCTTAGCTATCAATTTTCTCTACTGTTTCTTTGAGCAACTGCCCCTCCATTGTCCTTTTTTAAGAAATATGAAAGGTAGTATATCAGCATAGAAATACAGCTGTACAGTACGAGGCTTATCTCTTTCTCCCCCTTTCCCTCCCCTCCTCCCTGCCTATTTTTTTTCCCTTCTGAACCACATCAGGAGCAGGAAGTGGGTTTGAAAGACTTGCAAAGTATTGTGAAAAGCAGCATTAAAACACTCCTTTCTTTTCAATTCAAAGCAGGAAATCTCAAGCCCTCTTTCACAAGCAACAGAGGAGGGGGAGGTTGTCCCCTTCTGAGGAATTGTGGCCAAAGGGCCATTCCTTTCCATCGGAAGACCTAAAACACTCCAAGACTAGAGCAGTGTTGGCGAACCTAGGCACGGGTGCCAAAGGTGGTACTCGCAGCCCATTCTATGGGACCCGATATCGCCCCTTCACAGCCACCTGTATTCAGGTTAAATTACTATATTGGCACTTTGCAAAAATTAGTGGGGTTTGAATTGCAGTTTGGGCATTCAGTCTCTAAAAGGCTCGCCATCACTGGACTAGACCATAAGAGGGAGAAAGCCCAAAACACCAAGGAGGTGACTACTCCTGCAAACCAAAGGGAAGAGCTGGCAAAAGAGGAAACAAAGCAAGTGAAGAAGACAGAAGGGTTCCATACCAAGGACGGAGTAGGGAGACCTAGGGAAGAGGAAAAAGCAACCCTTTGGGAGAAATAATGTAATGAATTAGTTCAGGCAATAAAGCCATCCTATTGGGATGAGAACAAGTCACAGGAGTACAAAAATAAGGGAGGAAAGGGCTAGAACTGGCAGAAATTGAGAGAGAGAGAGAGGAGAAATCAGGATGGCACAACAAGAAACTCTGATTACTGGTTGTTCCAGGAACCAAGAACCAATTGGGAGTCATCCTTCCTGTCAATTTCATCATGACCAGAGATAGCTGGGAACCCTCTGGAATCAGGTTTTAATATGTTTAAAACGATTGAGGAACCACTTTTGTACAGTCAAGATTTGACCCCTTTCTTAATGGCATTGTGAGAGGAAGAGAATCTAAATGTCCATGGTGACACTGTTTTTTGAATTTATTAGAAATAAATATTACATGTTTGAATTCACTTGAATCTTCATCCTTAGTGGAACCACAAATAGATATACAGTGGTACCTTGTATAAAGGAATTAATTTGTTCCAAATGAAATTCTGTTAAGCAAATTTTCCTTTGTACAATTGTAAATGGATTAATATGCATTGAAATGGATTAATCCCTAATTGAGAATGTTTTTCTATTGCACAGATTCGCCCCATAGGCAATTCTGTTGAGTGATTTCCCCCTATCTCTGGAAATTTTTTTAAACTGATCTTCTGTTAAACAAACTGCTTGTTATATGAGCGTCCACTTGTACTTAATACATTTCCTCAGAAAAAAATGAGTTACCGTCACAATAATGCATTCATGTGTGGGTTTTTTTTAAATCTGAACAGAAAATTTTGAAATGATCTAAATAGCAGACAAATCAGTGTAACCTGGGTTACTTTGGCATATGTGATCAAGCCCTAAAACTGCTCTTTGATCAAATGGCATTAAACACTTTTCAGGAAATGTATTTACTATTGATTCAGATAGGCAGATTATTGCAACATCAGTCACTTTCAATCCATGTTTGGAGTTTGTTTCAGATTCCTGAGCAAATTAAAACAGCAATGGGAATGAGGTTGTTATTGTACACAAGTGGTTTCTTCTGAATATCAAAAGGAAGTTACCCTATTACTAGGTGCAAAATATCACATTAACTCACACAATTTGCAATCTATGTTCATTTTTGTACGATCCCTTTATTTTGGTGCCATGTGTAAATGTGTACCTCTTGTGTTTGACAATGTGGATTTGATCTACCAACACTCACATTAAAATCACATAGCCTTAAGGTGGCACAATGGTTTTTTAAAATATTTTTCTGGATTTCCCCAGATTCCTACCAGTAGCTCTGTTAGCTGTGGCATTATCGAAAAATGGTAATCCAAAACATTAAGTACACACGTAGAACAAAACCAAGAAGAATGAGTAAGAGCAATACTAACGAGGAAGTCCTTGTCAGTCCGTGGATCTCAGCAAACGTTCTTTGGGATTATAGGACTCCAGTGTTGTGACAGATCAATACACAACACCCAGCCTAGGTCTGAGGTGGGGAAAAAACCCACAAAAGCGACGTGCACTCTGCCTTTCAGACAAACAGGGACGGACTAAATCTGCTACCAGCTGTCCGTCGGCTTGGTTTAAGCCGCCCATCTTTCTTCTTTCCTCCCTTTTCACAGTAAGCCCCGGCTGGGAAAGCCTTCCTTGGGGGGCCACCGACCATCAGTGTCTGAATTCAGCCGGGCTCCCTTGGGGGCGGTCTGAGAGCTACCCGCGCCCACCAGGGAAATAAGAAAAAAGCAGAGTCTCCAGCAGGAGGGTCTACCGGGGAAACAAAGCGCCCGCCGGCTAATCCCGTGTCGAGGCTCCCTCCCGCCAATGGCGGCCGGCGGGCGGAGCCTTCGGAGCCGGTCATTTAACTCCTGAGCAGAGGCGGCCCTTTCTTTTCGGCGGCTTAAGCTGCAGCGGCGGCGACTCGCTCGTCTCGCATCCCCCATCACCTCCTCCTCCATTCATTCTCTACTTAAGACCTCTCCCCAGCCAGTCTTCTTCCCAGAATGGCAGACGCTGCCATCTCCTTCCTCAAGGACTTCCTAGCCGGCGGCGTGGCGGCGGCTATCAGCAAGACGGCGGTGGCGCCGATTGAGCGGGTCAAGCTGTTGCTTCAGGTCGGGCCCCCTCGAGGGTGTGGAAGGCGGGAAGAAGGGAGGCGGGGGGGCGCAGGGGAAGAAAGGAACGAGGCCAGGCGGCTCTGGGAAACGGTTATTATAGGGCTTCCTGGCACGTCCTTGGAAGGGTTAACACACGTACGTGTGTGTGTGTGTGTGTGTGTGTGTGTGTGTGAGAGAGAGAGAGAGAGAGATTTCTGACTTATGGACAACGGGGCAGGTCGCGCCCTTCCCGCGTGTTCAAAAGCCGCCCCCGTTTGAAAAGGACGTTGGCTTTGTGGGTG
This sequence comes from Phrynocephalus versicolor, assembly GCA_023846285.1. Lineage (NCBI taxonomy): Eukaryota > Metazoa > Chordata > Lepidosauria > Squamata > Agamidae > Phrynocephalus > Phrynocephalus versicolor. The sequence goes on from JAHTLZ010003307.1 coordinate 6,757,353, forward strand.
GAGAGAGAGGAGCCTCACAGCCACGAAGATTTTATCTTCCCTCCTTACGGGACGCGCGCGCTCTATCTCATCCCCTTTTCCCGCCGTTTTGAGTCCAGGCAGGCGCCTGAACAGTGACGAGAGAGAGAGGTTGAAAGAAAGAGGCCGGCCGCCTACTTCCTTCCGGCAACGTAGCTTTGATTGGCGCGGCGGCGGGCCTGTGGCCGAGTCCTCGGAGCGAGTGAGGTGGCAGCCGTCCCCGCCTCTTCCGGTTGTAGTCTCGCGCGACCTGACTAAATGACGAACCTCCCTCCCCTCAGTGTAACTTGTGAGGTGGCGGGCGTGTCTGGTGCGGCGGTAGTTCTTGGCCACGCCCCCTTGGCCACCATTGGATGAACCTGCGAGGAGGGGTGGGTCCGGACGAGGTGTTTGAGCGCGCGCTTTAAGAGCCCGCGCTCTGCAGCCGTTGAGAGCGTGGATCGGGTGACTCGTCCTTTTGCAAGTGAATTGCCGCGTGGCCCCCTTGAAATTCTTTTGTTTCCCAGAGGACTCCAGAATTCTCAACGTTTGGGGCCGAACCCAGTTTTCGTTGTAGCATGAATACAACCTTTGCAATTATTCAGGATATGGTCCTTCAAGTAGGGACTAGAATTACGTTTATTTTTATCTGCCATGGAAACTTAGAACTTCGCTTATCTCAAAAGCGCTATTAGGGCTGCTGTAAATCAGTTTCACACATAACAGCAACACCAGGCTCCTGGTAGTGCTTTCTGTTTACCTTAGTATCTATAAATAAGTTGCAACTCAGTTGTTTTAAAAACAGTATAATGCGCTATGGCAGTTGAAATTGAATGCAATTAGTTCAAGCAATTTAAAACACATGCTGCAATTTAATACAATGTTGAAGCCAGAGGACCTAAGAGAGCTGTCAGCCCCTCGCCAAGACAGTTAAACAAATGGGTCTACCTTTGCCAAAGAGCTGGAGAGAGAAGTTGGAAGCCCAGGAGGAGAAGGGAGCCACTGCAAATACTCAGACGACCAGGGCACGAGCATCCAGGGTTAAAGCAGAAGCAGCCCAGTAGAGTGCTGGGGATTGGACAAAGGGAAATTGTGGGGTATTTGATGAAAGAGGCCAGAAGGAAGAGTATGGACAGGGAAATAAGGTATCAGAAGCAGGAGATGGGAATCTGAGGGGGAGACTGAGGATCCTACCCCCAGGTTGGGAATGGATCTGGATGGAAGACTCTGATATCCTCAGGTGGGAGAGGGTAATGATATCCAAGGAGGAGGCGGAGAGGAGACAGAAGCCAAAAGGAAAAGTTGCTCCTATTGGGGAAAGCCAGAGAGTGGAAGAAGAAATTAAGAGAGGAGAAAGCAAAAATAGATATATATAGCAAGCACTGGCAATAACCTCTAGAACTGTTAGAAACCCCATTAGAGAAGAATGTGGTCCCAGGAACCCTCCAGTCAGGAGTGGTTATGGAAATCCAAACTGGAGGAGGAAGGCTGGGAAGTGACACTGCTGTTTCCACCTTTCTCACTGTCCCCTCTTTTGAACTTGGGCCTTGACCTCAATTTGGGACTAAGTTTGCCAGCCGGCTCGTTGCATACCTCTGTTAATAACCTATTTGTGACACCTGTTAACCTTGTTGAAAAGCCTTTGCCAACAATTGATACTTCCATTTTTCTAGATCCACCAATAATAAAAACAGATAAATGAAGTAGACGACTTTTTGTTGAATGCATGTGTTATACCAGTCAGGCTAAAGGATGAACCCTCGCATACATTGAAAGCATACAATGAAAAAATGTGCACTTTCAAATTAAAAACTTCAAAATTTACTCCAGCCAAGATCCTTAAACCACAAAGGTTCTAGAATAAGATCCTAAGCACGTTTTATTGATTACTAAATCCTGTTGTTTTCAGCAGTAGAGGACTGTGGCTTTACTGGTCTTATATCTTTGAACATGCCTTTATTGATTCCACTATTATGTTTTTGTATGACTTGCTATTACTAAATTGAATGCAAATTATTTTGTAATTGGAAGACTAGAAAGTCAGTTAAATCATTATGCTATTATAATTTTAATCTCAAGTTTGTTAATTGAGGTTTCTTTTAATATTGAGGAACTAAGAGGCTACAGCAGGGGTCCTCAAAGTTTTCAAACAGCGGGCCGGTCCACTACTCCGGACTACAGTCCAAAGAAAAAGGGGTGTGTGTGTGTGACATTTTAAATTGCCCTGCTTGGCTGCAGCTGGTGCCTCAACCATCTGGGTGGTGGTGGGGGGAGCGGGAGACCTTGCCATGGCCCTCCCACTTTGAATTCCTCACTAGCCAGCAGCCGATCATCTGGGCGGTGGGTGGAGGGAGTGGGGGAAGCAACATAGCCCACCACTTTGAACTGCTTCAGCAATAGAAGCAGCTGCGGAGGCTGGCTGGCCTGCGAAGCAGGGGATAGGTGTGTGTGTGTGGGGTTCTGCATTTGGTCCCGGGGGCCAGATTCAGGACCCAGGGGGGCCGCATCCGGCCCCCGGGCCTTAGGTTGAGGACCCCTAGGCTACAGCCTCAGCTTGGGAGCTGTTTTATTGCTATTTTCTTGTTAGTTCAGTTGAGGTCTTCAAGGGCTTTTGTTCTCATAGGTAATCTGAGACTTCGGGGCTGTTAAATAATCAAGGTTGAATCTGAAATAACAGATTCTGACTGTTAAGCCTGTCTTGTGGATAATGATTATTTGGATGCTTAAAAATTCTGATTATGAAAATCTTTTTTTCCCTCACAGGTACAACATGCAAGCAAGCAAATTGCTGCTGACAAGCAATACAAAGGAATAATCGATTGTGTAGTGCGTATTCCTAAAGAACAAGGATTTCTGTCTTTCTGGCGTGGGAATTTTGCCAATGTTATCAGATACTTCCCAACTCAGGCTCTCAACTTTGCATTCAAGGATAAGTATAAGCAAGTATTTCTTGGAGGAGTAGATAAGCACACCCAGTTCTGGAGATATTTTGCTGGTAACCTGGCCTCCGGTGGTGCCGCTGGCGCAACCTCGCTCTGCTTTGTCTATCCTTTGGATTTTGCAAGAACCCGTCTGGCTGCTGACGTTGGAAAAGCTGGTGCTGACAGAGAATTCTCAGGCCTAGGGGACTGTCTAGTCAAAATCTTCAGGTCTGATGGCCTGCGTGGCTTGTATCAAGGTTTCAATGTCTCTGTCCAGGGTATAATCATCTATAGAGCTGCCTATTTTGGGATCTATGACACAGCAAAAGGTAAATGAGATGTTCAGGTTCATGTTTTAAAAGGGTAACAAAATGGTGCAAGTAAAATAAAGATGGCAATGTAATAATTTTCTTGCTTGTGTAAGAAACAACCTATAAAGTTCATGTATTTGGTTTACAGATCTAAGAAAAAAAATGAGTTTTCAAAGAAATCAAAGAAATAGAATATGTTCTTAGTCACTGACATTTAATGTCAGAGAGACTTGGTAAATGTTTTACCTGTTAAGATAATGTGTGGATAGAGGTCAGTGAAAAATCTTTTCAATGATCTGCTGAAGTAGTGTTTTTTTTCTCAAAGGCTCTCATGTCCAGGATCTGATAGCTATTGTGAGTTTTTTGTGCTGTTTGGCTGTGTTCTGGAAGTTTTTTTTCCTGACGTTTTGCCAGACTTTGTGGCCAACATCTTCAGAGGGCATGGAGCTCAGGGAACTAGGAGTTCTCTCTGTGCTCTCCCCCCTCCCACCCGTCAACCATTATTAATCTGGATTTGGCAGTACCTACTGCCAAATGGGAGCTGCCTAGATGGCCTAAGCACATCCGATCTCATTTGATTTCGGAAGCTAAGTAGGGTCGGCCGTGGTTAGTACTTGGATGGGCGACCGCCAGGGAATACCAGGTGCTATAGGCGCCTGAAGTAGGAACTGGCAAAGCCACTCCAGTACTCCTGCTAAGAAAACTCCATGGACATGGAGTCACGTAGAGTCGGTCACGGACTGTAACGACACAACACACACACACACACACACACACACACACACACACACACACACACA
>JAHTLZ010003307.1:6761391-6774784 GCA_023846285.1 Phrynocephalus versicolor
CACACACACACACACACACACACACACACACACACACACACACACACTGCCAAATAGAGCTTCATATCATAGAACTTCATATGTTAAGGATAGTACACACTTTCAAATATTAAAATAGTACAGTAGGACCCCCATGTCTGCGCCGGATCGGTTCCTGACCACTCCACAGATACTAAAATGTGCAGATAAGAGTGAATGCTCTTATCTGGGGGTGACAGTGGAGATGGGTGGTGGGGTGCCAGGGGTAAAAGCTTTTGCCCTTGACATCCCCCCCCCCTCAGCATGAAGGGCTGAGCCGCATGGCAGTGCAATGGACCAGGTGGTGCAAAGGCACTCTTTTTGCACTGCCCAGTCCACTGTGCTGTCCAGCAGGGGTGGTGGAATGCCGGGAGGGCGAAACTTCCGCCTAGCCTAGCCCTTCAGGCAGACCGGGCATCACAAAGGCACTCTCTCCTGCCGCTGGGTCCACTGCGCTGCCCAGCGGGAGTGGTGGGGTACCAGGAGGGTGAGAGCTGTGCCGTTGGCCCCCGGCCCCCCACCACTCCCACTGGGCAGTGCAGCAATTGCGCACCTTTATGCTATGTGGTCTGCCACACTGCTGTACCCCTGTGTGGTTTGGCTCTTTCTGCTGCCCAGCTGGGGTGCTGGGGGCAAAAGTACCGCCCAGTCCACTGCCCAGGCAGTGCAGTGCAGCTTTCACCCCTGAGCCCTGTGGCGCAGTGGTTAAATGCCTGTACTGAAGGTAAAACTGTACTCACAACCTGGGGTTCAATCCCAGGTAGAAGGCTCCTGGTTGACTCAGCCTTTCATTCTTCCGAGGACAGTAAAATGAGTACCCAGCTTGCTGGGGTGGAGGGGGCAATGTGTAGCCTGCATACCGTAATTAAAACTGTAAACCTCCCAGAGACTACTTGAAGTGGTATGGGGTGGTATATAAGCAGGACACTTTGATTTGCTTTTTGCTTTTGATACCCCATCACCCCAACTGCCCACTGATAGCCAACTGTGGATAACTGACTTGGCAGATACGGGGGTGGCACTGTACTGTTGTTAGGTATGTCCTAACAGGTATGAGGGAGGTTAATAAAAACAGTTGTCTAAACTACTGCTCTTTTGCATGAAGCCAATAATTTTTTAACAAACAATTGTTTTGAATTACTCCACAGCATAATTGTAAGTATAAAAATGTCTCCTAAATGATCAAAACTGCTTACATTTCCCTCTTTTCAGAAAGGTTACAGCTCTGCTCTGATTTTATTGCAGGTATGCTTCCAGACCCTAGGAACACTCACATTGTGATCAGCTGGATGATTGCACAAACAGTAACTGCAGTAGCTGGTGTGGTCTCTTATCCCTTCGACACAGTCCGACGTCGAATGATGATGCAGTCTGGTCGTAAAGCAGGTAGGTAGCCCTTGGAATAAGCTTGTGTGTGTGTGTGTGTGTGTGTGCGTGCGCGCATGCGTGTGTGTGTGATTGTTTTAAAAAATGAGATCCGGTTTCAGCTTGTTTAGGCATCAAACCTCCTATGCTCATTAACAGTCCATTGAAAGATGAAGATATAGGGCTGAATTTCCCACCTAGAACACATTCACTGAAATGAATAGAACAATATGGCAAGACAGACAGGTCCCACTCATTTGATTTGAGCTTAGTCGTTTGTTATCTTGAGTGGAAAATCTTTCATTTTGGGGACTGCCCATGGGTAGCCTAAAAATAAAGCAAATAAAGTGGACAATGGGTATATAGACGTAATGATGATCCATGGAAGAGACTATGGGGAAGGATAAAAGGTAATGTAAACATGATATGTATATAGATAAAGGCACAAGAGTTTATGAACAAAAAAATATTAATAGATTATAAGTATTGTTCTGATAATAAATAAAATATTTATCCCCCCCCCCAAAAAAAAAACTAGGCTGAAAATCAGAGTTAACACCTTTCTGTCAGTTTTTTCTTTCTTTCTGTTACCAGGTATTGGAATATAATGCCTCTAAAAAGTGGAAAGGTGCAAAAAGTATGTTTCATAAAATTTGTTGCTATCATTTTGAATGGAAGTCCTACGTGGATTATAGTTACCAAGGTGCAGAGGACTAAGGCACGGCTCTAGGCCAGTGGTGGTAAACCTTTGGCACTGCAGGTGTTTTGGAACACAACTCCCAGAATTCCAAGCCTGGTATTGCCAATGACAAAGGACTGGGAGTTGTGGTCCAAAACATCTGGAGTGCTAAATGTTTGCCCCCACTGTTCTAGGCAGATACGAGCACCGAGCCATAAGAGGCCATCTGTGCCTGTGCTTATAAAAATTAGCAATTTAGTGCTGCAAGTGTCGGCCTTCAGGGAGAGTACTTCTCCTCTGATATAAAGTTAAACTCCATTCACAAGGGCAGGTGATCTGTCTCTTATTAGATAACAACGTGGTACCCTCACAGTTTTCAAATATAATTCCTCAAATATTTGACTATTGACTGTGCTGGCTTTATGGTATCTTAGCACAGTATTGTGGTCTTGGCGCGACTGAGCTTTTGCTTGGAAAGCATTACAGTATCATGGATCTGAATCCCTACCTTACCTGCTTTTGATGCAGAGGGTGGGAAAGCACACAGGCGACAGAACAGTCTGAACCGCCTTTTGCGAGTTTATGTAGGCCATAAACAGCATAGGAAATTGGGATGCTAAAGTGTAAACACAATGGAGCTGAGCAGAAATCCCCCCCCCCCAATTATTACCTTCTTTAAACATTCAGATACTGCAGAATCACTGAAGAATTGTGATTTAAGAGAAGATGACCTGTTTCAGTGATACTAAAAATTGTTGACAGCTGTAGAGAAACAGAGTTTCATTTTTCACCTTTCTTCCGGCAAAGATTACCCTCACAGGGCATCAGGCAGTTTCTCTATAACACTAAGTTTAAAAATGACAAAGAGACAGATGAAGAAAATTGGTTTAAGCTAAGATTTCTTAGAGTTAATGCGGAAGAGGGTGTTCTCGAAATATTAGCAACGTTTTTGTTATTCTACTATTAGCCAAAGGTATCACCTAGTCTAGTCTTGTATTTGGTTTTTGTGATGGCTACGGCTCCACAACCTGTTTTGCTTCAATTAAAAATGATTTACTTGAGTACTTTCCTCAGGAAGGCAAGACTGTAATCTGGAATGTGTAAAATCAGGCTAGTATCTAAGCTGCTTTCAAATGCCTCAAAATTCATTGTCTTTGTAATTAAATGCTATAAAAGAAACTTCTTTCCCCCACAGGTGATATCATGTACACAGGAACAATTGATTGTTGGAGGAAGATTGCGAGAGATGAAGGCGGAAAAGCATTCTTCAAGGGTGCATGGTCTAATGTTATCCGAGGCATGGGCGGTGCCTTTGTGCTTGTTTTGTATGATGAGTTCAAGAAAGTAATCTAAAAAGAAGAACAACCTTTCCTAAATTGTAAATTGACGGATCATGTGGAAAACTTGCCATTGTGGACCATCGACCTTTGAAGCAATTCCTGCGCACATTCTTAATTTATCGGGGCCAGATCACGTTTAAATAGGACTAGAAGTTACCTTCCTTTTGAGAGACCATTATTCAGGCATTGGAACAGACAGTTCAGCTCATTAGATTTGTCTGTCTTGAGTGTTTGTTATACTGGTAACGATTCAGGGTCCAAGATCATTGATTCTTCAGTTGTCTGGAGATACGGTGAAAAGTTTCAAGTCCTGTCTTACAGGACCATAAAAATCATATTTTGAAAAGTATTTTTTTAAACAAATCCCGTCTTTCCCCTTTTACTTTAAGCACCGTGTCCTGTTTCCCACAACTGAGCATCTAGCATTTGTGTTCTCAAACTTGGGGGATTCTGTGAAACAATAAATTTTATTAACTCTGTGTGGAATTTGCTGCTACACCTTGGCTTGCATCACTAGCCTTGCAGCGCAGGGCTGTTGCCTTTCAGGCAGTGCTGTTGCAGGGCAGGAGTATAAGTGGGTGGAAATGCAGTCAGGAATCGATGCGGGAAGACTTGACCAGGGGCTCCGTTTGGGCTGCACTTCAGGCAGTGTCATGTCTTGTACTAGCACTTCCAACGTTGCACTCCATCACAGGATAACTTACTGTTCAGGCACTTCCATGTTGTAAATGAGGTCAGTTTGGGATTTGGTTCTGGAGTTTGACCACTTTTAGGAAAAGTACAATATACAGAATAGTTTGGCTTAGGCCCCGAGAATCATGTTCTGAATGTGGAGAAAACAAAACTTGCAATAAAATAAAATGGCTTGGCAATTATTATTTGTGTAATTGGACTGATATTTTGACACTTAAAGAAGGATGGGGAAAAGGGGTTCACTAAAAACATGGGAATAACAGGAAGGTAAGTGCTACAAATGTTTTGATTCAAATTGTCTAATGATCCACAATGGATGAAATACTTCAGAAATTTTTCTAGCATTTCTATCAGTGAGTGACTTGCGGAACATGTTCAGATGTGCTGAGTAAATCTTAAGCTTGGTAATGTTTACACTGGATTTAGCTGCCATCTGGGCTTTCAGAGGAGCCATGCCTTAGATTTTAATGGTGAACTACCACTTTCAAACACAATCAGCATTTTTTGTGTAACAACTAAGGCTTTATAAGCCAAATTGCCCAAAAGGATCTTTCTATGAAGTCAGGAGTCAAAAGTAAAACTAAGGAAAAGACAGCTGTAACCATGTACATGCTTGATTTGCTCGTAATTAGAAAAAAAGGAGAGATTGTTATGGGCAATCTATCGGCCTTAGTGGGCTTGGGCATGAAAAGGCTGACTGAGGTACTGTAGTAGGCCACATCATCAATCACTCAAAATGCATGCTAGTAAGGTCCTTTAATTATTTTGACGGGTGTGTGTGTGTGACATTTTTGTCAGGGTTGCTCTTGTATGTACTAGATGACAAGGTTTTGTTTTTTGATGGAGTCAAGTGGATGTTTTTGTTTTTACAAATTATAGGGGGAAACGAATGAAAAACAAGATGCTGGGAGGGAACATTAGCATAAGATGACAGCATGTCTGACAAAATATTTAGAGTGGCAGAAGACTTTCAAGTTTAGCTTCTTTGTGTTGAAAGAAGAGCACAAGAGCACAAAAGAATCTAGCCAGATTGACCACCCTTTCTGAGCCATACATGTATGAACTACATACGTGTCTAAATATTCCTAAGATTTTTCCAAATACACAACTAATCTGCAGTAACACACCTGAAAAGCAAAGTGTTCTGCCTATATATATACCACCCCATACCACTTCAAGTTTAGAGCTTACAGTATGCAGACTACATATTACCCTACCCCACCCCAGCAAGTTGGGTACTCATTTTACTGACCTCGAAAGGATGGAAGGCTGAGTCAACCAGGAGCCTTCTACCTGGGATTGAACCCCAGCTTGTGAGCACAGTTTTACCTGCAGTACAGGCATTTAACCACTGAACCACAGGGCTCCAATAAGAGGCTGCTACTAGATGTGTGCAAATCAGGTGCCTGAAATATTCTTGACAGCACTTCACTGAGATGCCATGTTCCTTGCGGTGGTCTCTGAACCAGTGTAAGTTTTGAGTTTGACAAGGGTTTAAGTATTGGAGTCAATATACATTTCCATTGACTAACTTAACATGGGACAGTTTAATTCTTTGTTTCATAACCATTTCATTCACTTCAGATGCAATGCTTTGCAATAGATATATATAGAATCATAGAGTTGGAAGAGATCTCAAGGGCCATCCAGTCCAACCCCCTGCCATGCAGGAACTCCATCACAATATTTTCGACAGATGGCCATCCAGCCTCTGCTTAAAAACCTCCAAAGAAGGCAACTCCACCACTCTCCGTAGCACTATATTTCACTGTCAGATAGCTCTAACTGTCATGAAGTTCTTCCTAATGTTTAACTTGGATCTCTTTTCCTGTAGTTTGAAACCATTGCCCCGCGTTCTAGTCTCTGAAGCCATGCAGAACAAACCAGTCCCCTCTTCAATATGACATGCTTTCAAATATTTAAACATAGTTATCACATCCCTTCTCAGCCTTCTTTTTGTAAAGCTTAACATTCCCAGCTCTCTAAGCCGCCCCTCATAAGACATTTCTTCCACACCTTCAACCATCTTGGTGCCCTCTTCTGGACCTGCTCAAGATTATCAACATCCTTTTTAAAATGAAGTACACAAAACTGGACACAGTACTCCAGGTGTGGTCTAACCAGAGCAGAATAGAGTGGTACTATCACTTCCCTTGATCTAGACACTATGCCTCTGTTGCTGCAACCAAAAATCGCATTGGCTTTCTTGGCCGCTGCATCGGACTGCTGACTCATGTTCAATTTGTGGTCCACCCAGACTCCCATGGAAAGAACTTCCTGCCTTAACCCTTCTTGGTTCTGCTGTTCTCTGAGCACAGAAGTCTGAAATAGCTCCTGAAAAGATTGGACTTCAATTTCCAGGAGGCCCACTCCTGGAAATCTTCTCAGGGCAACATGTGACACTTTCAAGAGCAGTGCCATCTACTTCCTGCAGTAATAATGAGCTCATTCCATCAGCACCATGAACATGTCATTAAATATGTCCAATCCTTCTGCAAATCTGGTTCTCAGTGACTAGAAGGTGCAGAAGAGAGCAACTGGAATGATTACTGGATTGGGGCACCTCCCTTGAGAGGAAAGGCTATAGAGCTTGGGACTTTTTAGTCTAGAAAAAAGGCATCTGAGGGGGTACGTGACCGATACATACAAAATTAACATAAGAACATGAGAAGAGCCCTGCTGGATCAGGCTAAAGGCCCATCTAGTCCAGCTTCCTGTATCTCACAATGGCCCTACCAAATGTGTCCGGGAGCTCAAGAGACTAGATATTTGTCTCCTGATACCACTCCCCTGCATCGGGCCCTTGAAGTACCCTGGTTTAAAGCCTGGAGACTGCACGTCTCCATTATCTGGCCGAGATGCCTTTAAGAGGGGATTGGACCAATTTCTGGAGGAAAAGTCCATAGCAAGTTACAAGCCATGATGGGGATACATGTTATCTCCAAGCTTAAATAGAGGATGCCTCAAAATGCCAGATGCAGGGGAGTGGTATCAGGAGACAGTAATCTAGTTATTGTGCTGTCAGAGGCATCTGGTGGAGCTACTGTGAGATACAGGGAGCTGGACTAGATGGGCCTTTGGCCTGATCCAGCTCTTCTTATGTTTTTATGAAGGCTTTAATGGTGTTGAAGAAAGAGACAAATATCAGTAGGAGACATCTGGCAGGATGGCATTCAAGACAGACATAAACGTGCCTATAGAATGTTTCCTGTCTACCATTTGCTTTATTTCATTGAAAACATTAGGCTGAACATGTGTGCAGGGGGAGCAAATATATACATAGCAACCTTTATAGGGCACTCAAAGTGAGATACTTAAGGAGTGGTTTTACCGATTCCACTCCCCCAGGGCGTTTCCATGGCTGATTAGGGATTCGAACCCAGACCTCTTGGGTCCTAGTCTGTCATTCTAATTATTTCGCCACATTGGGTGTGTCAAAATAGTGTATATCCCTCCCAAATTTGGAAACATAGTGCAATGTTGTGCAGAAAATACACTGGGAGACATTACAGGCACAGTATTACCAGTTGCTGTTCCGCTTGCCAGGAAAATCATTTATTCATGCATGGAAGCCAACCAACAGAGCTTCTCTAATTTGCTAGGCGTCATAGCTTGTTCCTTCAAGAATCTGGCTCATGCTTTTTGCAGTTGGTTGTCACCTCTTCCACCACAGTGATATTTTCATTTGGTGCTGCAGTTGAGATCAGGTCCAGCCATGCTTTCTATAAATAGAAAGGTGGGGGTCATATTGGAGTTCGCTCTGAGAGTTCTTGACTCTTTCGGTTCCATTTCTGCTTTACAGCTCTTAGCAAAATTCTCCTGACATGGCCAGTATTTGAAGCAAAACACACACACTGTTGTTTACTTTTAGCTTCCCTTTTTTTCCTCAATGTGTGCTCGTGATGAAAGCTCTGTTTGACATGAGTTGTTTGAAATAGGGCTTTGTACATTCCTAATCAGGTTTCAAGGTTTGCAGTGGTGTACAACCATTTTCACTCCAGAGTTTTTCACTCTACTAGGGTCACATTAAGACTAAAGATGGGCATGAACCAAAAAATGAAGTTAAAAAAGGAGGAAGGAGAGGAGGTGCCAGCATAAAAAAGGGAAGCGACCGAGGCAGGGGGAAGGAGGCAGGGGACAAGTTGTGGGCTTTGGGTGATTAGTTTCCATTCTCCCAAGCATGAACCCAACCAGTTCATGGTACAGTTTTTTAAAAAGTTCAGAAAGTTCATGGGTAGCTACTTAACCTGAACTACCGTGGACCACCATTTTTGGTGCTTCGTGCCCATCTCTAATCAAGACCTAAGCTTAGGACACAGTGGAAGTGGTAGCAAGACTTTCTGCAGAGAAAGACAGAGGAAAAAGACAACTGCAGTCGGAGAAGGAAGGGGCAAAGAGCTATGTAAGCAAGGGCAGCATATGACTGAGTTGTCAGAAGAACTACATGGTGATCTGGGATGCCTATTGACTATTTAGAGGATGGATTAGTCATTATGATACTAGCTAAGTGGGTACAAAATTGTTATGCAGTGTGGGATGCTGCTGGTGGTGGTGGTGGTGGTGATGGTGGTGGAGAGAAGCTATGCCATACTGAGTTTGGGATGAACAGCAGCACACAGATGTATCAAAACAGGTTTAAAATACAGTGCTCCAGCCCATGGTGCTAAAGCAGTTTGTTTATGTACAGTAATCCCCCTTTTATTGCGGGTGTTAGGTACCTGACCCAACCAGCAATAAAGGGAAATCCACGTTATACGGATGCTGGGTCAGGTTGGGACTGGGGTGCTGTTCCCAGGAAGCCAGTCGGAGGCCCGTTTGGGGCAGCGCCAGGCCTGGGATAAGTGCAGGAGTGTTCTGCCAAACAAGCCCACACAGCTTGCCCCAGGGGCCCTTGCCTTCATATACTAGGGTCCTGCAGCATACTGGGACTGCAATATAGTGGGGGACGACTGTACTGGGCACCTTTATGATTTCAGGTTTGGTTTCAAAGAAGAAGAAGAAGAAGAAGAAGAAGAAGAAGAAGAAGAAGAAGAAGAAGAAGAAGAAGAAGACGACTAAAATAATTTGTGACCTACCTGTTCATGTGTTTCTGAAAGACAAGAATTTCTAAATTTGCTTTGAGTCATTCCAGAGTTGTCAGAAATTAATGGACAGCCCTAATGGAGATCAACATTACTGGATACATCCAAGGACTTACCCCAACATTCTTCTCGCATTGGAGATAGAGATCTTTAGGTTGTGGGATTGGACCACGTAAATTTTGCCATGCATGACATCTGTGGAAGAATGAGTGGAGACATTAACCACTGTCCTTTCCTTGTTCAAGCTCGCTGTGTGGCATTCACAGTAACATCCTGGGTGGACACCCTGCTCGTGCTGAATAGCATATATGACACACAGACTGAGCACTACTGCTCCTTTTGACAAAGAAGTTGCAAGATTTTTATAAACAGCTTCTAGGCTGTTGCATTCTGAATCAACTCCAGTTTCTGATTGCTTTTCAAGTAATGTAGAGCATATTGCACTAATTTATATACAATGTAACTAATGCATATGTCACCCCCAACTATGTATGTTCCGTAAGGAAGTGGATGTATTTGGTGGGACACCAGCCTTGGATATACATATCTTGACTACTCCTGAGATCTCAGTATCCAATGTCAAGGTTGATTTCTCAGTAAGCTCCAAACTATAAGGCTGTGATTTCAAAGCAGACCTAATCTTGTACAATAGCAGTCCCCAACTTTTTTTAATTTTTTGGCCAGGGAATGGTATCATAGTTATGTGCATGCAATAAGTGTGCATGTACATGTACACAGTGTCCTCCCCCTGTGTAAGAGCCACTCACATGCCCTCAGTGATCTCTTGCCTGGCTCCATCGCAACCAGTTTTGTTCTTGTTGCAACAGGTGTGTGTGTGGGGAAATATCCCCTTACAGAGGGAGGAGAAGCATGTGTTCGTGCCTGCTTGGGTGCATGCCTCAAAAGGAACTTTGTTGGCTGCTGAGATGCCGGCAGGGGCCCAATTAATAATAGGCTATAGCCTGGTACCAGTTCATGGCCCGGGGGTTGGTGACTTCTGCTGTACAACATATAGTGTGTCCCCCCCCCACCCCCAGTTATTGCCTGGAGCAACTCAAACATAAGAAGCAAGAACTAAAGTCTTGGCAAAGAAAAGCTCTCTGAAGCTCAGATGTTGACCTTGCAGGAGGCAGAATTTTTCTTTTGTTGCCCATTTTCTATGAGGGCCTTTGAGATGTATCGGAATCTGCTTTCTATTGTGGCAACACATACTGAGTAGACATCAGCATTAGGGCTGTGCTGAACTCTTCTGCTCAGACGTCTTAATTGCTGTCTGAAAAGGGGGTTGCAAAGGTTACACTCATCTTAGGCAAGGAATGTTTAGATCGAACTGCCTCAGTCCTAGCAAAGGCGAGGCTGATTTGTCAACTATCAGACCAAAGGCAATAATGCTGATTGCATGTGTGTAAAAATGAGAGGTTGTAATACTTGACCTTTTACAAATGAAAAACAGGAGCAGGATTCCCAGGGTGGTTGCAAGTCCAGCAAGAATTAAGTGCATGAGATGGAATGATGCGGGATCAGTGCCTAAGAAGATAAGCAGACATTACTACAGTATACATTATTTGTTCATTCCTCTTATCACCTTGTATTCTCTTTTCCCACTAAGAGTACTCAACACAACTCCCAGCATATTAGGTCACCACATTACTATGACAATAATCATTCACAGCTGGTAGGATCAGTTACTTACAAGCAATGATTACATCAATAGATAGATGTGTGGAAAAATAGTCTTTTAATTATGCACTGCCAAGTCATTTCTGACATTGCTACCATTCCAGAGTTTTCTAAAAGTACCCAGAGGTAGTGTCGTAGTCCTTCCTTCTGGAGGTGCTCTGGAACCATGTTACCTCCATCAAGGTTGCACATGCTTGCAGGAGGCACATTGGGACTTTGAACTGCCCAACACCCCAACCCATTGACCTGCAACTACTTATCTCATGACTGGATGAAATAATACTTAATTTTACCATTTAATGCAGGCATGTCCAAAGTGAGGCCTGGGGGCCAAATGTGGCCCGCCAGCTCAGCCTGTCATGCATCCCTGCCAGCTGGCCCCTCCTCATACCGGATGGAGATGTCAGCTTGCAATTTTACAGTCTGCCTGCCCTCCCTGCCTCTGTCTATCCCTCCAGTCACCTGCCCAGCCTACCGCCCCTGGCTCCATTGCTGCAGCATCCTCCCTACCTCCTTGCATGCCCTAGAGACTTGTCCAAAGTCCAGCCTGGGGGGCCAAATACAGCTGAATGATTGGCCCCCACACATTTTTACCTCACCAAATCTGGCCCTCCTTGCAAAAAGTTTGGACATCCCTGATTTAATGGAACCAGAGAGAAAGTGTAATATATAAAACAGATTATATGCTGGAAACAGGACCAAATAGATCACCATATTCTACTATGATCAGCAATCAGGTTGGCAAGTGACTGCACTTCATAGAATTACAGTAGGACTCCAGTATCTCCTGGGGATTGGTTCCAAGCCTTCCCATGGCTAATGAAAACTGTGGATAAGAGAGAATGCAAAAAAAAAAAAAAACCCGAAACGGCTGTTTTGTGACAGGAGCTTGCTTTACAGCTGCTGTTTTGTGACAGTAGCTTGCTTTGTGGCTGCTGAATTATTTAAGTTTTTCCTCTGCCAACCGTGGATAACGGAATCAGTGGTTAATGAATCAGTGGATATGGGGATCTCACTGAAATTATAAATTCATGCATCTAAACCAGTGGTTCTCAACCTGTGGGTCCCCAGATGTTCCTGGACTGCAACTCCCAGAAATCCTGGCCAGCTCAGCTAGTGATGAAGACTTCTGGGAGTTGAAGTCCAGGAACATCTGGGGACCCACAGGTTGAGAACCACTGGTCTAAGCTATCCAAACATTAATTCTGAAAACCCAGAACATCAACCCATTTCTCAGGATGTTCCATGGTCTGGGAACACCATCTTCAATAATCCAGCTTTAGTCAATATTTATTCAAAGTGGAAGTTGCTATGACCCTTTTCTCAGTTATTTCTGCTCTTATTGCATTCAACACACAACCTAAGAGTGTGATCACAGGAAGAGAGCAATCTCACCAAATTCGATTGGTTCACTCCATTCGCCAAATTCTTTTGCAACCGTGCATAAACTCTCGTTATCTGTACGGATCCTCAGTTTGTACCTTACACTGTTAGAATAATTTTTGGAGGTAGTGTTGGCATATACCTAAGAGCAGAGTATCCTTCTGAGTTCTTGGTTGGAGAAATTACAACCAATATCAAATCACTCACATGTGAATACTTATTTAGGTTTCATTCACCACCCATGGACATACTGGCTGAAATCTAGCAGTGAGGCTGCAGCTACTACATGATCAGGTACTGCTCCACTTCTAAAGCAGGTGAATCTGAAATTTTTGTTTAATGACCACATAACACAAAGCCTGATTGAAACAGTCAATTGAAATTTCCCCCCCATCCAGTTGTTATAGGATGCTTTCCTAGGGGCTCCAGTTTTGTAGGTGTATAACTCAGATGTCTGAAACCCAATCTTCACCAAATTTAGGGGATTGTAATGGAGAGTGTGGAGAAGCCTCTCTGTAACTTTGGTTTCTCTAGGTGCCTGGGGGACACTTTCTGGGGGGGGCTGTATGGGGGTACATATCTCAGAGGCATTTATTTTATTTATTTCATTTTTGAGTATTTTTATCCCACATTTCTCCTTGGAAAAGAACCCAATCTCACCAAATTTTCTGTGCTTATAGAGAATATTGAGGGGATGCCCACTTCTAAATTTGGTGTCTCTAGGTGTCTTATGGGCCATTTTAAATAGGAGACCATTTGATTCATCAATTTGTGACTGGAAATTCATCGATTTGTCAATTCACCAGTCTCTGACAAAATCACAAATCATGTTGAATCACCGCTTTTTAAAAAAATTCACCCCCATTGACATACACAATCTTTCCTTTCACTACGACAGCTGGCATAACAAAGAGCAGTTTTTCATCATCACCTTATTGCAGAATTCTTTCTGACTGCTAGTCGCTTCTATGGGAAACACTTGTAAAGTAGATGTGCTGTGAGCCTGGTTTTGGCAAGTAGGAATCCTACACATGTGTAGATTCTATGTACTGAACACAAGCAGAGTTAGTGGTATGTATGTATGTATGTATGTATGTATGTATGTATGTATGTATGTATGTATGTATGTATGTATGTATGTATGTATGTATGTA
>JAHTLZ010003307.1:6775250-6786071 GCA_023846285.1 Phrynocephalus versicolor
CAACAACAACAACAACAACAACAACAACAACAACAACAACAACAACAACAACAACAACAACAACAACAAAAAGAGAACCCGGAAGTTTGTGGGAAATTGCTGGTCCAAACCCAAGAACCCAAACTTTCCTGAACTTTTTTATTTTCAAACTTCCTGGTTCTTTTCTCCCTTCAAATTAACAGGAAGGAAAGTCCGGAGCCTTGGCGATAATATTTCAGATGAACAAAATGTTGGTGTCTCTAAGAATTCAGATGAGCAAAATGTTGGTTTCTCTAAGAATCTAAGTCAGACTCAGAATCCAAAAAACTGAAAGCATATCCTTCAGCATAAGGTATCTCCATCTAATTATGAATTTGTGGAGGGGTCTCAAAGATGGTTGCCACTCACTATGCATTAGAATTAAATATATCTGGGAGACTTACCTTTTTCCTCTGCAAAAGCAGTGTTTAGTATTGAGTACAGGACAATGAGCCAGCTCAGATAAGCGCATCCTAAAGAACTTATCATGTTATTTGTCTGCATAAATAGTCAGGAAAAAGTCCTAAAATGGAATAGAAGAGTAATTGTATTTAGACATGTTCTGTACACATTCCTCTGGCTCTATAATTTTTGTGAAAACAATTCCTTCTTTTCGTTTTTAAAACTGGACTTATTTCATAGTTTTCACCAATCATCCCATAGCTTCATTTCCAGAATTCACGGGGAACCACATATTAATCAAAGTGGTACTGGGGAAAAAGTCAGTAACACAGGTCAAAAGATGGAGGTTATATGAAGCACAGTATATAAAGCAGAGGTGGAGAATTCAGTTGGTTCAAGGCCAAATGACATCAAAGGAGTCCAGTCTCAGTCCTTCTCAACTAGCATTTATACTCTCAACAATCCACTACAAGATATTAGTAAAAGAAATAATTAAAAGATTTCATTACTTAGAATTCAATAGATGACTGCACTCAGCAACGGGCCTCAACAGATTACAGCTTCCAAGAGACAAAGAGAGGGAAAGAGCACTGAGCAGAAAAATAGGGTTCTCCTTGATTCCAGAGTCTGGAGGGGACTACTGGTTAATTTTGGACAGGTGGACAACCACCACACCCCAGGAAGATCTCTCTCCTGGCCACGCCTTCTCCAGGTAACAACATGTGAGGTTGTGAAAACTTCAAGAAGAACTAATATCATGATCACATGCTCAAATGCTGTGCTCCCTCCCCCCTCTCTCTTTCTCTCTGTTCTTCTGTCCTCTCCTCAACCATGTCAATCTTCCATGACTTAGGTTTAACCAAAAACCCCAAACACCGAATTTTCTATTTACAACTCTGCTCAAAGGAGGTGCTTGGGCCAAATAACACCCCTGTTAGAACTACTGTCTGCTCAGTCTCTGAATCCATAACCAGGATATTTCTCGGCCTCAAAGCATTTCGCCTCTTCAGTTCCCACTTCCAGTTTCTTCTTGCAGAGAATGGCAAAGAGTTTCCCACCTCTCAGCTTGGGGAGGTGTGACACTTTCGTTGGCTATCCCTGCCTGTGTACCAATGGCAGAAAGTATATGTGACACATCTATGTGTTGTCTTTGATTGCTGCTGTGAGATAACATGAGATATCCTGTGTGGGGGATGGGCCTCCTCTAAGTTCTCCATGGACCAGATGCAGAAAATCCGTAGGCTGGTGGAAGTTCCCTTCTTCTGATGTGGGAAAAACATTGCTGCAATATTTTGTGCAGAACACTGGAGTTATTGCAGAGTAAGGATAAGATGTGCCTATATATATACTTGGCCATAATTCCAGCAGTCCCCTGATTTTCTGTTCTTCTTTTCACTTTATGTCACATCTACTTTAAACATTTACTGTTTCTCTTTCTTCCTGCCAGATGACCAAGGAACTGATTTCGACAGCTGTACATTTGTCTGTAAATGTTTGCCAGTGACCAGAATCCAACTGAAAACATGCAGGTGTAATTCCAACATCAGGTGTAATTCCAACAGTGCAAAATTGCTCCAAATTTATTTGTCAGTTGACGCATTTTCCCTCATACCCTGAGTCACATGACCTGGTATGCAACAGCAGTTCCTTTTATTAACTTATTGACTTGTAGAAATTCATTAATGAAATTTCAGCCAACTTTGTCACATTAGAGTTAAAATTTGACAAAATTTAAGAACTGAGATAAACAAAAATGGTCTGAACCCCCAGCAAAATTACTACACGAATGCTGTATCTCTTTGTCATGATTTTTATTCTGTGACTGATTTTTCCATCACAAACACTTGACACTTGGGACAACGGATATAATTTCCAGGTTGAAACAGTTACAATATACATTTAATAACCTTTACAAAATTGTTTTACAGCAGTTGTGAACAGCTACAGAGACATACACACATATGTATGCCTATAAAAGAACAGTACAGCTGCAATAAACTCCCACATTACATTTTCAGTATAAGGAAGCCATACTGTTCAGGCCAGGAAGAAACATTACAAATAATCCATCTTTGGTGCCAAAGACATGTTGATACTGGAGATAAGTGATTGAGGAGGTCTTCCATGTCTGAAGAACCAGGCTTCACAACAACTACATGTTTAAGCCCTGAAGATCAATTTTAAAAAATGAAGCAAGCTAAGATGCTAATTCTGGGAACTGAGAGAAGCTCCTATTGCAACAGTCACTTATTAATGACCTTTTTGAGGTTTTGTCTTCTAACTACCATCTGCCTATAATATTTGTTTCTGCCCTAACTCTCTCCACTGTTCCTTTATCAGTGGTGAAATCGTGGCTCCTAAATGGACCTAAATGGCTCATAGTCTTTAGGTTCCTCAAAACTTGAGGATTTTCCTTCCTATAAACAAGGATTCGAATGGCCAGACATGGAAGGCCATCAGAATGAGATGGCAGATGGAGGATTATTGTAGCCAGTAGACAGATTTATCTCCTCCATTCCCCATCAAAATATATGAAATTTTGATGAAAAAGAGCGGTGAGTGAAAAATTGTTCTTACCTCTTTTTCTTGTTATCAGAGTTCAGGGAATCTGAAGAAAGGATGCATATGCGGCAACACAATTGTAAAGTCAGTGTCCCTTGAAACAACAGATGCCAGATATTGTTCTTACAAAGAATAGTGCTCCAAGTTCCTTCTTTCACTTCTAGTTCCAGTTAAAAACTTAAGAAACAAAGTGCTTCCCCTTTCTCCTGGCGGCCTTCCCCTCTTGTATTTCTCCTGTCTTGATTTATGTCATGTCTTGTAGTTCTGGGATTCCATATTACTGTGAGGAAGACAGGAATCTGGATGGAGCGAAGGGAGAGCCATGAGCAATGTGTCTGATCCATTGCCAGCCACAGGAAGTGGCATCTGACTCTAGGGATAAGTCCCTTGCAGCTTCTCATAGTTCAGCTACACGGGAGCATGAAACGAGAGCAACGGTCAAGGGTATGCCTTTAGTAGCCTTCATGAATTACAATGTCCTTTCTCAATACCAGAGTGGATAATGCCATTTCTGTGAAGATAATTTGCCCATCATCTAAAAAAAGGAGGTAGTTCCTTGAGTGTACATCTGGCTATGCCTGTGCGCACACACAGATGAGTGTTTTAGCACAGGCAAATTAATGCAAACATAATTCCTGGATTAATCAATCTCTCTGTATGAACACACATTTCTATCTGCTTGTCCTTTTGTTATGGAACAACATGAAAACAGCAGATGGATTTTCAACAGATTTTTGAGGATAGGTTTAGAATGGTCTGACTTTAAAAACGGCTTTGTGGGCCCTTGGGGCACCCTAATTAGTTTCTCACAAATTGGCGTGTGGATTTTTATTAAATTTGGGTGGAAAGTGTGAACTACATTTTGAATTTATTTTAAATAATGCCACAATTTGTGCTGGGGGCTCCAAAGTTTCTGTATTCTCAATTTCCTGTAAGCCTTTGTCTCCTGAATGTTACATTGCATGCTGTTTTTTAAAAATGGGTTGGGATTTAACAAAATATTCTCTAAAGAAAGAAATTTTCAGTTTCACTTTTTAGAACATGTTAGACTGGAACTAGAGTTGAGTCCAAAATTCTCCACCATATTTGTAGGTAGTAAATTTTGGCCAGGCAGAAGGAGAATGCCATTCAGTTGCTTGGGAAGCTCAAAAAAGAAACTTGTCTGAGTGTGACAAATGGAGGGAAACTGAGCTGGGTTTCCTATCACATATTTCTGTCGCACACACATAGTTGCCTCATCAAGGCAGACATTTCCTTTCTGCAATGCCAAGCATTTCCTCTTTGCAAAGTTATTATTTTCACAACCTCTCAGCCAAATAAGGACAGCAACCTGTGGCCTGCCCTTCATTGACAAATAGATGAGTTTGTGTTCTCTGAGCAGTAGATGAATTAGGAATGGATTTCTGGTGCAAGAACAAGAGGCCCTAGACTAGAAGAAACCGACAGACCAACTCCACTGACAAACCTCACAACAACAGAATGAGGATTTTTTTTAAAGGAACCCTAAGAAGTTTAGAACACAAATAGAAAGGTTAGCTCTTTTCAGCTACATCAGGCATGTCCAAACTTCGGCCCTCCTGATGTTTTGGACCACAACTCCCAGAATTCCAAGGCTGTATTTCCAATGGCAAAGTACTGTGGGAGTTGTGATCCAAAACATCTGGAGGGCCGAAGTTTGGACATGCCTGAACTACATCTTTGTGAGCCATGGTGTGTGAGATAGTAGGATTTAATAAAAACAAACAAAACTTTCCTATCTCTGAGTTAGACACCACATTAGTGCTGATGCTCAGAAGTCCCAAAAAGATGATGTAATAGGTTTCTCCCGAACTATCAACAAATGCAGCACAGAATCCCATCTGGAAAATACTGATTTACGAGAGACTGAGGATGTCTGAGGAGTGGAAAGACAGTGGAAGGGCTTGGAGTATGTGTAGCTGCATCAGTAACAAAGATTTTAGAAACGTATTTTTCCAAGAATAAATCAGCAGGGTCGAGGATGGGAGGAGAGGTGAAAAACTTCAGAAGTAAAAGCGCTGCTAGGAGAAGAATCAGCAGATTAGGCTTCCAGTACAAACTTGTCCTATCCCTTGGGATGTGAAGGCCAGAATGTAAGACTGGTGAGGTGAATCCTTGTGATATCACAGACAAGTCCCTTATAATATCACAGGTGGATCTCTCACAGAAGCAGGGCTGCTAAGGATTGACAGAGAAGCAAGCACAGCACACACAGCAAGAGAAGGTCATGAATGTAAAAACGAACCAGGAATTTTGTCAAAGATTGCTGGCTCACTGATTCAGGTTCAGTGAATCAGGTTCAGCCAAACCACAGAACCTGAACTTTCCTGAAACAACAAACATTTCTGAAATTTTACAAACGTCCTGGCTTGTCTTCTCTGCCCCATTTTCACTACCCCTGTTGCCCAGACACCTCTGTTGCCTCCACCACTACCATCTTGTGAGACAGGGGCATGAACAAAGGCAGCTGGTATTTAAAACCTAGAGAGCTGCCTTGAAAAAAATACTATTTCTTCCCTCTTTTTTCACATATTTCACAATATTAACCCTTACTTGTGAGCTATAAAACACAATGGATTGGGAAAACATCTCAGAAGAAGATTTTGCCAACATAATTCTATCCGGATTGCAAAAAAATTATAGATATCTACAAAGACTCAAGCTTTGAAGATACAGAGATTTTTAATTCTGATAATGTCTCAGAGACAAAACAGATAACTCAAAATGGAGTGGTTGATAACACTGGGTCTCCAGAAAAAACTGAAATTAGTTCCGATCAGGCGATTGAGCTAAAACAAACAGCTGATCTTAATCTACAGACAAACACATGAAGATTGATGCAGGATAAATCTTTGGATATGCCAAATTCACAAAATATTATAAATGGATCTACTGAAATCAGCTCAAATTAAGGGATCAAACCAGAACAAAGGGCGGACCTCAGCATGGAGACAAATATGAAAAGAATGGTGCAGGCTAAACCCTTAGAGGTGCCAAGTCCATGGAGTATGATAAGAGCACCTGTCTTAATATGGGTGACAAAAAGAGGAAAATTTGGGACTTTTCAGCAGCAGAGTGGCTATCAAGATTTCTATCAAGATAATACAACTCATGAAGATAAGGGATTCCACAAGGGGAAACAACCTGTGAAGATAAGGGACTTGGCAGGAAAAGGGAAAACTGAAAAAAAGAAATTCCGGCTTAGTGAATTTATTACATAAAAATGTTTTCTGTATTCTGATTATCTAAGGCCACTAGTTAATTGGTATTATATGGGAAACAGAAAATGGAAATGTGAAGGCAAACTTGATATATAAATAAATGTTGATCTGCTAGATTTTTAAAAGGATAGAGGCAGTTAGGTATAGACAAGAACTTCTATGCATAAAGTGAAACATAAAGACCAGGAGGCAGCTCTCTTATAATAGCCCATAAAGTATTAATTTGAAGTAGTGATGATTGCTGAAATTAGGCATTCTTTGGAAGAATGGGTAAATATACTGTGGATGACATATAGAGTATATATAGTTAGCGAAATCTATCCTAAAATGCTTAGTACTGAATAGCTAAACAGCGAGTTTGAATAGATTGTTGAGATTAGCTAGGCTATATTCTTTGCATTAAAAATAGAGGTAAGTAAAGATAGATAGAAGAGGGATGAGATAGTAAGGAAGCTAAGTATGAAAGTATGCTTATTTAAGCTGAGAAGGGAGATATGAATTATATTGGGTTCAAATGTTGACGAAAAACTGTGACTGAAGCAGTTACACTAGATAAGAGAAGCAATATATTTGTTTTATGTAACATAGTGTAGAAAATAAATAAAAATGTTTTTAAAAATCAAATTGTGTATTCTTTTTTACTTCCAGTCCAGAAGTAAAAAAGCCGCCCTGGACTGCTCTGGAAGCCGCCCAGAGACCTTTGGGTAGTGGGTGGCATATAGGTTGTAAAAATAAATAAATAAAATAAATAAATAAAGTACTAGTACTGAAGGAAGAAAATAAACATTTTGAGAGTAAAATGGTCATACCTGCATTAGTTTTTGTCAACTGAAGAACTGCATTGGATGATCACAGGCATCTTGAATTTATCAAACTCAAAACATCTCCTGTTTTCCAGGAGTTGAGTCATGGCAACTACTCATCCAAGTAATCAGACTGAAGAAGTTACTTGGATGAGTAGCGGGACATTTTGGACCCACAATAAAAGAAGTCCATTTACCACGACTCATCCCCTAGATAGGATCTCACCTGTTGTTTGTCAGTATGTTCTTGTATTGCATGAAGCTCTATTTGACATCATAAGAAGTTTTAGGAGCACATTTTAAAAAGCCAACTCATCTGGAGAAAATTCTGCCTCAGATCTGATTAGATTTTAGCACTCTTAGCAGTTTTTCACTATCTTTTTTCATCTATTTTCCCCATGGCTCTCTTTAAATGATTAAATCATCTCCAGTTTGGTTCACAATTTTCACTGCATTACTAAATCCCATTCCAACAGTTTCTGATAATTGTTCCTGATAATCCACTGAAATTAGATTTTATATGTGCCAAATTTCCAGGCGATATTTCAGAAAAGGAACCTTGCACAATCTTGATGGAGGAAGATTCACTACAATCATGTTTTTAAAGCTATCCATTGCAAGGAATCCTAATTTGCAGAATAATACATAACCACATCCTGCCATGTCCCCAGCATGTGATGAGGGGTGGTAAAAGAAAGCCAAAAAGAAAGCCATTATTGGAACCTTTGTACTCAAAGTGGGGCTTTAATTAACATTTTCCCCATTTGAAATTATCTTACCTACATCAGGATAACTGCTTTGAATTTCTTCCGCCACTCTGTGTAGGCATGTGCAAGGCATGTGATATGGATCATTTTCAGATAAACAAGTTTAAAGTCTCTTGGCTGCCTCAGCCGTGTATGGAGCACAATCCATTACAAAGAGGAGGATGTTTCCCTTTTTATACCAGCCAGCCAGAGCAGTTTCATGGAATCGTAAAACAACAACAACATACCACTGTTTACTTTTACAATTTCACATGTTAGAAGAAATACTTCACCAGGCTTATCACATTTCAGAGAGCCCATTATAACACACGAAGAGTCGCTCACGACTGCAACGACACAACACACGCACATATCGTCTGTTAATATCACTTGTTTCATCTAGTAAAACCCATATTTTATTGTTGTCAACAGCAAATCTTATCTTTCCGAACACATCGTCATAGAAGGAAGAGATATAATTTTTACCTTAGAGGTGATTAATTTGGAATTGAGTGACTGGTGCATTTCTCCAAGGGATGCCTGAGGTTACCACTACACAATTTCTTTAAGGGAATATTTGACACAGGCCTTGACGGGTCAGCATGGTGACTCAGTGAAGCGCTGAAACTATCAGCTGCAAAGTTGGCAGCTCAGCTGTTTGAATCCCAGGTGCCACGCAGTGGTGCGAGCTCCCACTTTTGACCCCAGCTCCTGCCAACTTATCAGTTCGAAAGCATGTAAATGCAAGTAGATAAATAGGTACTGCCATAAAAAGTGGGAACGTAAACAGTTTTCCATGCGCAGAAATGTGTTCAGCCTTGCCGGCCACATGGCCACGGACTTGTACAACACTAGCTCTTTGGCTTGAAAGTGGAGATGAGTACCATCCCTAGAGTTGAACACGACTAGCATGCATGTGCGGGTGGAACCTTGACCGTTACCTTTGATCCAGAGTGGGCGGCTTCATACAGCATCTGATCCATAATGGGTGGATTATGGATCATGACCCATAAGGGCCAGAAATAGCAGTGAAGTAGGCAATGGAAAACCACTTGCTAACTTCCCCAGGCAAATCTTTAGCATGACTGAAAACCTAAAGCCATGCCCCCCCCCCCAGTCCCTGGCAACCCTCTCAGTGGACAGGGGGATGCTAAGTATCTCTGGGCCAGCCATGAGAAGGATAGCCACTTGGAATGTCTTCAGCTTATTTCAAAGTGGAAGAACTCACAACGCCATCAGGGAAATGGAAAGATTTAATATTGATATCCTTTGCACTAGTGAGATGCATTGGCCTAATTCAGGAAAGTGACTATGCTGGTAACAATGAACCCCATCACTTTAACAGAGTGGGATTATAGTCTGTCCAAACATCAGCAAGACTGTCAGAAAGTCATTTTTCTCAAACTTAATGCACAACCTATTTTGGTAAATCTTATTCAGGTGTATGCACCAACATGTGATACATTAGATAATGATATAGAATAATTTTATACTCAATTAAAAGCTGCTTTATCATTTACCAAATCAGTGAATGTTGCCATAGCAATGGGGGATTTCAATGCAAAGGCAGAACAAGGACCATGGCTGAAGTAGTAGGTAATTATGAATTAGGAATTGGCAATGAGCGAGGTGACCGATTAATTCAGTT
Source organism: Phrynocephalus versicolor (assembly GCA_023846285.1). NCBI lineage: Eukaryota > Metazoa > Chordata > Lepidosauria > Squamata > Agamidae > Phrynocephalus > Phrynocephalus versicolor. The sequence goes on from JAHTLZ010003307.1 coordinate 6,784,669, forward strand.
ATGTCAAGAAGAGGAACTTACAATAGCAAATACATATTTCCAGATGCCAGTGCGCTGTCTTTATATATGTGGATGTAGGAATTAAATTAAGCTAGCTGGCATCATTGGACCATGTACGCTCTGATAACGTCTGATGTAGAGGATTGTGATGTGCTGTGTGTTGGGCTTTCTTTGAAGATGGCTGAGAGACTGCAGCTGGTGCAGTTTAGCAACCAGGTTGTTTGCTGAAATGAGGCAATTTAAATACATGAGTTCAGTCCTAGCTTAACTGAACTGAATGCCATTCTCTTTCTTTGGCATATTAAAGATACAGTATTGACTTTAACATGTAAAGGCGTATTTAGATCCCTTGACCTCAAAATGGAAAGAAATTCTTATGACTGAAAGTGGATTTAGATGATATTTTTACACTTTGAAATAAAAATTTATTGATTCGGCCCCTAAATCCGGGATTTTTTAGGAATCTGACAGTACTAAATTTATCAGGAATAGAGATGGGCACGACTTAGCAGAATTCCCGTTTCCGTTTCTGTTTCTCGTTTCCGTTACGGAACGGAAACGGTAACGGGAATTACTCCGCCAGAACTCGAACTCGAACCGACTAAAGAATAATTGGGTCTGATTTGTCGTGGTCGTTCCTGGCATCGCGGCGATCCTGCGATGCCAAGCGGCACAGAAAAAAAGTTTTTAAAAGTTAAAAAAAACCCGATTCCCGGCCATTCCGGCCAAAAAAGCAGGTGGAAATATGCCTGCCTCTGAGAGTGCACCTACCAGAGGGGTGGTTTTGGGGGGGGGTCCCGGCCTCCCCCCTCTCCTCCTGTCCTGTCCTGGGCTGCTCTGTGGGACTCGCCGCCGCAGGCTCGCACCAGCAACGGCGCGGGGGGGGGGAGTCTCGCCGCCAGCCGCCGCAAAAGCGGAAGCGGCACAGAAAAAAAGTTTTAAACTCCCCCCCCATTCCCGGCCCAAAAAAAAGCAGGCGGAAATATGCCTGTGCATGTGCAGTAGTGCACCTACCAGAGGGGTGGTTTCGGGGGGGGTCCCGGCCTCCCCCCCTCTCCTGTCCTGGGCAGCCAGACTCGAGTCGCCACACCATGCCATGTGGTGCGGGCGGGGGATCCAAAATGGGGCGGCGACCGCAATATTTTTTTTGAAATCGTGGATTGGTCCAAAAACACACAAGCACCACAGAAACATGCGAAAATTGCTATGCTGCTGCCAGAATTTTTACAGTAGCAGTGGGTTTTTCTTGCAACAAAATGTCTCCTCCGGCTCCCCTGTCCATTGATTTTATTTTATTTTATTTTATTTACACCTGCGCAATGATGGGCTGGCCAAGTGGCCATGTGGGAGTGGACCATGCAAATTTTTGGAGCCATCCCACCAATCGCATGGCCACTTGGCCA
>JAHTLZ010003307.1:6800541-6850281 GCA_023846285.1 Phrynocephalus versicolor
TGTGTGTGTGTGTGTGTGTGTGTGTGTGTGTGTGTGTGTGTGTGTGTGTGTGATACTACATTACACTAGCATTAATCTACCCAGGCCTTGTGCTCTGAAGAGGCCAATTCAGCTTTGCATGAAGTGTGGAAACAACACGGCTTCTATACAGAACACGATACCATAGTCTCTCGAGACTGAAGGAGACTGAAGGATGCTCCATTGTAGTGGAGCCAAAGTTCACAGGCCGCTTTGATTAGCAGGGTTGAAAGCATCACCTGCCATTTCCCACTCTGATTCCCAGCATGTTCCATCTGAGCTTAGCTACAATCAACACAATGAGTGTTGGGGGCTATGCATTTCAGAGTGACCATGTATTTGTATGAGCCGTCTTAGTTAGCAATATGCCATCAAGTCAGAAGAGACTCATAGCAGCCATAATAGGCTTTTCAAGTCAAGAGTGATTGTACTGTTTCACTTTCCTAGTGAGTTTCCTTGGCCAAGCGGGGATTTGGACCCTGTTCTCAAGAATTCTTCTAACCCATCACTCTATCCACTACACCATCCTGGATACCCACAAGCTGACTCTTTACTATACAAAGTATATGTGGCTCACTTTTAACTTAATAGCAATTAAGACCCTGTACCATTATAAAAAACCCTCTTTGGATGGCAATGAAAATTGTTAGCATTCATTTATTAATATGATCCAACATGACTGCTGCCCTGTCTCTGGAAAAGTTTATTTTGTTTTGATGCCACACCATCTAGTGGCCTTGCCAGTACTCTGGGCAGTTTCCATCAGTGAAATAAACATGCAAAGAACAGCCAAATCCCATCCAAACAAATATATATAAATATAAAACTAAGACCACTATCTCACTTGGGGGAAGATCCGGATGTTGTGAAAGTCCGGCTTTTCTTCTGTCTTGGTCACATGACTGAAAATGTGGGATCTCCGTTCCCATGTACAAGGATGTTTTTCTTTTTAAAAAAAGCACCGACTAGCCCCAGGATGAGCTGGTCAGCATTAGGAAAAAAATGAAAAAAAAAAAACCTAAAAAAACCACAGCGCTGACAGCATGAAGGCCAACTGCTCAGTGCTGGGGGACGGAGGGGCAATTAATTTTTTTTAAAGTGGTGAACAGCCCCAGGTTGCTGGTCAGTGCTAGGAAAACAAACAAACAAACAAAAACAGCACTGACCGCCCGAAGGCCAGATGCTCAGCACTGGGGGGGGGAGGGAGAGGAAATTTAAAAATAAAATAAAATAAGTGCCGACCAGCCCCAGGACGAGCTGGTTGGCGCTGGGAGGGGCGGGCAGAAAACTGGATCATATGTGAGCTCCCATGGACTTCTGGCGCACATTTTTTACTGGAGCAAAAAATTCCCAACTTCTCCGGTAGGTCTTGAAAACTCGCTAAAGGGGGCATAACCATTTTTTTAAAAAGCCCGGTGGCCATGGGGACAAGATTTTTGGAAAGGCTTTATCTTGAAATTTAATCAGCATTTTAAAGGACGTGTGATAGAGCCCTAAGAATCAAGATGGCATCAACAATCAAGGAAAAGGTTATAGGATATAATTGTCAAAATAAGACTAAATGGCCAAGGGTTATAAGGGGAAGATATCCTGAAATGTCTCTCTTAAAAGCAAAGTTTTTATATACTTCTTGAATATTGGGACAGAAGAGGCCTGGTGCACCTCCACAGTATTCCCTAAAGAGCTGGCCCCAGGCAAAGTCTGGCTCACCAGTTGCAATAGGCAGAAGTAGAGATGGGCACGAAACAAACAATTTTGTGTTTCCATTTTCATTTTTTCATTTCGTTACATAACAAAATGTCAAATGAATTTTGTCTCTAAAATGAAACAAAACGAACAGAAACACCGGAAATTTTGTCGTGCGTTTCATTTCTGTTACTGCAATATGAGTGAATTGCTTAAAATCCTTTTAAAAAATCACAAAAAAATTGAAATAAATGGTAAGGAAATGGTAACGAAACAAATGAAAATGAAAACGATTTTTTTGCAAAAATTCACGAAAAATGGAAACAAAATGAAACGGACCCTCCGAACGACAAACGACAAATGAAATGCCATTTTTCTGATTCGTGCCCATCTCTAGGCAGAAGTATAACAGAGTCCTACCAATGAGTCAGGTAAGCCATGTTATGGAAGATCCAAAGCCAGCAAATAATCATAAAGTCAAGCCAACCCAGTAGTAACAAAAGGAAAGTCCAAGAACTGTAGTCAAGCAGTCAAAAATCAGACATAGCAAGGAGTCAGTAGAAAAGGTTTGTTGTTGTTGTTGTTGTTGTTGTTGTTGTTGATGATGATGATGATATTCAGTCATTCAGTCATGTAAGAAAAAACAATCCCCACCCCCACCCCAAATTCCAATCTCAGCTTAAAGTTTATGTAGGCAAACTGCTGGAGCCCCACTCAGCTGCAGGTTTTGGCCTGTTGCAAAGGGAGAAATGATATTTTATGACTGAGACCATCTACTCTGCATTTTGCATGGAGGCTTCTAGTTTTAGTCCCTTGGTTACAGCTTCTTAAAATACCTGTGTTCTGCTTTGGCTGTCCAGATTTTTAGGAGGCACAGTTAGAGTGGACTAACCGTAAAACATTTTCCCCTCTTTTCCTTTTGCTGCCCATCTGGTCCAGCACTAGATTAGCAAGTATTTAAAACTAAGAAAAGGAAAAAGAAAGGAGGGGGAGGGTTGAAAAAGAAAGAAAAAGACAATATGGGAAGCTGAGACCAATGCAGACCCAGGCACCAGCTGTGGGGAAGAGAGATCCAAATGCTGCCCTGACCTTCTCAATGCTGCTGATTTAGGCTGGAATGATTTGAAAGACACCAGAAACATCTCCCTTCAAATTGACTCAAGCAATCACATTACCTGAAACAATGCAAAAGCTTAGAAGCCCCACTGGCAGAAGAAGGAACTCTAGTTGAGGTGCGAAATACTGGACTGATTTGCATTGATTTTTATGTCATGTAGTCAACAGGAAATTAGATGAAGGCAAAATATTTTATTCTTTGAAGCAGAGAAAGATGGCATGAAGAATAAATTGTTCTTGTGAGCTTCAAATGGCTTTGGTGTCTAACAGTGTTATTATGTCTCATTGCCTTGTATTTTATGAAAATCTAAAAGACAACAAAAGTGCACATTTGTCAAAACTGCAAATGACTGACACACTCTTGCCATTCAGTCCAAGAAAAATGAATGCTGCAAGCTTCATGACCGAGGATTTGATCCAGAGAAGTGCTACTCCTTCCGATTCAGGGTGACTTTCCACTGCGGCATTTATTCCAGTGAATGGAGTAATCAGACTTTCTGGAAAAATGGCAGTTCTGTAGGTAAAAATAGTGTTGATGCTATGATAAATCATTTTGACTACACCAGGCATGTCCAAACTTCAGCCCTCCAGATGTTTTGGACCACAATTCCCACAGTCCTTTGCCACTGGAAATACAGGCTTGGAATTCTGGGAGTTGTGGTCCAAAACATCAGGAGGGCTGAAGTTTGGTCATGCCTGGACTACACCTTCCTTTTCTAGTTAACTCTGTACTGTATATGTTCAACTGTTTATTTTTGGTTCTTGCTATTTGTGAACAATGTTCTATTTGTCTGCTGCATAGAACATAAAACACAGGCCCCAATTTATAATCTATATCATACAATTTGAAGAACTTATGTTTGAGTATTCTTCTCCAGTCCCATGGAATTCTGAGGCAGGAGAGGGCTCCCAAGGAGTGCAGGAAGTTGGCTGGTCATTGCTTGCCCCAGTATTCTCAAATGAAAAAAGAGGAGTCGTGTTTAAAAAAATATGACTGTGCAGGACAGGTTAAAAAAATATTGGGGTCAGAAGAATGTCCTAAGCTTGGTATTGTGGAATTGAGGGGGGGGCAGGCTGGGAGATGACCCTGTCATGCCTCCAGATTTGAGCAGGCATGCATGCATCTCACTTGACTACTTGAAGATGATGGTTTTCCCACCCATACAGGTTATAAAAGCAGTCTATTGAAGTGAGTGTCTACGAGAGTGTGATTGTCCGGCTGCAAAGTGGCTAGTTTCTGTCTTTTCCCTGTTGCTGCGGGTTGACTGGGATTGGGAACCTGAGCTCAATGAAGTCTGGGAATGAGTTGGATTGCACACTTTCTTTCCTTATCTGAAGTCTACAGCACAGGAAAGGCCCTCCTTTACTTGAAATTAGGACAACCTACAACACATGCTGTATTTGCACTGCACAGTTATAGCAGTTTTGTACCGCTACATAGACCCTTGGGCTGTGTTGTTTTTGTCCTGCTTTCATACTCTAAAACCAAACTATAGCTGATACTTCACATCCCTCTCACTGCAGTTCGTGGCCCTGCTAGAGACCGGTTCGAAGGAACGCAACCTCACATCCTTGTGGGGTCAATCCGAGTTCACCCTGACCACGCCCCCTGAACTGCGCTCCAAGCGGGGTGAGAGATTCCCGTCCTGGAGCTCAGGAATCTTTTCAATCCACTTCTCAATCCATGTTGAAAACCGATTTCAACACGGAGGCAAGTTCACCTCGGCTCGAGGAAGGACGTGAAGTAACCACCTAAAATGGTTAGTGCAGATACACTCTCAGATCCCAAACTGATACAGTAGAATCTGTCTTCTCAGAATTTTTTAGGGATGAAGCTGAATTAGAGCATGCTTTAGTTTTGATATAGATCTAGTCCCATGAATGGATTTCCCTGACCAATTGTATTATTTCCCTCCATCATACCTGGAGATATCCTGCCAGGTGGTTTATTGCCTTGCAAATCCCTCTACCTCTTATTTGAAAGATTGCCAATGAAGCATTGATGCGGGTGCCCACAATATCACAACCACAAACTAAAGATGAAAACTCCTGCACCTTGCAAATCCCCACCCACTAGAAACAGAGATTGGAGCTAGACTGCACCAGATTTCACTTCTTCTGAACAGCAAACTTCCCCCTCCTCTGCTGCTGTATTCTTTCCCTCATCCTGTCTCAATGCAGCAGGATGAAGATCTCTCTGCTGGCTTCTTTGTATAAGTAATTTTCCAGGCATTAGAGGTTTTGGGCAATGTAGTTCTCCAAGGGACCTGGAGAGCTATTGTTATGGTCCTTAAAGTACCAGGAAGGATATGACATCATGGCAGGGCTGGATTTAGAGTTTAAGAGGTTCCAATCACTGAAAAAAATTCAGTGCCCCCTATGAATATAACATACACAGGTCCCACAGCTTGAAAAAAATGTATAATGTGTACATTATAGAACCGCATGCCATATTCAAATCATATGTACGTATTGCCTACTTCCAGCCAAATCTTACCCTGCCAAACTTTGATTAATGGAGACCGATTTTATCAGAAGCTGTAAAGGACAGGAGCCATAAGGACTGTTGTGCAGGTCCTCGTGATATTGAGGATTGATTACTGTAATGCACTCTACGTGGAGTTGCCCTTGACCCTTGTCCGGAGGCTCCAACGGGTCCAGAATGCGGCGGCCAAACTGGTGGTGGGTGCTTGTCGCTACGAGCACATCACCCCAGTGCTGGCCCACTTACACTGGTTGCCTGTGGCCCTTCGGATAAGGTTCAAGGTCTTGGTTTTAGTTTTCAAAATCCTCCATGGCTTGGTCCCTGAATACCTGTCGGAGTGTATCTCCCAGAGGTTAGCTGAGGCCAGACCCACTCGGATGTCGCAGGCGCGCTCACTGCGGGTGCCTACTCCTAGGGAGGCGTGGAGGTTGGCCACCTGCAACTGCGCCTTCTCTGTTGTGGGCCCCTCTCTTTGGAACCATCTTCCTAGTGAGCTGCGCCTTGCATCGTCCCTGCCCGTCTTCCAAAAGGCATTGAAAACCTTGCTATTCAGGGAGGCATATGGCGACCTACCCTAACCTTTGTTTTTCCTCCCCCTTTTGGTTGCTTGCTGGCTGCTGTTGTTATCCGCTTACCGCCCATTGTTCCATCCTGACCTATTGTTTTTATCTGTTTTTATTATGTACACCACCCAGAGTTCCATATTGGAAATGGGGCGGTATAGAAATGAGACAAATAAATAAATAAATAAATAAATAAATAAATAAATAAATAAATAAATAAAGTGAAAAGTTCCAACAAGAGCTTAAAACCCATTTGGGGGCATTTTTAACAGTGGCTCTTATTTCTTTGGCGTGCACATAAAACCAAAGCAAAAGCAAAGTGTTCTGCTTATATACCACCCCATAGTACTTCAAGCACTCTCTGGCCAATTTACAATTTAATTATGCAGGCTACACATTGTCCAGCCCAGCAAGCTGGGTACTCATTTTACTAACCTTGGAAGGATGGAAGGTAGAGTCAACCAGGAGCCAACTACCTGGTATTGAACACCAGGTTGTGAGCATAGTTTTAGCTGCAGTACAGGTGTTGTAGCTCTTTTATCCTTATTGTCACCCAACCTCCCAAACAAAGAAGTAAAACTTTGGGGGGGGGGGAAACCAAAACAAAATACCAAGTGATGATGACAATGACGAGTCATTTCACTAAAAAACATGTGTGTTCTCACTAGGCAAGTCTTTATACTCTATTTATTTCTGGTTTATACTCAGTTACTTTAGATAGGGAGGTGGTTTTCTTGGGGTTCTTGATGGAGGGAGGGGTTTGCAAGGAGGATGCACCATGAAAAATCTGGCAATTAAAAAAAATATATTTGTGCCCCCTTCCCCTTGTTGATGCCCAAAGCATGTCCATATTTTGTGGAACAGCTAGTTAATCCATCCCTGCCACTTGGGCAATGGCAAATGCCAGAGGAACCTTGCCACTGCCCTACAGTATTGGCTTGTTTGCTGCCAGTGCTAAGTACAGGTGCATCAGAGAAAGTGGAAGAGAACAAGCGCAGGGGGCAGCCTTTAGGGAAGTGTGAACAGCGTGATAAAGAAAGGCTTTGGGATTCCCCTGTACTCCTACCTATATACTCAAAAGTATAATGGAGAACAAAAATTCTTGGGAGAGAGGGCTGGTTGTCATCTTTTTTTAAAGACTTGGTTTTTGCCAAGTTACATAATTCTTTCATTGCTCCAAGCTAAGCTGTTATAATGGCGAAGAGTTTATTCAACATAAGTAATCTGTCTTCAGTGGCATCTTTTCGTTTATTCTACAGAGACACAGAAGGGTCCAATTTACCTTAGCTATATCTCAGTCAAAGTTATCTTCAGTTAACATTTTGCTATACTTTTTTACCTTTCCGTGCACTCATTATCAAGCAGCTGTAGGGTGATTTGGTGTCAAGATACCATACTTCCTTTATATATATATATTGTATATATATAATTGTGCTTTCCACTGGAATTGAGAAGGTTATTCATAAAAGACATGTAGTGTGTTCTCTTTCCTTGCCAAAAAGCTTCATATCTCTGTATGGGAAATACCTGTCCTTCACTTAAGCAGAATGGTATTTTTAGTGAACATCAAAACAGGCCATGTTATGGTGAAACTCAGAAGTCTGACAATATAAAGCTATTTGCCACTTTCTAGCTATACATCTATAACTAGAGTCACAAATCTGCATAGCTGTATGTATCATCTATATTTATAAATAACTATATTTAGTTGTTCCATGTATCTTCTTAATTTATTTTCTAAAGGCAACATTGGCAAAAATGTGCTTTAAACTGCAACCTACAGTGTAAGACATTTGATTTTCATCTAATACACTACTTTAACTTTTATTCCCCCACTTTTCTCTCTTTCTCTTTGTGTGTAATTCTCCTAAGGTTCCTGTGAGATTGAACCCAAGTCCAATATATTCATTGTTTTAACCCTGGTGATGGTTGTGCTCCTGATAAACGTTGTCCTCCTCCTGTGGGTTTGCAGGCAGGAAAGGTAAAGTCTGCTTTGCTTGCTCATGTGTTAATCACTCTATGCCAGTTTCTATAAAGCACACATCAGTATAACTGAGAGTAAATTGGGGGAGGAAGTCGTATGCATTGTAGAAATCTGAGGGAATGGTGTGTCCATACTGAGTATATAGACTGCAATTTTCTTGATGGAACTCTGTTGATGGAGATTAGAACACTCAATTGTGGATTTATGGGAGAAGGGTAGAATGGAGCAATTATGCCTTTCTGATCAATGTTAGTTCATGTACACTCCATTGTAAATCTTCTGTCCTGTCCCATTATCTATGATTTCAAAATAAAGAAATAAATAAGAAAAATCTGTATCTTTGTACAGATTTTCCATAGCACACAGTTTTATATGTATTTTTCACCACACATTTTGTATACACTTTTGAACAGAATTATTTCACAAAATTTGGAAATCTGTGCGCTCTCAAGAATATTTTGTTTTCTAGTCATTAGTTAAAAGTATCTTGGAACTGAAAATGAAGCCAGTTTACTTAAAATGCAAACTAAAAACAGAATTATTCAGACACACCCAGTAGAAGGCATACCCATACAGTTTATGTGGAGGCATAAAGAGGACATATCACGGCTTTAAATGGCATTTCAAATTAATTGTTTATGATGTGATAGAATGTTTGAGAATATATTTTCTCCCTTTATCTTTTTTCCTAAGAATACTTTAAGCCAGGCCTGCCCAGAGTCCGGCCCGGGGGCCAAATCCGGCCTGTCAGGCCATTCAGAGTGGCCCGTGGCTGGCTGGCCTGCCCCTCCCTCCCCCTCCTTCACTTATGGGTCAGTGGGTGGGGCTTTCAGTGGGATGGCAGGGTCGGGGAGCAACTGGCCCCGGACACATTCTCAGCCACCAAATCTGGCCCTCCTTACAAAAAGTTTGGGCACCCCTGCTTTAAGCACACACTGGGTTTGGGGGTCAGTGTGGGACCCCACTGAGGAGGGCGCTTGAGAAGTAGTTCAAAGGGAGGTTTTTCCTACACAGGGCAGAAAGAAATTGGCACCAGCAAGGGGTGGATTACTATAGAAAGTTCCAAGAAAGTCATGCACCATCACTAGACTACAGTTTCCATCATATTTCACCACTGGCTCTGCTGGCCAAGGCTGAAGGAGCTGCAACCCAGTAACATCAGATAGGACACATGTTGCCCATCCCTGAATAAAGGATGTTTTTGAAATGCAGAAGAATTTTTAAAAATGTTTATAATACAATTATTTGCAATAATTTTTACAGATTTAGACGGACACTATTGCCTGTAATACCAGATCCTGAAAATATATTTTCTGAATTGTTCAGTGGTTACCACGGGGATTTCCAGGTGAGGTACCAGAGGTTTTCTTGAGTTTGCTTTCCCTGCAAATCTGACTTCGTTTCCTTCTGTCAAACCTGCTTTGATAGTTTGATTCTTTTGAAGTAGATATGTTTTCTTATATGCTCATTGACAACGTGACTAGAAATACTACAGATATTACACAGAACCTCACGTAATAGCAGATACATGGATTCATCTTCCTGGAAAAAAATGTACTCTCAGTTTTATTATATTGGACTATTTGCAAATTTTCTCCTCTCTCTCCTTATTAATGTGCAAGTGCAATCATTACATAACAGAAGTTAAACTATGAATCTGACAGTCCTGATACTGGGACATTTCCTGTATTATTTGTCACTATTTACTTATTACTTGAAACACATTGTTTTGGGTGATTCATAGTTGATGGTTGCTGATTTTGCATTTTTTTAATGTCTGTTAAGAAACAACTTAAGGCTACCTCAAAGTAATATTTAAGTAACATGCTACTATTAAAATAATGAACTTATGTGTTGACTCTAAAATGGAATGACTTTTGTTGTTAACACATTCCTTTTAGAAAAAGATCCTCTAAACTGTTTTTAGATTGTAATCAGAATTTGTGTTGCCAGAAATTGCACATAGAAGGGATAATTGTGGAACTCCCCCACCCATTCTTATGCAACTTTTCCTAGAGCTGACTTTACAACTGATCCCTAACCATGTATAAAATAGACAGTTCCCTGTGGGGGAGAATCAGCTTCTGTGATCACTCTTCTTTGTGCAGTTTTTATCAACAGTATTATAGTCTAGATGTCTTACTGCAGTCTCTTTGGCTTGCACCAATAAACATTAAGCTGTTTTTGCACTGGCTTAGTCTTCCTCAAATTTTTGCTTCCATGTGCTGTTGAACTATGACTCTCCTCACCCTCTGTCAACAGGTCCAATGGCATGTTGAGAGCTGTGGTGCAACAATGCCTGAAGAAAAGGTTGGGGAAGGCTGCCTTAGCTGAACATTCCTAAAGGGCATCTCCATCTTTCTTTGTTTTAAAAGGAATGGATTACCAAAACTGGGAATGTGTTGGTTCCAACCAAGTTAGAATGTAGAGGAGAAGATGCAGCAGCATGTGTCATTGAAGAGGAAATGGAAGGATGTCTCCAAAGAGTCCAAGAGAAAGACAGTGGTGGTAAGGGTTCTTGAAATTCCAAAAATGAATTGAGGTAGATATAGGGGAATAAGATGGAGGGACCTCAGTGGTTTACTTTTGTTGCCCAAGTAAGTTTCTTTTCATTGGCGGACAGGGGGTTGTTGTTGTTGTTGATGACAGGCCATTTTGGAGACTACTTCACAGAATCACCATAAGTCAGAGGTGTCTTGATAGCACAGAATGACAGTAAATATGAGAGTAAATATGCTATGCTGTAAAATGTCACAGTATAAATGAAACAGTGTTGGTGTGTTGGCAATCCTGAAGAACAAAGGCCACTAAAATGACCAGGTTGAGGAGCCATCCTGCAGTGAGGAAATGTTAGCGGGAAAATATTCAGGGCTTTTAAAGCAGCCTGCTAAAAGTGTCTAATGGGGTATATAATAGAGTACTGTATAATGTAAAATTATGCATGGTATGGAGTACCTCTCTCGGAGATAAGGATCTTAATTGCCCTGTCTGAGAGGAACAGGTATTATGGGCTGATCTTGGCAGAAGGAGAAGCAAGTTCCCAAACCATTTAGGGCTTTGTATGTTAGAGTCATTACCTTGAAGCTGGTGCAAAAGCGGACCAGAAGGGAGTGGGTCAGGGAGATATGTTCATATTTCCCACCCCAGTTAGTAGTCTGGCAACCACTTTCTTGACCTGTTGTAGCTTCTGCACCAGCCTCAAACACAGCCCCACATAGAGACCATTACAGTAGTCTAATCTCAAGACTATCACTTTGGTTTGTTGCAGCAGCGGCAACAACAACAACCACTATGTACCCCTTCTCTCCTCATGCAGACCATCTCCAGTATAGATTGGGTCTCTGTATGGAAAACTCACACAGGTCCCATTTTCATTCTCCTTTCTGCTCAGTCTTCCAAAATCAGTGGGAATGATTGGGAAGAATCACACATGTAAGCGTTCTGCGATCATGCTTATATAAAAAGCTTAACTCCCATTCATGCTATCTGTTCAGTGGAGGGAAGGGGCTTTCAATTCTCATACTGTATTTCAGAATCACCGTCAGGGTAACGTAAAAACTATAGCACAAACTCAATCTGGAAAGTAAATGGGGTTGAAGTGGTGGGATCATTAGGTAAAAGTGACCTTGCCCCCTTGGAATTTGTTATACAGTTGGAAGGTGAAGCTAAGCATAGTCAGACAAGAATCCTGGACTTTAAGAAAGCCAATCAATCAATCAATCAATCAATCTTTATTACGGTCAGTGACCAGCAATAGGATACGGTATATAAATAGTAGTAAAATAGATAAGATATAAAATACAGAATATAAAATATATTATATATAAAATATATAATATAATATAGAAACTGCCCAGAAATCCATCCTGACCATCTTATGTTTATGGAACAGTATGTATATACAGTATGTACTTTGATGTCTTTTGTATATCTCTGTCTTGATCTTCCTTTACGGCTCGTTGACATCACTAATTCCTCAGATACTAATAAGGTATAGCCTCGTGATGGTCAAGAAAGCCAATTTTTGTAAACTAAGGGAATTATTGGCTGTGATTCCATGGACTAAAACACTGAAAGAGAAGGGAGTCCATGATGGATGGGAGTTCCTAAAAAGAGAGATATTAAAGGCACAATATAAAACTGTTCCAACAAGAAGAAAAAATGGCAGAGGTCTAAAGAAACCACAATGGTTTACTAAAGAACTTGCAACTCAGCTAACTATAAAGAAAAACAAGTACAAGGAATGTAAAAATGGGAAATGCACCAAAGAGGAATATAAGCAAACAGCTAATATATGCAGGGTGGTGGTAAAAAGGCTAAAGCACAAAATGAACTTAGATTTTCCAGAGAGATTAAAGATAGTAAAAAAGGGTTTCTTTAGTTATGTCCGCAACAAAAGGAAAAATAAGGAAATAGTAGGCTCTCTGCGTGGCGATGATAACCAGTTACTAACAAGAGACAAGGAAAAGGCAGAACTACTCAACACCTTCTTTGCCTCTGTTTTCTCCAAAAAGGAAGAAAGAGATCTGCTGGGACAAAGAGTAGATGAGGTAGGATGGGAAATGCAACATAGAATAGGTAGAGAGCTGTTACAGGAACACCTGGAAACATTAAATGAATTTAAGTCTCCTGGGCCAGATGAATTACACCCAAGGATATTAAAAGGACTGGCAGAAGTAATTTCATAACCAATGGCGATAATCTTTGAAAAGTCCTGGAGAACAGGAGAAGTCCCCATCGACTGGAGGAGGGCTAATGTTGTCCCCATCTTCAAAAAGGGGGAAAAAGAGGACCCAAATAATTACTGCCCAGTCAGCTTGACTTCAATTCCTGGAAAGATCCTAGAGCAGATTATTAAACAGGCAGTCTGCAGTTATTTAACAAACAATGCTGTCATTACAAGTCAACATGGGTTTCTTAAAAACAAGTCATGCCAGACTAATTTGATCTCTTTCTTTGATAGAATTACAAGCCTGGTGGATGAGGGGAATGCTGTGGATATTGCTTATCTGGACTTTAGTAAGGTCTTCAATAAGGTTCCCCATGGTATTCTTGCTAAGAAGTTAGTAGAAAGTGGGATAGATAGTGCTACTGTCATGTGGATTTATAATTGTTTGACTGATCGCACCCAAAGGGTGATCATAAATAGCCTCTCTTCAGTTTGGAGAGACGTGACCAGTGGGGTGCCCCAGGGTTCTGTTCTGGGTCCAGTGCTGTTCAATATCTTTATTAATGACTTGGAGGAAGGAATAGAGAGTATGCTAATTACATTTGCAGATGATACCAAATTGGGAGGGGTTGCTAATTCCCTAGAGGATAGGATGAAAATCCAAAAGGACCTTGACAGATTAGAGTGCTGGGCCAAAGTTAACGGAATGGATTTCAACAGAGAGAAATGAAGAGTGCTACATCTAGGTAAAAAGAATGAATTGCACAGGTATAGGTTGGGGGATACTTGGGTGGAGAATAGTACCTGTGAAAGGGATCTGGGAGTCTTGGTGGACCACAACTTGAACATGAATCAGCAGTGTGATGCGTCAGCCAGGAAAGCCAATGAGATTCTTGGTTTCATCAACAGAAGCATAGTGTCTAGATCAAGGGAAGTGATAGTACCACTCTATTCTGCTCTGGTCAGACCCCACCTGGAGTACTGTGTCCAGTTCTGTGCACCTCAGCTTAAAAAGGATGTTGACAACCTTGAGCGGGTGCAGAGGAAGGTTGAAGGTCTGGAGGAAATGTCTTATGAGGAATGGCTTAGGGAACTAGGAATGTTTAGCCTCTCTAAAAGAAGGCTGAGGGGGGATATGGTAGCCGTGTTTAAATATGTGAAAGGATGTCATATTGAAGAGGGAACAGGTTTGTTTTCCATGGCTTCAGAGACTAGGACTCGAGGCAATGGTGTCAAACTACAGGAAAAGAGATTCCATTTGAACATTAGGAAGAACTTCATGACAGTTAGAGCTGTTGAGCAGTGGAATATGCTGTCACGGAGGGTGGTGGAGTCTCCTTCTGTGGAGGTTTTGAAGCAGAGGCTGGATGGACATCTGTCAGAAATATTCTGATGGGGTTCCTGCATGGCAGGGGGGTTGGACTGGATGGCCCTCGAGGTCTCTTCCAACTCTATGATTCTATGATTCTATGAAAGTGAACACTCTTTTTGTATATGTCGATTTTTGTGATGTTCTTACAGGTGGAATCAATGTTCTTACAGCCTGAATGCAAGATGAACCACAGTGATCAACATTCATTGAACAACCACTAACTGAAGCAATGGCAGATAATCAAACCCAATTGTAACCATCTGGTTTTTGCTCATATATTTAGTTGTTTCCTTGCAATACCCTTGTTTCATTTGCGACACCTGCATTCTGTGTCCTGAAAACTATTAAATATGCTTTAAATGGCAATAATAACTACTACAGCAGTAGTGCTGCTGACCACCAATTCAATAAAAATATTCCAGGGGATTTTAAATGATATTCTTGTTTATAATTGCAGTACTAAACAAGACACAACCAATCAATGAGACACTATAATTAACCAACTTCCCTAACCAACTTCTAAGGAGTTTTCCTTAAAGAGAGGTGCTTGCAAACTAAGTCCCTGTTTACCTTCCAATGACAAATCCTATTTAGTATGCTGAATACAAGACATGCAGTTAAGGTAAATCACTATGACCAGCAGATGTCTTTCTGCACTTGAGAGATCACCTTTTCTAAATATTATTAAACGTGCCACTTAGTTTGGGCTTCAGATGTTACTGTATATACTGTATCAGTATGTACTGAAGTATGACAGACCCATAATGCAGCTTTCATTTAGCTATAATCTTTTCAAAAAGAGAAACTGAAGGTGCATCCATTGTACATTAGCATACAAGAGGCAAAGACAGAAATGCCATAATAAATGTCAGGTCAGCACATATCTATAAATGGAATAAACAAAAAAAATATTTTCATCTATAATTACTTTCTAAGTCTTACTGATACTTTTTCCTGCACCTTCAGAGTTTTCCAGCTTCTTATTAGTTTCCTTTTTACTTCTTCATTTTCCACCTGCCATTCTGCTCAGAAAATTGTTAAGTTATGCACAAAAACTCTCGCTGTTGAATCCGTCATGCCACTCTAGACTTCCGCAACCCTGTGTTTCTTTACCTGGCTTACTTTCATGTGGAAGACAACCCTCAATTTTTAATCCAACAATTTTAGACAAAAATATAGTCTTATACACGGACAAATGCTGCAATTCTGCTCAGAAAATGTGAAAATTTTCCATAGCTTGGTAGTTCTTCCAGGAAAAAACAATGGACCATGAAGTCAGAGGGGGAAAATACCACACATCCCACCATCATTGTTTTTTCTCTAAGATTGACAGGAGATCCATAACCCTAACGTGTACATAGATTCATACTTTTTTTCCCCTTGAAAAGTCAATGCAAATCAAATTTCTAATCCCCTCTAATCCATACTTTTTTTGTTCACTGCTGGGGCTTCTACTTTTTTTGCATGTGGATACATCCACAATCCACATCTCTCCAAGCAGTATGACTGCTTGCATTGTTGCAGAAAAGTATTGCAGTGGTTCTGGTGGTAGGTGAGGTTGGAAAGAGGAACCAAGAGAGTGTCATTTGAAGGGCTCAGTCACATGTCCCTTTAAAAACAGTAAATTACTAAATAAATCGTGCCCCTAAATGCCGTCCTCATGGCCTCCGGACTTTTTGAAAAAAAACAAAACAGAAAACCCGGTAATGCTCCCTTAAGCGAGGTTTCTGTGACTCACCTTCCAGGCTAGGCATTTTTTGCCTCGCTTTCAAAATCCAGCTTTTAAGGAGGCAGACGCTGTGTGACCACGCTGATGATCCGGGTTTCTTTTTCTTTCTTTTTACATAGCACCCACCGGCTGTTCCTGGGGCCGATCGGCGCTGTTTTTTTTAATTTGCCTGCATATCGGAGTAACAGGAAACTCTATCGGTCCGACAAAGATTAATTCCCCCCAGAAAAGTCTTCCGTTTTTTTTTAAATGCTAGCGCCACCTGCTGGCCAAGGGGACTGAACTGCACTTTAAAATTGAAAAAACAGATTTTGACGTGAGACCTCTTCTCCCACATTTAAATCACGTGATGGGACGAAGAGGAAAAGCCGGACCTTCAGAAGATCAGGATCGAAGCCCAGGTGTGACCACAGCCTTGGTCTCAACCAAGCACTCCTTGTCTCCAAATGCTTTGGCTTTAGCAAGAGCTAATTCCTCCTCCTCAGCTTCTTCAAATCTCTCTTACACATACCTATCAACCTTGTAGCAAAAACAAATAGAGGAGATAGCTTTCCCTTTTGAAGCAGGCTGAGTCAGTTTTAATGCATGCCTGGCACAAGGTAGCAGTTTTCTTTTTCAGTAAAAGCAGCCTTGCTTTGAGGTGACTAGTAAAAAGCAGCTTCATGCCAGCACTGCAACAAAGCTACAAGATAGCATCTAAAAGACCAAAACAGAAGGAAATAGAGAGAGGAAGAAATTGCCAACCATCCCCTGTTTGCAGCTTGTTAAGGCAGCTTCTGCTATAACCATGCCTTCTACAAAGCTGGATGGTTAAAACATAGATAGCAGCATATGTTTTACTAAACTTTAAATAAGGACTGATTGGCAATTGTGTCCTCTCTCTCCTGACTCCTGGCTAACTGGCTAAGCTGAATTCACATGGGGAAACTCAACTCCTGGGTGTTAATTCGCAGTGGACTAACCCACACCTCCCTTGCTCTGAAGTCACACCTTTAGACACAAGGATTCACAGTAGCTAAGGGTTAACAATAGTAGTAATAATTTTCACTGCCAAGGTTAATTCCAAAGTTAATAAGGTCAGGGTCCAGGATCATCTTTTCTGTGGGACCATTCTGGATGTAGGGAAGCTATTAATTCCCCAACCCCTTGCTTCAAATATACAGGAATTTCTGCCCTACCTGAATATCTGGACTTCTTGTACTTGCTTCAAAGTAGACGGATTTACACACAAAAGCTTGTGTACTGTATGGTTTTTAATTTTTTTAATTGATCTAAGCATAGTTTAAGAGCCTGTACTTGCAAAACCTAGCTGATTTGCTATTTTATATGCTCATAAGTTGCCTTCACTGCACTAATGTGAGGGAAAAAAAACAGGACCAGACTTGCAGCTCAGGACACATAAGATCTGATGAAGTGGAGACTGGTCCACAAAGGCTTATTTTATAATAGGGTTGTTTTTTTTTATCACAGGACTACTGTTTCATTGAAGCTGACATGGCTTTTTCCCAGGGAAGAAAAAGTTATTCAAAAGAGATAGGTTTAAAGCTTTGCTGGCTACACTTAATAAGTATTCATATATACGGTATATTGTTAGTTTTAGAATTTTTGTTTTAGATTTTTAAAAAATATCCATTGTTTTATTGTGTTTTATACTATAAATTGCCCAGAGTCCCCTCTATGGAGATGGGTGATGAAAAATCTAAACAAACAAACAAACAAACAAACACATAAGATATGCCTACGGAGTAAAGCCAGAAAAGAAACATGATGTTGGAAAGAATGTCCTATCAGTTAGGTAAGGAATAAAGCAAAGGCAACCACACATGACAAAAGACCATAAATAGACACATAGGCATCAGAAATACACTGAAGGGCAATAATATAAAATGTGTAAAACACAGAATTAGACACCCATACAGCACTCTTAGATATGGTAGAGTTTTCACTCAAGCACCAGTTTACTTTTGAACAATGCCCTGTTCAAAAGTAATCTGGCAATAATTGGGTTAAGTTGATTCCTTACCTGCTGGCTGAGCCTTTGGTTTACAGAACAAAATAAAAGCAACAGGAAATAACTAGAAAAAGGATCTCAACTGGAACCAATACATGGAAACTATTGTTTAATTAGAGTGCCTTGGTATTCAATATATTGTCCAATAAACACATGCAGCTTCCTCTTCTCCAGAGCTAATCTGGAACATTTAACTTACCCTTATGCTAAAAAAATTAGTACAGTACTAATAGTAAATCTTGATTAATACGGAGATTTTATTTGAAAGCATATTTTTCTAACTGACCGCAGGTTTGATGTTTCAAGTTCTCCCATCAGAGTATCATGACATTACACACACACACACACACACACACACACACACACCCCAACAGTGAGGGGCAGTCAAAGTACCCTGTAATGTCAACAAGAGGAAAGACTATTCCTCTTATTATTGTCTTCCTATACTGAGCAGATGAAGAAGGGCCTTAGAGCAGATGATCCTAAGAAAACATGAAAGGTTCCTGTGGGAAAAAACAATTGTTTAGGCTCTTTATTTCTACCAAACAATCAGGTTTAAGGTACCAGTTCTTTGAGGAGATAAAATATCAAAGCTGCTCAACATCCATGGAGAATATTAGTCAACATTCCATCACCATTCAGATGTGGCCCATCTATGGCATTATCAATATATTAACTGACTAGACATATAATGAGGCACAAGACATACAGGTAGGTGGTCTTAAAGACTTGCACTTAGCTGTGTAGGAACCTAGTCAATGAGCATCTATTTTACTATCAGTAAAAGGAAAACTTGGAATTCTCACCCACCCCTGTATTCCTAGCATTGGCTTATGTATCATGCTAGCTTTTCCATATGTTCACAGTTCATTCTTTCTTCTTAGTTTTATAGGCATACAGAGCAAACCTGTAATACCACACTGAGATAGATGTTGATGACTTATCAGACCACACACATGCAGAGAAGGGCAAAAGACATACAAGTAATAGCAGATGTTTTGCTGTATTCCTGTAACTCTAATAATATGGCCAAATGCTGATGGGTATTTTGGAAAAAGTGAACAGCTAATCATGCCTGATATTGTTTTGTCTAGAAGTCCATCAAACTTCTCACACACATTCCTTTCCTAAATGAAATCAGGAAATTCTGAGCAAGAGGTCTTATTTTTAGGATCATACATACTGGGTGCATTCTGATAATCTATAATGGGTATTTAATTTAGGCTAGAGTACCACAGATTCCTGTGATGTGGATGAAGGTGATCCAGGAAAAGAGGTATGTGACACAATGGATGTCCATGAGGGTTGGTTGGTTCCCGTGATGACCCAAATACAATATCCATATAAGAGTCTCGCCAGCATCTTTTTTTTAAATGTCTTTTAGCATTGCTCTGGATAACTCAGAGAGTTAGGTAGCTGACTACAAAGGCAGAGGTTAGGAGTTCAATTCTATACTGTGCATTCCAGAAGAGTCAGCTTATTGTGGCCTTGGGTAAGCTGCAAAGTCCCAGGACAACCCAAAAAGAAGGCAATGGTAAACCTAAATGAAGATGCACCCTGTGTGACCTTGGACAAACCACAGCCTCCCAGAATCCTCCCAGAAGAAGGGATAAAAATTATGAATTAATTTATAATCCTGTTTAGCAAGGAGTTTTGGGAGGAATAGGCAAGCTTCAGGGGGTTAGCTCAGCACTCTCCTCCCTGGGAGCTTTGGAAACCCATACCATGGTACCTCAATGGATGGAGTTGGGAGAGGCACAGCTGCATTAGTACTGCATTCTACAGTTCTCTCATTCAGCTACCAAGCTCACTAACAGTTTCCTTCTTAATGCTCAAAGGCAATATCTTTGTTCTAGGCATTAGCAGCCACATAATGAGGTTTCTGAACATTCCAGTCAGCTCTAGCTTTTGTCAAAACAAATTTAAAGCTACACAATTTGATGAAGGCCAGCACTTCCTGGAATGCCATATGAAGACTTAAGTCTGCAAACTGATTTCCCTTTCAACACTTCTTTCTTTCTTTCTTTCTTTCTTTCTTTCTTTCTTTCTTTCTTTCTTTGTGATCTGCATAATATTTCCCTAATATTTCTTGACTGAGGGTAAATCAGGGTGCCTTTTATTATACCAAGCTGAGGGGGTGCATGTTTGCAGCACAGAGACTTCTGTTTTAAATGATGCTTCACCCAGAAAGAAATAAACAAGGCCTGTTTCACAGCAACACTGGTATGTGTACCTTCACAGTCTGGAGGTTGAGTGATTCCTTTGATACATCCAAACTACCAGCTATGGGCTTGAACAATGTATGCCAGATGAATGATAAACACAAGAGGAACTTGTTTAGTTCACAAGATACTGTGTAATGAAATCATCAGGCAGAATAAACTCAATTGAAATGTCACCACTACAAGTAGAAACAAATGTTTGTGACGGATGAAGTGGTTTTTTAAAAAACTAAGTAAAAGGTCTATTTAAGTGGGTTTCAGGACTAATCATATCTATTAAGTTCAGCTAACTGTCTCTGGTCTGAACAGAAAAATCTAGTAATTTCAGGGAAGGATACGTGGGTGCTATTAAATAGCTCCAACAAATAATTCCTAGAAAGAAACAAGGGGATGTGATTATACTGCAATATATTCTCCCAGTTACTCTGGGTTTAGCATGATGCAGATTGACTTTAAATTTCCTGACTCACAACATTATTGTTAGTGTAGGGAAAGCCTGCACTTTTATTCAATGAATTGTTTCTTTTTGAACAGAGGTCAGGAGGCTGCTTATTTTAAATCACACAACATCATGTTGGTTTTAGTTTGTTTTTACTCTTATCTGGTTGTTTGAGTGGTTATATCATTGCATTCTCTCTTGCACAGCGGGGCTCCCTGTGCTAACATCTTGTTGATGTATTTGAGGAGATGCAAGATTTTGGCCCATTGGGAAATCAGAAATTATACTTGCTGCCTCTCCTTGTCCCTTTTTTAAAAAGAAATAAAAAAAGCAATCCACTATAGTGATGCATCACATAGATGTTGAAGTTTTTCTGTCTGCTACATTGATGTAGTGCTATGCCACTTGGAATAAAAAAAGAGAAAAAATAACACCAGACAACATTGTTATAAAAAAGGACAGAATGCAGGCAGTGTCAAGACAGACGAATAGGAAGCTCAAAGTGCCAATCTTGAGCCAGTATAAAACCATTTAAAGAGCAGTGTGATCCCTTTCACAAAATCAATTGAAGCCTCCCCATTGGGACATGGACAATGACATGAAGAGCATTTGACAAAATTGGATACGATAGTATCCTAAGACAACTCTTGGTTCTTTTAGGCAATGAAGCTGCACCTTGAATATTCTTTGAGGCAACTTGCATTAAAGAAGGGAGTATAGTCAGAAAACATAGGACTAATGAATTGTTCAGATGTTTGCAAATTATTCCTTTACCTGTACCTGAGACAATGTACTTCAGCAAAAGTTCTTACATAGGCAGTCTGTATCCAAACAGTATCAGCAAAATATACTTGGGGATGTGTACATGTTGTACTTCACATTTTATGTGGCTTATTCACTTAAATAAATGACAAAAGTAACAAACAAACAAGCAAAAAAACAAATGAGAAGATAATATACATATTAGTCATAATAACTTTACCCATGGTGGCTGAAGAATTGTCAGCGTTATCTTAAATAAAGTGACTTTCTCCAGCTTGGGTGCACTCCACTTGTCAAGCTTATTCCTCTGCCAACCTTTGTAAAAAGCCAATGGGAGAGATTAATTTTCTATTACCTAGAAGTAGTAAATGCTGCTTCCTCCCATCCCTTCATCCATTCAAGAAAACAAAACAAAACAAAACAAAACAAAACAAAACTCCATCAGGATTGTGGGGTCTGCCCCCTTCCCTGCATTTGGGAAACCCAATAAACGAAGAAAAACCAAAAAGAACTCCTTGCCTTGGTGTTGACTTTGTCCTTCCTTAATTGGGAAACCCTCCAGCATGTGAACAAGAAATGGGCACAAACAGAATGATGAACCAGAAAAGATGCTGATCTGGGCTGGTTTGTGGTTGTATTCATGACCTGGTTTGCATTAAGCACTGAATTTCATTCCTCTCAGAGCTTCCTTTTGCTTTGGGAAAACTGTATGCCCATTTGCCCCTTTCCCACTGTCCTGTTGCCTCCCTACTTGTTCCTGCTACTCCCACCGCTGCGGCTTCCTCCTCCACCACCACCTCCACCACCATCCTTGGAGACAGCAGGCCCAGTTGGGCCTACTACCTTAGACAATAAAGCCATTTATCAGCTGGGCAGCAGGTGCATATGCACAAACAGGCTTGTGTACAGATGGATTTCTGCCCAGAAGAGCTCCCAAAGTAAGCTCTATGGTTTAGGTCTCTGGCTGCAGAGCCAGAGTTTGGAAGTTCAATTCCCCATTGTGCCTTCTTGAGAGGGGCTGGACTTGGTGAATTATGGAATCAGGGCCGGTGCTTCCATTAAGGCGAACTAGGCAGCTGCCTAGGGCGCCAAAATGGAGAGAGGGTGCTGGACAGCTTGGCGCCCCCACCCCCCGCTGCTGGCCACCGCCATCCATCCCCCCACCGCCCACAAGCTGCCCGTTGCCATCCTGCCATTGCTGCCCGTCGCCGCCTGCCTGCCGCACCCTGCACCCATTGCCGTGCCCCCACGCCCGCTGCCGCCCCCTGCCATCTTTAAACCACTGGGACAGATTGTCTGGATTTTTGATGTACAGTGATACCCCGACTTAAGAGCAGCCCGACTTAAGAAGCAATTCGACTTAAGAGCGGAAAACTTTAACTGCCGCCTTACAAATTTTAGATATGGTCTGCTTGACTTACAAATATTTTTTTGATTTTTTTAACTTATTTTTTCATTTTTTTAGATAGGTGCCCCGACTTAAGAGTAGTTCAACTTAAGAGCATGCATTCTGAATGGATTAAATTCATAAGTCGAGGTACCACTGTATATGATGACGGCAAGCTCTGTCTCTCCTTCCCATCTAAATCCGAGGAAGCTGTTTTGGTTCTGGACCCGTGTTTGGTGTGATTAATGGACTGGATGAGGATGAATAAACTGAAACTTAATCCAGACAAGACAGAGGTGCTCCTGGTCATTTGAAAGGTAAACCAAGGAACAGGGATTCAGCCCGTGCTGGATAGTGTTGTGCTAGCTCAGGTGTGCAGCTTGGGTGTGCTCTTGGATTTGTCTGAGTCTGGATATCCAGGTTTTGGTGGTGACCAGGAGTGCCTTTGCATAATTAAAACTAGTGAACCAACTGTGCCCATTCCTGGAGAGGTCTGATCTGGTCACAGGGAGATGGACCTTAGTTATATCCTGGCCAGATTTCTGTAACATGGTCTATGGGATGCTGGGAACTTTACATAACTGCCTCACTCTGTCTCATAGTAGAATTGGCCTGGTATTGACCACCAAAAAAAAAAAAAGCAGTGCAACGGTTCCTGCCGTATCAGCAATAAAAATGGTGTACCTGTAGCAGTGCCTCCTAGAACGGGCTGTCATTTGAAGCTAAATTCATTCACTTCCCCCTTCTTTTATCTTTTCATTTCTGCAACAACAACAAAAGAAGACTGTAGAGACAGGCTGCTATTTAAACACTGAGATGAAGACTTGTTTTGTAAGTATTCTTTGAACTGCCTTCAACTAAACCACAAAACAAGCCACGTTCTTCTTCAGAAATGTTGAGCACTATCAGATGGGTTTCCTGCCCTCTGAAGAGAGGGGAAATGAAACAGCCTCCCATTCCACATTCTCTGAGAAAAGAAAAATGACAAGCAAAATTCACATTAATGGATATAATCATCCCTTCATACTGTTAAAAAAAATCAAGAGTCTCAGTGCTTAACTAAGATGTTAGTTACAATTAGAGATGGGCACGAATAGAAAAAATGGAGTTTTGTTTGTCGTTTAGAGGTCCGTTTCGGTTCGTTTCCGTTGTTCATGATTTTTTTGCAAAAAAAATGTTTTTGTTTCGTTACCGTTTTGTTACCGTTTTGTTACCATTTATTCCAATTTTACGTGATTTTTTTAGCATTTAAAGCAGCTCACTTCATTGCTGTAATGGAAACGAAACGCACGACAAAAATCCCCGCGTTTCTGTTCGTTTCGTTTCATTTCAGAGACAAATTTTGTTTGTCATTTCGTTACGTAATGAAACAAAAAACGAAAATGAAAAAATTGTTCGTTCCATGCCCATCTCTAGTTACAATTGTATACTGCGGTGGAGTGGTACCACGCACGCACCACTCACCAGTCATTATTTCCATCTATTTCTGAGCTTTCTGTCTAGATCCTATTGGAGTTTTATTTGCAGACTCCTATGCTGTCCTTGGTTTGTGTGATGGGGAAGGACTTTTCTGGGCTGAGTTAATGGTCTCTCTATCCAGCAGTAATCAATAATTCCTTCCAGCCTTTGATTTCAAAGAGAGCCCCTCCTTTCTGGTGGGTACTTCTTTCCCTATCTTTCCTCACTTGTTGCTGTTGAACTGTTTGGTAGGTTGTCAGCTATATGCACAGTAAAGAAAGCAGCATACACAACTCCGCAATTGCAACCAAATGTAAGTACGAATGTGGCAGAGTGAGATATTGAGACTTTAAGTGTCAGTTAATGAGAAAAGGGTGGACTTCAGGGAACTCGGAGCTGTTCTCCTTTGTACTGCTTCTCCATAGTCAAAAGGAGAATTTTACCAGAAATTCATCACTATGCAAGAAATCCAAGGTTTCTATCACTTCCTCATGAGAAAATGCAATCAAGAGGTCAGCTGCAGCAGTTTGTGCTTGTCAGAGCTCCAACTAGAATCCAAGGCTTCTCTGTCATGTTAGTTAAGCTTGGATTGTGTGAGATTGACACACACAGGGAGAGAGTGGAGGAATGAGGAAGGGTGGCCTGTGGCAGCCACACTGATTCCACACTAAGTAGAGCAGTTTTGCTCAGGGAGGCATGGCTAGAACCAGCTGGGTGCACTTAGGGCACGCAGAGGGTCTAGCAGCAAATACTAATGGTGGGATATCATTCTCACCCTTCCCAGCGCCAGATTTAGCCCCCTCTAAAGACCCAATTGCACCACCAATAGTTACAACCCTGCTGCTTAGTATCTTATAGCATCTTGGGATGGAGGAATTGTTTCCACCCCCACCTTTCTTCTGCTTTGACAATGGTATGTTTTCCAAGCACAGGGGCTCTGGGAAATACAAGGTGTCAGTACTCTCAGAGTGCAGGTGTGTGTGTGTGTGTGTGTGTGTGTGTTCTGTTGTGTGCCATATTAGTGGGAGCCAGAAAACAGAGAAAAGCACTAAGGTGGTAGCTGATGCATACATCCGCCCATTGACACTTGGAGCTCCATTGTAGTGACTGGTGAGCTTTTGTTGTTGTTGTTGTTGTTGTTGCACAAGTATACTCACAAATATAGGGAGACCATTTTGCAGTTAAACCCGAAAGGGATTTTTCCCATGGCAACACAAACCTCCCACCCCTGTGTCATCACACAGGGCTTAACCTCTGGGCTCAGGTTTTAGCCCTGAACATTCAGGGAATGGGAAGCTGCTGACCTGGCAACCTGACTCGGAAACCATTCCGACATCTACTCTGTAATTGCCCGAGAATGTTCTTTTTGCATGTAATTGAGCACTGCCCAATAGTGAAGAAATTAATTTGAACCAGGTGAGAAATCAGACCAGTCTGAGCTGGAGCTTTGTGGCACAATGTCACCAGATTTAATCAGAAAATGAAGGGGGGGGGGGGAACCTGACAAACTTCTGATAGTCCATACTGTATATATCTTGTTTTTCTTCCAGGCTCTTCAGTCGCCTTCACCTCTGCTTTGTTTTAGAGAGTTGGTTGCTGAACTTGTTCTAAAATCATGTATTTATTTGTTTATTAAATAAAAAATCTTTCTTTCTTTCTTTCTTTCTGCCTCTCTCCCCACCTCTCCCTCTACCTCTCTCTAACAACACACGTGACCAAATGATTCTGTGTAACAGAATTGATGAAAAAGTAGAAACTACGATCGTGATATTATCAGTAATGCTATTCTTCCAAATAAAAAGACACTTACTCATCACTTTTAATGACAGCAGTTTGAGATGAAAAAATTGTGAGGCATTCATATGATATATTTTTTACGAGTTTTCTTTTGAATCAACTTCAGTAGGCATTTTTTTTTCAAAAATATTCTCCTAATTATTTTTTGAAATGTTATATTACTGTAATAAGCAGTATATATTCAACAACAAATGACAAAAAAGCATTAGAGAGTGGACAGCACAGCTATTGAATACATAGCAAGGTCATAGGTGTATTCACCCTTTGCAATGTACATCAAACAGCCATGTCAAAAAACAGGTAAGTGCCTCTCTCCGGGAAAGTAGTTGCATTGCTCTTAATAGGTACAGTTTTGCACACGGCCTCCTCACTATTTCCTCCCAAAATGGTGCTTCAATAGGGGTAGGGAGGCAGGTGGTAGGAAGCAGCATACTGCCAAGAGGGGTGACAGTAGAGCTATGACACAGAATGGGTTGAAAGAAGATACAGCAAATGGCATCCTCTTCTGGGCTGCATCTTGGTTCTATAACTGGCTGCAGAGAATGGTACAGTTTCTCATTCCTAAGAGCATGAATAGCTTTGGAGAAAATTGTAGAAACTCGGGCATCTCTCTCTCTCTCTCATGTGACCCATTCACTTTTGTAGCATTATCACCTCTTGCAAACGATCAAATCAATTGTGCACCCGAGGAACAAAACTTTTTCTGTCATGTTCTGTTTCCTGCAATGATTGGGAAGCAATAAAAATAGATCCACAAATCTGCCTGAGGTTTAGGTGCACTAGAGGACACATCCGTGTGCACTGCATTGCTTTGAGTGACAGTCAAGTGTCTGTTCTAGGAACAGAAATGCATTGTAGGTAAGCAGCACTCGAGTGCATAGGTGTAGACGTTCCCCGTATTGCTGTCAATCAAGTGGACATCCCGGTGTACATCCAGAGGTTGTTTATGCTGCTGACAATGGAAGCTGCATTTTGATGCACTTTCAAAGGCCCATTTTGCTGAAAGCTTCACTGTGAGGGAGAGCATCCTGAGAAATTATTAGAGATGGAAAAGAATTTCATTCTACCTGACAGTTGTCTTTTCGTACCCTTGACACTTGTTGCAAGAAGAAATATACCTTGTCTCAAGAACTCAGACACTTGCATTGTTTATGGGACAATCTGGAGGAACGGTGTGCAAAGAACAATTCACACATTTTAAATGTAAAGAGCTAAACATTCATGCAATTAAAGAGGTCAGTGTGCAAATTCAGGTGCAATTTGGGAGGAGATGTAACAAATTTGGGACATCGGTTTTCAAACCCATGATGCTTCCTCCACATGGGATTGAATGTCTTTACTTACTAACACCGCCATTGATCCTAGGTTGCTGATAACAAATGGCTGGACCACCCCCTGTGATAAGCTTCTTATTCACCTAGTCCAGTACCATCTATTCTGAGCCCCCAAGACAGGTTGTTGGAATGTTGTGCTGTAACTAATATTTAAACAAGTTCCAGTTCCAGGGGTTGAACATATCTGGGACCATCTGTGTGCAAAAAGTGTGTACTGTACCACTGAATGATCATCCCTTCTCATTGTTACCTTTCTATTAGGTAGAATAATGCGGTGACAGACACAACCAGCAGCACTGGCATTCTTCCTGAGGCCCCCTTGCCATTCATCTCACTTGGAAGATGGACATATATCCTACATCCTTAAACTAATCTGCTCCCTTCTAGTGGGATAAAGGAACCTATTCTACTGCTAGTGCTGAAATCAGCCTCCACTGTTCTGCCCATGGAATGGAGAGAAGTGTCCATTTATCATTCGGTCAAGGCAGCAAAATGTCTTATTCTGCCCCCGTACCTACAGTATCTCCCTTCCTGTAATTTCTCATCCCTAGAAGACAGCCTATAACAGTGTTGGCAAACCTATGGCATGGGTGCCAAAGTGAGCACTCTGAGCCTTTTCTCTGGGCACTTGACATTGTCCCTTCACAGCCACCTGTATTCAGGTTAAGTGACTGTATTGGCACTTTGCAAAAAATTAGTGGGTTTTGAATCGCAGTTTGGGCATTTGGTCTCTTTTTTAATAATATTTTTTATTTTAAAACTAACAAACATACAAACATACAATAAACAATAATACCAACAAAAGCTACAAAGTGCATCCTCACCCCACACCCCTGGGACCATCCAGTGTTCCTTTATCTTCTCTTCCTTCTTCATCTTCTTTTTTTCTAGTTGGCTTCTTAAAATATTTTTCTCCAGAACTGTGTTGGATTGTATGTCGGTTGTATTCCTTTCCCTTTTAGTAGTACATAATCTATAAATTTCCCCCAAATATCATAAAAAATATCATTTCTCATTTCCCCTTGCAAAACTTTTATACTGCAGGACAATTTATCATTTAGAGCTATATCCCACACTTCCTTATACCAGTCGGTAATTTTAAAATCTAATTTCAGTTTCCAATTTTTAGCTATAATCAGTCTGGCTGCTGTCATAAGATTTGCAATTAATTCTTTTGTTTTTATATCATATTCATTAGTAAGTGGTAATGATAACAGTGCAATTTCCGGCTTACATTTAATATCAACTTGTAGTATTTCTTTTATCTCATCAAAAATCTGTTGCCAAAACTTTTGAACTACTTCACATTCCCACCAAAGATGAATATAGGTGCCTATCTTTTTTTCACATTTCCAGCAAAGCTTAGAATATCTTGGGTTTATTCTATTCAGTCTGACTAGTGTCATATACCATCTTAAAATTAGTTTAAAGTAATTTTCTTTTATTCTGACTGATAATGATCGTAAAATCCTCAAATTCTAAATTCTTTTCCATTCGTCTTTTTTTATTTCTTTATCTATGTCTTGCTTCCAAACCTCTCTTATTGTGATTTGCTCCCTTCCCTCTGGTGAGTCCTCAATTATGTTATATAGTTTACCTACCGCACCTTTCCCTATAGTTCCTTTCTCTGGTTCATATGTTAACAAGAATTGTTCAGACTTTGTGTATTCTCTGAGTTGTGTATTTCTCCTTATCCAATCTTTCATCCAACTTTCTAACTGGGCATAATTCAACCAAGTTAAATCCTTGGCTTGTAATATGCGCTTAATTTCCTGCTTTGGTCTCATTTTATTAATCCACTCTTTTAATCTTGCCACTTTCACTGTTTTAAATGATTCTCCATATTTCTTCATATTCGTGGGGAAAATTTCCTGATCTATCACCAAACTGAGAGGGGATCCTTCCGGTGCCAATTTCCTTCTATACTTTGTCCAAGTGGTTAATAGGGAACTCAAGACCGGGTTTTTAATTTGATATCTTTTTTGGGGGAAACTGAACAAGTGTTTATTTATATCTCCATTTAGCTCATCTGATTCAAGTTCCCACCATATTAATTTTTCTGGTTTATATATTACTTCCCCCACACAACTAAGCTGGTTAGCTGTATAATAGTTTCTGGGCACTTGGTCTCTAAAAGGTTCACCATCACTGGTCTATGACAATCTTCTGATCCCTTTCAACATGTAGTACTGAGATGCAGCCTAAACCATGTTGCCTTTGTTACTGCAACTTTTTAGATCTCTTTGAAAAACACACAAACACTATATTGATTTCAGAAATTGGGTTTGCGGGGAATGCCTATTGGCCTACCACTCCCAGAAACCCCTTAGCCAGCATGGGAGCTACTCTGGGAATTGTAGCCCAACCACGTAACTCATAGATTAGTTCCCCTTCTCCGTGTCTGCACAGGGAGTGCATTGCTTGGTAAAAGCCAGGAGATGGCAGGAGAACCCTTTTGCTTCGCTTTTTCAGTTGAGCTTCCAGGGAACAAAAAAATAGTAAGAAAAGGAGATGGAAAAGACACTGGCTGATACTTTTTTGTACTTTGGGCATTAGGAGGATCACACCCACAAACACACTAAGCTCCAGGGTTGTTTTGTTTTTTATGGTATTGCATGAGCTTCCAAAGGCAGTGCCTTCAAAAATAAGTGGCACTGAGCTCTAAGGCTATGCTTGACCTACAACTTTATCTCACTCAAAAGATGAAAGTTGCCACTCCAGGCTGATAAGACAGTCCTCTCAACTCTTACTCCTTCTGTAGCAACAGTCCTTTCCCCAAACCTGGTTAGGAGAGGTGCAATGCTACATTCTGAAGTGCAGCTGCTCATCAACGGAGTTCCCACAATCATGGTCTGTCCAAGGACTGTCTCAAAATTAAGTCATCCCTATCTAGATATTTTCTTTCTCCCATCTAGCACTAGTTTTTGTAGATCTTAATTGTGTCTTAATTGATCATTCAGGACCCAGCTGCCCCAAACTGCTTTGCATAATAGGAGGCATTGCTCAAAGGCATTGTCATCCTTATGTCTCTGGTTCTGCTCTCTATGTACCAAAGGGTTCTGTGAAACTTTGTCTCCCTCAAATGAAAATGCTGAGCTCTTTGAACTTTTTGTAGTGCAATCCTTTTATTGGAAAACTTAACAAAAGCTGCTAACAATAAACATGGTATATTATGTGCAGTCTGTGGGGTGAACAAGGACAGTAAATAAGTAATTGGCATGAGACTGTAGCAGCTCCTGCTGTCCCCTCCCACTCTACTAAAAATGTTCTGGTGCTCCATACTACAAACTTTAGCTTCTCCACATGTCTAGTAGTTAGTCTACTGGTCTCTCCTCCATCTGCGTTCCGGAATCTTTGCCCCTTCCCCACTCTGGAATAAGAGGCGAGTCTTGAGCGATGGGGTAAAAAGGGTGACACTTTTTTAGCATATTATAAACTCAAACAAAAGGGAGGGGAGCTAAGGTAGTGCAGAGCAATGGTTGGGCCACCGAGGTCCCCAGAGACCTCTCCAGCTGCCATGTGATCTTATCCAGGCAAGTCAACTACCCCCCATTAGTGCCATCTCTCAGACGGTGCGCTGGAGCTGGTAAAATGCCTTAACCCCCCCGGGCGTTTAGGCTCCATTGCTTGGCAAACCCTTGGCCCATGGAGTATTCCTGGCACATCCTTCCCACTATGCTGAAATCACAAGATCCTCAATGTGGTGAAGCTAGATGAACCAGGATGACATTCACTGACCTTGACTCACCAACTTTGGCCTCCACACTACCCACCAGTGTGACCAAGCATGTTTATCAGCTAACTTCAATTAACTATACCCTTTTAACCTATTTAATGGGGCCATTGCCTAATCAGTGTGGAACCCCCACCCCATCACCTATCAGCGAGGGTAAAAAATTCCTATCCGGCCCCAATGAGGAACCTGTACCAACTCACACTGATGATGGGATGGATCAGTGGTTGGGTAGGATCCGACGATGGAAAGAGGCCAAAGTTGGGGCAAGACAGGCTTAAATAGTGTGCATCTTGTCACCCCGAATGAGACCTCCAGGAATTCCACGTTACTCCGACTGGGAGGCAAAGCCACCCTGCCCACCAGAGCAAGCCAGGCTGTGGAGCGAGCCCTAAATTGCATTGATTCCAGCCTCCCCCCATGTATTAATTAATGGTCCTTACCTTCCAGTTCCTGCGAATGCACACAATCTTCAAACATTTAAGACGTTTACCATTGTTGAATTATATTACTGGATGGCTGAGGTGGAAATGGATTTGGGGAGATCTATACTCAACACTTATTAGAGAATAATGTGCGTGGAATAAATTCTATAGGAAAACAAAGTTAAGAGAAGAAAATAAACTGTGAGCTGCCTCCTGATTGCTGAAGTACATACTGTGTTTCTCTCAAACCTTTCCCAGGGTTAGTATTGAACCCAATATAATTCTATAAATAGTGTGTTATCAGTGAATACAGTGTCAATAACAAAACAGAATATAAATAGTAGTTATGGAACAATAAGCTTTTGCAAAAGTTATTTGTTGGATTTTGAAAGCATTTCTTTCAAGATCTGTAAAGAGTTACTCACTGTCTTTGTTTACATACTGAAAAACAGGATTGCATGTGGGGATTTCTGGTTATGAAAACATTGGTTCCAATTCTAATTAGAGTGTTTTTCTTTGACTCTTCTGCATCACACAGGAAGATTTTAGTCCACTGGAGTCATGTTGTGATATAGAAACCACACTTAACTCAACCTACAAGGTAGACATTCTGTGCTAGAGATGGGCACGAAACAAAAAAATGGTGTTTCGGTTTTTCGTTTGTCATTGAGAGGTCTGTTTCGGTTCGTTTCCGTTTGTCGTGAATTTTTGGAAAAATTTTGTTACTGTTTTTTGTTTTTTCGTTTGTCGTTTCTACCCGCGTTTTGTGCGATTTTAAAAGCATTTCCGTGCACAGGCATCCCCCAACGCCCCAGACCAGAGGGAAAACACTAAAAAAATGCATGCTGGGAGGCTGCAAAGGCAGCGGCGGGCGTTGCCCAGGGTGCAAGGCAGCCGCAGAGTGACTGCACTGCAGGACAAGGGAGGGTACTCACCGAGAGGTACGCAGCACGCATGCACACAGGGAGGCTGCAGGACTGAAGCTAGAGTCGCAGAGACAGCAATCCCACCCTAATTCCCACCGCAGACTGCAAGGAGGACGGGGGCTGCCAGACCTTTTTATGCCCCCTGTGGCTGCCAGACCTGCCCACCCAGTCTGCAACCTGGGCATGCTATTGGTTGAACATGATCCCATCACATGGCTTGCCTCCATTTTGTGGCTGGTGCGACATCCATTTGAAAGGGAAAAGAAAAATACATCGCGATGGGAGAAGACAAAAACAAATGTTTTAAGGATCCCAACCCCCCTGGTAGGTATTATCAGACAATATAAATAATTATCGCTGTGTTTTTACGGATGTCCAGGGCATTTTTTAACATTTAAAACAGCTCATTTCATTGCACGTCGCTATTAATGGAAACGAAATGTAACAACCACAATTTTCGCGGTTCTGTTCATTTCGTTGCATTTTCATCATGATTTTAGTTTGTCATTTCGTTACATAATGGAAACGACAAACGGTAATGGAAACGAAAAAATGTTCGTTCCGTGCCCATCTCTATTCTGTGCCATTGCCACATGGTCATTATCAACGATGACCCCATCAAAAAGTCATAACACATCTACTGCTTTTTGTTACTAGAATCGTTCCCCCCACACAACCAATGCAGTGTATTGTGACCATTTACCCATGGATGAGTTTGTGACCAAAACAAAAAAAGCATCATTTTTTTTTAAAAATCAAATTATGCTTTTTTTTTTGTCTGAAGCATAACTCAAAGAAGCATAAGTGACACATGCTCATGGTCAGCAGGCTAACTTGATGGGTGCAGGGGCAGGAATTGAAAGAAGAGTATGTGGAATTTTGACTTGCACCACAAATACTGTATTAACACTAACCTCTAAATAATTTTCAATGGAATCAACAAATACTGTACAAGTAACAACTAATTTTAAAAAAATCCGGGTGCCTGAGGATGAAATGTATCATATTGTATTCAAATTAAAAGAATGAAACCAAAGGGATAAATTAATCTTGATTTGTCCCATCGATTTTAGAGAGAACTAAGTACTGGTAATTTGGTTCTAGGGCAAAACCGCCAACTCTCAATCTGAGGTATAGCTATGGATTTCTGAATAGATGTACATGCAATATTTGACCTTTTTGACTCACTTCACATCATAATGTCCTAGTTACGAAATATAGTCATTCATTTGTTCATTTATTTATGTTTATTGATTTTGTATTCCACTTTTCTTTCCAAAGAAAACATTAGAAACCATATGCAAGTAGGGTTGGGGTGGAAAGCCATCCGTTTTCTTTTCTCCTTCATTTTAATTACATTTTTAGCACCCCAAGTTCTTTGTGTCCCAATTATATTTTGGAAGATAACCTCTTAACAGAATAGTGGCAGTTTCAGTGCTTAATTTCCTCCCACCAACTTGCCCTCTAAACTGTTGTGTTTTATATTGTTGCTGTAATTATTGGTTGTGATTTTTTATTTTGACTGTTATTATCTTTAATTTATTAGTAGATTGAAATCAGGATTTTATTTTATTTGTTTAGTTTAAATTAACAGTTTGTCTGTGCATTATTATCAATTGTAATTGTATTGTCATCACTGTTAACAGCCTAGAGTGGCCTTGTAGCCAGATGGGCAGTATGTAAATGGAATGAATGAATGAATGTGCAGTACTGTGGAATTATTTAAAACAATCCTAAAATGAAATATTTCCCCAACTAGGGTGGCCAAATTAAATGCCTAGTGAGGAAAGGACCATATTTATGCTTCTATGTACAGCAAATCACATTGTCCCAATTATTAAGACCCCACATATTAATCCTCCAGGGCAGACTCATCCATGTGTAAATTGTTACAAAGTGTAGTAACTTGCAAATAGAATAGGCCCATTGAGTCAGTGAAACCTGTAGATTCATGAAATGACTGCTTATTGACTGAGCTTACTCTAGTTGTGACTTACTATGCTAAGCAACAGGATTTCCGTCTGTGATAACCTAGGAGCCTTGTAAGGATTCTCCTAGCCATCTGATGATGGCTTTGCACTAATACTGTACTTTAGAGTCAACCCATGATACCTTCCCAAAATGTAGCCTTGGACTATCTATTCAAAACACAGAAGCACAATGTTCCTGTCCATAATGTTTTAGTGCAATACTTTTTTTATTCTGAAGATCTGGATATTGGTTTTATAATGAATAGAAATAGGACCTCAGTTATTCCAACAACGTGGGATACGAAATCACCCTTTCTTGGTAATGTCAAAAAGGGAAAGACAGATCATTTAAGATAATGAAATATATATTATAAACTACAGATTCATGCTTTGAGGAGATGTTTGTATCAAGGAAAAACACATTTCATGACAAAATGTTTATAGATCCTGGCTTCTCTTCCCTCAGCTCTTTTCAGGAAGAAAGTGTTCTGCTGTGGCTTAGCACTCTCTCAATCCTAAGAGTATTTACTTGGTAATCTATCCCATAGATTTCAGTGGGGTGTGTTTTTAGACACACAGAAAGACCATGAGCCCAAACACCAACACAATCATCATCATTATTATTTTAGAACTGCTGAGCTGCAACAAACCCAATGAATTATTGAGCCTAGCTCCTCTTAAGAAGGCACAGCAGGGAATTGAACTACCCAACCTCTGAGCTATCCACCCCATCAAGGGGCACTATTTATGTACAGCAGTGAGGAGTGAACAATATGGATCTCTTCAGATGTTGTTTGACTGCAGTGCCCATCAGCCTAATTCAGTATAGCCAACTATGAAATATGATAGGAGGTACAATCCAACAATATTTGGAAGACAACAAGTTGCCCATCACAAAGTGTTCTGGATTTTGGTGCTGTTACGGGTAGATTTTACTTACTAGATAAAACATAGAGGGATGTCAGTTTATGTGCAATTAGATAAACTATGCCTAAATCTAACGACTACTTCCAGCTACAGTAGACTTTTTGAACCCATTGCTGAAAGATAAATTAACACTAATGTAAATTCCACTGATTCATTTGGATCTACTCTCGTTGGGGACTAGCAATTGGATTTAGACCTGATCACTCATTTCCTTTGAATAAACCATGCTCCTTACACTGTAATTCTTAAAAACTGCATTAGACCAAGAAGATACAATAATCAAGGTACTGTATAAAAATCAATCAATTAATCAGTGACTGCGCAATAACACACCAACATAGTTTTCCACAGATACAAATTTAATTTCTATCCAATGGGAGAAAAAAATACAATGTTTTCACCCAGAATCCAGTTGGTGTTTTAGTTTTGTTCAAATCCTTCTAATTCATCTGGGAAAAGGGACTTACACTGAGAAATATTCAGCCTTTTGGCAACAGCTAATGAATGCCAATTGCTTCTTGGTCAAGACACTATATTCAAACACACAGGTCTAATAAAGGGAAAATGTCTCTCAGTTACCAATTAACTGAGATGCAGTCCTCCAGCAGTTCTGCATACGCAAGTCTCATTGCCTTTAAGAAGACAAATGCCCGTGTTACACACTATGCCAGAGAGCCATTTGATAAGAAATAAACAATTATTGGTCAAGAGCACAGTACAGAATCCGGAAAGGTCGAAACAGGCTTCCAGTTACAAGCACCAAAATGAGTTAATTCAAAATGGAATTTTCCATTCCCCAGAGGTCTGTCTGTTTTATACACCTCCCTATATAGGGAATATGAAATCAGTTGTATATGCCAAGATAGAACTTGAGACAGGCTATCACACATGAAGCACAGGAATGTTGCCAAAATATTTGGGGCACGTAGTTTTGCCAAAGGAGTAGAATTTTGTACACAATAAAGTACACCCATCTAATGTATAGACCTGAGCATGCAGAGAAGAGTTTTGTTATGCTTGGTGTTTCTACCTTAACATGGAAGCTCTGAAATGGCAGTCATAGCAGACTGCGGAGAAGAATATTGGGGGAAAGGCACCATGACAATGAATGAATTGCCATGCATTGCCTAGGCTTTCCATGGTTGTGGTTTCTGCCAGACTGTTGATATAGTTCTGATTCTCCCTCCACAGACTGGGTTCATGCTCAAAGAAGGGAGTGTTTGTTGAGTACTTGATGCCAGATAGACTCCATATTTCAATTCTAGAGAGTAATAATCAGGTGTGTCACAAATACTTCCAGCACAAGAGGCAGCCTGCTTCTGAATACTGGGAACAACACCAGGAGAGGACTATTGGACTTATGGTACTGATCAAGCCGATCCTAGCAAACATTAGACTCTGACTCTGCTGGACTTTCCGTGTGTGCTTTAGCACTTGGCTACTCTTCCCTAATGAATTGTTTGCCCTGGAGCTTGAAAACTTTTGCTTCAGGGGATTAAAATGTCCCAGATTCCTCTAGTACTGTATCATTGGCTGATACTTCACGTCCCTCTCGCTGCAGTTCGCGGCCCACTGGAGACCGGTTCGAAGGAACATACCCTCACATCCTTGTGGGGTCAATCCGAGTTTGAAGGAACGTAACCTCACGTCCTTGTGGAGTCAATCCGAGTTCAAAGGAACGGATCCTCTTGTCCTTGTGGGGTCAATCTGAGTTCACCTTGACCACGCTCCCTGAACTGCGCTCCAAGCAGGGTGAGAGATTCCCATCCTGGAGCTTGGGAATCTTTTCAATCCGCTTCTCGATCCGTGTTGAAAAATGATTTCAACACGGAGGCAAGTTCACCTCGGCTCGAGAAAGGACGTGAAGTAACCACCATTGGGAGAGAACTTAGGTGATTGTTTCTCTTGAAATGATATTCTTCTTCCAATTAGAAATGCAATTAGAAAACAATTAAACATAGAATAGTATAAAAATCATCTAAAAGCATTAAAGCACTATTGAAAACACACTTTAAAAATAAAATCTCCAAGATCTCAAAAAGATTATAGCTTAAATGCCCTGTAGGCTGCAATTAGAATGGCTGTTTAAAAATATATGTAAATGAAACTTAAACTAAACAAGACAGAGGTGCTCCTAGTATAGTGTTGGCGAACCTATGGGACAGGTGCCAAAGGTGGTGATAAGAATAAATTTAGGCTAAAAATATTGGGTGTTGGTTGTTCTTCTTTGTGAGTTGCCAATGCACCTATATAAGTTGTTAATACATGACATTGGTGGTTCATCAAAGCTGCCACGCTTAGTTAGTTATAGCAAAAGGTTTATTAAAGACAGATAGAGGTACAGCACAGGACAGAGAATGGGTTAGCTTAAGATCCGAGAGCAACACGGCCAGAGGCCCTGCTGCTCTGGACCCCGAGTGATGGTTTCCGTGGTCTTTTATACTCTTTCTGTAACCGCAGCTTACGTATTTCGTCATAATTCTCAGAAATGGCTTTTGCCTATTTTTAGTTTGAGATTGAATTCCCAGAAAATGACGCTTTTGGCACCATGAGATGGTGCCCACTTATCTGTGTCATCTTCGCTTCCCTTTATCTTGGTTTAACCACAAGAATTCGCTATTTCTGGAGACTGGCACCTGGGTTTTTTGTGTTCTATGCCAGCATGACCTAATACCTACAGTCAGGTTTAACACTTTATAATAATTTTTAGCTTTATTCTTCATATTGAGTTAATTCTATTAATTCTTATTAATTGTTATTAATTAATTTTCATCAGTGGCACTCGGAGCCCTTTCTGTGGGCATTCGACATCGCCCCTTCACAGCCACCTGTATTCAGGTTAAATTGCTATATTGGCACTTTGCAAAAAAAAAGGGGGGGGGGTTTGAATTGCGGTTTGGGCACTTGGTCTCTAAAAGCTTCACCATCACTGCTCTAGTCCATCAAAGGCCTGATCAAGGAACAGGGATGCGGTTACACTTCTTCTGAAAATACAGGTATGCAGCTTGGGGTGCTCTGGAATTCATCACTGAGCCCAGATGCCCAGGTTTCAGCACTGGCCAGGAATGCCTTTTGCCCCGTTAAAACTAGTGCTTCGGCTGCACTTATTCCTGGAGAGGCCTGATCTGGTCATATTGACACATGCCTTTGTTACACCTTGGATGGATTACTGTAGCATTCTCTACATCGGGCTGCCTCTGGAAAGTGTCCGGAAACTTTAGCATGTCATTGTATTGCTAACAGGGAATGGTCACATGGGTCACATCACCACCACCACCATGTTACAGCATCTCTACTGACTGCTGATCTATTTCTGGGTGTAGTTCAAAGGCCAAGCTAGCCTCCCAAGGGAACAGCCACAGGACTGTCATACATTCTCGCCAAGCATGCCTGAGAGGGCAGCAGGTCTGAGCGTGGCCTTCTCTGAAGATTTCAGGAGCCTAGCATGTTCGTACAGGATATATGGTCCTATATGCAGCTTGCTTGCTTCCAAGATGAATAGGGTTTTATAGGTCCCTAGAATAGGGTTCTATATGCAGCACTTCCTCAACAGAAAATACTTCAAGCTCAAATTCATGTATCTGATGGCCTGATTCACTCAATCACCCTCTCTTTTTGCATTCTTTCAGTTTAATTAAATTTTAATTCCCTTCAGCATTCTCAGGAAATGAATAACTCCTCTCCCTCTCTCTCTCCTCTCTCCCTCCCCCTCTCTCCCCCCTCTCTGTAATGTGGTCCATGTAGTTGATAAACTGGCACTACCTTTGTAGCGCTCCATCATAACATGATAACTTGCTTTTAATTTGCTAGCTACCGTCACTTGACAGTCACTTTTTGCATTACCATGTTATTATTGCCTTGCTACATCTGTATTTTTGACTACAGAAGGAAAGTAATTTTGTCTCTGTGAAGCTATTTGCTTTGTCCTCACTCATCTGTCTCCTATAATGTGCCTATTGAATTATGTAACCATTATCATTTTTATTCACTAACAGAATTACCCTGGAATTTTAATGACAGTATTAAATAAAGAAGACAATGCAGATCCCTACTGTAGGCACTTTACCTCAAGTTGATAAATACTAAATTATCAAGCTCTTTGAACCATCTTCCAACCACAAGAAAGGATGTGTATCCAAACCAAACTGAATTCATTAAAAGAAATTAGTTTCAGGAGACATCATTTTGATCACATTACTTCAGTCCAAATATATTATATTCGTCCTGCTCATTTATCTTCTAACTTCCTGTTAGAATCTAACGCCTCAGCCTTTATGAAGCAATGACATCTATTCAAACCTAGGATTGTCATCCTATACTTGGCAGGAAACCCCAGTAGGACTTACTTGTGATTAAGTGTGCATGAGATCCAGTGTGCAGGTTGGTTTTAATTTTTTGGTATGCTTCTTTGGGTCCCCACCAAGAGAGAGAGGCAGGATAAACATAAAATCAATTAAAATAAATGCATAAATAAATAAATCTAGCTGAAATCTTGTTTAACCACAAGGAGGTCTTTATACGATGGCCAGGGTTTACTTCCAAATATGCATGGTTAGAATCACACCATATGCACAATTATCCTAGAGCAAAATCAGGGCTGTACCAAGAATTATGAATACTTGAAGAAAACCTAGAGAAATCAATGGGATATAAATTAGTCAGGAATAATTTAAGTCTGTTTTTAGGCTAATGTTTGTTTTTCAGTGCTAATCTTGTCATGAAGAGGATCCCATGAATTTATTTCTGGAAAACCTAGATGGATAACTATATAGTGAACACTGGGCATACCAAACATTATAGCAGCTGAAAGTGAAGCAAACATATTTGGAAACTTATCTAGATTTTATAGTGACTTCATCAAATTTTGGTTAAGAGATGATACACATTAATACAGATGTTGCCACCAAATGTTACCTTTGTAGTAGAGTTCTGCATGCATGCATGTGTGTACACATGCACACACAGAGAGAGGCACAGACAGAGAGTGACATGGAAAACCTCAGGGGGGAAAAACAGATGAGACAAAAATGAGGTAGCATCTTAAAGCCTAACTGAATTATTTTAGGAAGTTCAATGAGGAAGTGGACTTGTCCACAAAATCTCACATTAAAACATAGCAATTAGTCCTTAACATGCCACAACATTTTTGTCTTTTCTATTTTTTCTTTTTCTTTTGTTTTTTGCCTAACAGAAAACTTCTCATCCATGATGCTGCATGATTGTTTTGTAGGGACTCCTGCCTCACTGATGGGTATCAAGTGTTTTGCTAAAGGTTCCATTAACAGACATTTGTCTGCAATCTACATAAATACTACAAAACACTAGACCAACTGTAGTTGGTACATTCTTTAACATCATCATCATCTTTTTTGTAGTGTTTGTCCCGCTTGGTGGTAGATCTGTCCACTTATTCTTTTAACATCATAAGAACAGCCTTGCTGGAACAGGCCACAACCCATCAAGTGCAGCATTCTCTCTCACACAGCGGCTCACCATTTGCTTCAGGGTATTCCCAAGCAGATGTATTCACCTGCCTATGATTCCCTGAAAATAGCATTGAGATATATCCTGCCTATATCTCCAACTCAGAGGTTGTCCTTAGGCATCCATAATGATAGCCATTGACATCCTTGCTCTCCATAAACTTGTCTAATCCTTTCTTAAAGCTGTCATGGCTGACAGCTGTCATCATTACTTCTTCTGGCTGGGGGTTCCATAGACCAGTGATCCTCTGAGTGAAAAAGTACCTTCTCTTATTTGTTTGAGATGTAGCACCCAAAGGTTTCATGTAGTGCCCCCTAGTTTTATTGTTGTGTGAAAGGCAAAACATGTCCACACCATGTATGATTTTATAAACTTCAGTCAGGTCACCTCTTAGGTGCCGTCATTCAAGAGTGAAGAGACCCAGCTGTTGCAGCATCAGATGGTAAGGAAGGTGTTCCAGTCCCCTAATCATTCTGGTTGTCCTCCTCTATACTTTTTCCATTTCCATAATATCCTTCTGGAGGTATGGTGACCAGAATTGTACACTATACTCCAGATGAGGCCTCACCATATATTTATAAAGAAGCAAAATGACACTTGCTGACTTATTTTCTATACCCTTCCTAATGACCCCTAACATCCTATTAGAGGGAAATATGGTTAGGCTTTATCATTTGATCCAATCAAGAAAAAAGGACCAAAAAATGACTACAATATAATTATTCAATGGGAAAGTTGGGCAAATATAGTATCCCAGAGGGTTTCTAGATATTTCCAGTAAGGAAGCACTAAGACATGGTTCCTTATTAGGCTTTCTTTTTTAAAACTGTTTCTGAGGAATGACCTGGTATTAAAGGCTTTGGATCACATAAACCAGATGCATCAACCTAGTTTGATCACTATTAAAAAATTTCACACTATGGTTTAACTTCTTTTTCTTTCTATTGTAGCTGTGACAGAACTGCCCCCGAGAAAGTCCTATTTCCATTTCAGGGTTCTCTTCCGTGGTAAAAAAAATAATAACGAATGAGCACAAAACTTTTTTTAGAAATCTTCTCCACCTTCCTACACAGATTCTTGACTGTCAACTTTCTTATGTTGCAGGGAGGAAGTTCAGTGTGAAATATTGTGCAACATTGAACCAGAGCATGATAAAACTGTTGTTGTTGTTGTTGTTGTTGTTGTTGTTGTTGTTGTTGTTGTTGTTGTTGTTGTTGTTGATGATGATGATGATGATGATGATGATGATGATGATGTCAGAATACTCTAATCAGCAAAGCCAGTAGCCATCCTGGAGGAGTGGTTAAGTTTATAAAAAGTAGGTTAGGATTATTTTAAGCTCTGTTCTGCATTAGGCCCAAAAATGTAGAAATATTTTCAGTTTCTGTATTATTTTTCAAGGATTTTTTTTTTAAAAAAAGATCATTACTGGAGATGGACATATCAATTCACCTTATTTCTTTAAGAGTAAAATAAACTGTCCGAGTCTATTTAACACCCAGTGAACTCTCTGGAAGAAAACAGGGTCAGCTGTGCGGGGGGGGGCTGACTCTGTGAGGAGCAGGAAAGAATTATCAACCAATTTGCTGATGACTTTGTTCCCAGCCCCTTCCATCTCTCCATTTCAAAAAAAAAAAAAAAGAAAGAAAAGAAAAGAAAAGCACAGACCACATTATCCTTGTTTTCCAGCAGTGGATTTGACATCTCCTGCACCAGGACTGACTGATGATGAGCCGTGTCGTTAACACAGTGCCTTTTGTTGCGATAAATGGCTCGTGGCAGGGATGCTTGCTGAGGGTGACAGATCCCTTTGCAGCCTGTACAACAAGAAGGCTGGAGCTTGGCTTTTGAAGTTGCCTGTCAATGGAA
The DNA here is from genome assembly GCA_023846285.1 of Phrynocephalus versicolor. NCBI lineage: Eukaryota > Metazoa > Chordata > Lepidosauria > Squamata > Agamidae > Phrynocephalus > Phrynocephalus versicolor. The sequence goes on from JAHTLZ010003307.1 coordinate 6,842,908, forward strand.
TCATTAGGAAAGTAGATAAAACAAAATGTTTACAGATGGGTTGGAGCAAAGGAGAAGAAACAAATAAGTGTACGGATTTGGCAGGCCCATGATTTCATCCCTCCCCTATCCAACGGCGATGTCTCCAAAGTGCCTCTTACTGTCAAATATGTGTACAAAGGGTACATCAGACTTATCGCTAATATTCCTAGTTCTGTTAAAGGAAGTGGGGCTACACAATGGACAGCCCAGTCTACAGTCTGATTAAGCCAAAACACTTACATTTCAGCTAGTTTGAATCCACTGTTGGAAACAGTGAGATCTAAACTGGGCACTGAGAAGATCAGAGGACTGTACAGCTATAAGTTCATTTCCAGAACAATGTGTCAGTTGCCTATAAAGTACTATATATAGGCAGACAGGATACAATCCTGAATTCCATGAGAAAAAATGATTTAAACCCTACAGGAAAATGTCTACAGACTGCACTGAGCAAGGGTTGGGCTCAATGGCCTTAAACCCCTTCCTTCCAACTCAATTATTCTGTGATTCTGTGATCCATAACAGCAAAATCAACAACAAACCCCTAGCTCTTTACCTACCCTCCGGTCTTGAGCAGGTTACTCGTCCTGCCAAAGCTGTCTCTTTGGCGAATAAGTATATCGAGTAGAGAGGGGCACGAACCGAAAAAATGGCAATTTGTTTTGGTTCGCTTCGTTTTAGGGTTTGGTTTGGTTCTTTTCATTTGTAACAATTTTTTTTGAAAAATTCATTTTGTTGGTTTGTTGATTCGTTATTTGTTTTCCCTGCTTTGCGCCATTTAATCTATTTGACACTTAATTCACTCTGGGGTTCGTTATTTGTTTCATCAGGTAACAAAATGAATAACGAATAACGAAACTGGGTGAAAATCTAATTCATATTTCACTTGTTCACCTATTATTCCACTAAAAGTTCATTTTGTGCCCATCTCTAATATAAAGCATTTTGAGGCACAGCATTGCTGTGCTGTATTCTAAGGTGCCTTAAGTGCATCCGATCTTGCCTGATTTCGGAAGCTAAGCAGGGTCAGTCCTGGCTAGTACTTGGATGGGAGACCACCAGGGAATACCAGGTGCTGTAGGCGCCTGGAGTAGGAACTGGCAAACCACTCCAGTATTCCTGCCAAGAAAACTCCATGGATATGGAGTCACGAAGCGTCGGTCACGACTGTAATGACACAACTCTCTCTCTCTCTCTCTCTCTCTCTCTCTCTCTCTCTCTCAGGAAAATCAGTTTTACACTCTCCGAGACTTTTTTTAATGCTTCAAGATTTTTCCATCCTGAGTATGCAGAAATTTGCAACATTTTGCAATTTTTTCAAAACAAACAAACAAACAACCCCCCAACCCCCTAAACAAAAGACTTGAACAAAAAAATTCTCTCATGTGCAATTGCCAGATTCAGGATGCACTGCTTATTCCTAGTATGGAGAGGCTACACTGTACCTGCCAACTGCATGCTTTGTTGTAAACTGCCCAGAGTGGCCTCTCTGGCAGATGGGTGGTATATATATATATAATCTAATAAATAAATAAATAAATAAATATGCTGTTAAACATGAGTAGCATCTTAGAGAAAAGAAGGAAAACCCTAATTCAGCACTCAGGTGAATGACTACATGAGGGGTCAAACTCAGAATTTTAGGAGCTGAGTACTCAAGGCCATGGGCCTAGATGGATGTTCCCACAGGTGAACAATTTTACACTAAACGTCTTCCCATAAAGAATGGGAATACATGAGAATGTAGGTAAATGTGTTCAAAAATTAACTGAAAGGGCACAAGCTGGGGAAAGCATAGCAAAAAATATTTATTTTAGGATGAATGTGGACAAAATCTGTATAGAACTGCATTCAATCCAGTTTGCATGGATGTTGCCTTTTCTGTACATTAACACAAATGTCAACCAAAATGAACTTGCTGTTGAAGATATGGGAAACTGGGTGAAAATGTAATGCATATTTCACTTGTTCACCTATGATTCCACTAAAAAGGGAGCTGTCTATAAAGGGAACTATAGGAAATTGTATTACCGGTATTTCACCATGACTGTCCTGAGAAAAGGCAAATGTACAGGTGTCACATACATGCCTATACACATCTTCAGACACCTAAATACATTCTGGAATTCTTCATACCATTATATTTTTAAGACCACAAAAAAGCTGCAGACAATTTTCTATGCATCAGTTCACTCTGTATGGAAGTCATTTTTTTTCCTGGATGAAAGATGTGGTTTAACTTGAGGTGTTTCAGAACCTTCTTATATGAGCTAACAAAACTTGGCTGAGGCTGAGATTTCTGTGTCCTTTGTGTCAGTTTATTCTTGTTGCTATTTTAATAGATAATTTTAATGAATGTAGCTCATTCTGAGCAGGGGTTCTATTTTTCATGTGAACAAAAATATCTAATAAGCTAGAGAGCATTTTATTTATTTATTTATTTATTTATTTATTTATTTATTTATTTATTTGACTTTTATACCGCCCATCTAGACCAAGGGCTACTCTGGGCAGTTTACAACATGTAACAACAAACAAAGGAATACATTTTAAAAACCAAAATACAAGGTACATAATAAAATAAAATATACATAAAACAACAACAAAAAACTAAAATGAAGCTAAAATGAAGCTAAAAATGGCAAGAGATTTGATAAAATGGTTTAAAAATAGTGCCTTACTAAATGTTTGAGGAATCAGGGAACACCATTCTATAGAACCAGGTCTTCAATAGAGCATATTGTAAGAAAACCAATAGCTAAAATCAGAAGACTGGTGAAAATAGACCTCTGCTGCACACAAGAATTTAAGCTTGTCTTATTTACATGGTGGCCTGCCATTCCATGTGGAAAACTGTTTTGGAGGGAATACCAAAGGTAATTGTGAGATGATGCTGAGCTCAGGAGTTCAACAGAGAAGACAGAAGACACTTCTGGATGAATTAAAGATTCCTGAATTGGGTGAACATAAGTGACTGTCTCAAGCAACAGATGCTGATGTGGGAATCGCATAAACATTCTGGATGCTCATCCTGAGCTATAGTAAGTTACTGCCTTCTGTTGGAGGACAAAGTTCTTTACACCCTGTGCTTAATAAGTGCCCCTAAGCTAGCCTGCTGATTTTAGGAATGATAGGGAATGTTATTCCATCACTAGGATAGAAGAAAAAAATCAAATATGCTTGGGATATACAGTATACTGTATATGAAATGAAGATACAATTTACTCCTTTGCCTTGAGCAACAAATGACTCGGAGAAGCTCTGACTTGAGGGATCTTAAGTGGCTCCTATGAATTCAGATCCATTAAATGAATGTTTCCATGGGATGAAGCCACTAATCGAAGACAGAACTTCGATGTGTTCAACCCTTAACTACTAAAGACAGGGTGGCAGGCAGCACAGAACATCCATAGAGGCCTTTGGAGCTGTGCTGTCTTTCAAACCAGATGTTGGCACTGGTAAAGGCAATGGGTTTGGAAAAGTAACCTTTTCAAGAGCTGTATCTAACTGGTATTACCAGCTAAAGTAAACCAATTGATTCAACGGGACTTCTGTGAATGTTAACTTAGGAAACTCATTTATTCAAAGGTCTCTTTTAACTGGGATTAGTAAGTGAGTCCTCGGTCCACATCTCCCAAGATCCTTCATCTAGCAGGACTACTGAGTGTGCTGGAGGGGAATTCTGGGAACTGAAGTCTAAAAAGATAAAACAACAACAACCAGTACTTCCAAGCTCTGCCTCATTCAATATGCAGCAGCTTCCTGGCCTCTTCAGCTGCCTTTCTCACATTCCTTCGCTGTTGTTAGTTGACATTGTCTCAACTCATTAAAGCATGTATCTGGTTTTATCATTTTTTGCGTGTATGCCTAGAGAGCACTCCAATCACATCATTTTAAATTGGAAAAACAAATACATTAATTAACCTCTCCATCCCCTGCTGGGACTCCCAGCAGCTGAAATAACAACAGTTGGCCTGACTTATCTTGACTAGGCTTGTCAGAAGCCAAGGACTGTTTGAGTTCAGTTATGTTTTAGTGTTTTTTTCCTCCTTCCCCCTGGAAACAGCAGACTAGGCCCAGTCAGAAGAGTTATGAAAACAACAAAAGTGTGTTCCAAGCTTGGAAGTTTCTTTTTTTTTTTTAACACCACAACTCCCAGACGCCGCTGAATCGTCCTGCTAGTGGGGTCAAAACGTAGGTCCCAGAAGTAACCTTTGCAAATTCAGGCATACATACCGACACAGCCAGTGGCAGTCACTTTTGGTAACCCCTCCCTCTACCCTATAAACATCAGATGGTGCTGGGGATACTTGGCATAAAATAGTGACAGGAGACAAACTGGAATGAGGCCACTGAAAGGTGATCTGGTTGTGAAGAAAACTGGATCCAAGACCATTCTTCTGTGAGTGGAAGGGCTTCACTCACAGAATGTGCTTCAAAGCAATTTGGTGAATCCTCTTTTAAGCTGCAGTCCAGCTTACCTCATTCAGGAGACATACCATGTAGCCCTTTTACTGGGGTAGACAGGACAAATGTGGAGAAGAAAAGGCAAGGAAGTCCAGTTCTGCCAGACCAGTCAAAAATATTGTTAATGTCAATACCAAAGAGCACTCATATAGATTTCCAATAAGATCAAGTGAAGGGTAAAAAAAATGATTTTGTAAATTTGAAACAGAAGCTAAATATCTATGAAACCAGTTGCTCCTTGCCATGATGATACCACACACACCCCTTGCCTTACCCATGTTAGGTCTGCATGGAATTAAAATCTCCTCTCTTTGCTTCACTTCTCTGACCCCAGCACATGAACATGTAAATGTTAGCATTGTGCTTTGAAAAAATAAAATGGCAGAAAGGTTACCTGGAGTTTGGGACACTTTAAAAAGAACCACATCATGCCCAGGACAAGGAAAAGTCACTTTTGGAGACAATAACTCCCATGACTTTCAAAGCAGCCTGGTCAGTGGTCATGCAGGTGGAGGGGATTCAGAAAGGATCAGTCTGAAAACGATTGTCCCAAGTCAGACTGATAGCTGAGCCACTGATTGATCCGCTCCTATGTATCGTTCAGGGAGAAGGCAGCTTCGTGCAGCAGTTTTAGAAGCCTTGGCCCCTCTTCTTCCTCATGGTATCTGTTTTCACCTTAACTGCCTTATTCAGTAGCAGCTCTTCCAGGTATGACCTGGAGATTAGGAGTTCACCGCTTGCTTCCAGTGGCCATCTTCCAGTGGGGAAGGGAAGCTGGAAATTCAGTTTTGTCCCTGGGAGTGTTTTAGGATGGTGGTGAATGTGCCAAATACCTTTATCCACTTGTAGTTCTCCTTGGGGAAGAGAGTGCAGGCAAGAACAGGAGGCAAGGGATGTTGAGAGTTACCAAGACATTTCACAGAAGTATCTGGCAAGCATCAGCAGTGAGATATTTTAATAAGATGAAATTCCTTAAAGCAATTTTGTTATCCCCCTTTTTTTTTTTTAGCTCTATAACTATTCCACTGTTGAAGCTCACCCTGTATCTTCTTTCTCCGGTACTTGCTGCTTCCGTATGAAGCTTTAGTGCAATAATTAATTATTAGGTTGAATCATGGCCTCCCCGTTTTATTTCACTGAGGCGCGAACACGACTGACACAGGAAAAACCTCTGAAGTCCTACAGCTGTAAAGCTCAGATATCAGATTGGGTGATTATGGATCTGAAGAGTAATCAGTTAACCTATTGATTCTCCCAGCAGAGGGCATTAAACCTACACCGATCTAACCTCAGAACTGATAAATGGAACACCATGGCTGTATTCCATTACTGCAAATATGAAAGGACCTGCATAGCCATATGATCTGAGCTCTGTGAAGATGAGCACGGCGGTGTGTTTTGTACTCATATCAAAAGAGTTCCAGAAAATCTGCCCCCCCATCTCTCTCAAATAGCCATAGGTATTTAAGAATCCTCTGTAGGCAATCAATTTCCTGAAATTCTGCAGGGCTTTCATATTCCATAACACAGACCCACATAACTAGAAATCTGCTTAATTTCCTTATTGTGTTATTTAAACAAGACAGCATGACAAGAGTTGGATTATGCCGGACTGTTTTCCACACCTTGGGTAGCCTGCGTCAGGCAAAAATGCAGCGAGCCAGCCAGCCACCTGCCTCTGCCTGATCCAGAGGATAAACGGGTATTTATTTAGCATGTGCTATAAGAGTGAATCTCAGTGTCTATGCCTTTAGAGTTAGGCCCAGCAAGTATGTCCAAATACTCGGAGACACATCCAAAAAGCAGGCAAGCGTCAGCTAAAGCCCTGGTTTTGCTGAAATAGACACTTTAATTGGGACACACTAAGCAATTTTATCTTGTATCGTATCCGCTTGCTGTGCCTTAAACCAACACAGGTTGAATGTTTTGGTGTGAGGATTACTAGCAGCCAGTAAGGCAGGTCCAAAAGTGTGAAACGAATGTCACAGAAAGCAACGAATATGAGGGGCTTAATCATTAATTACTAGAAAAGCAATCTCTCAGGGGCACATATCAAGTCTTAACATGTGCCCTTGAGGCTGCTTTTCAAGTGAGTATCACTCTAGTCATGGTCTCACTAATAAATAGTTCATACATCCATTTGAACATGTGGTAAGTAGAGAAGGGTGGATTTGCACATATTTTACCACCTCCGAGTCTCTTTTGTGCCAGTGTGTTTAGAATTATTACTGTTATTTTTTGTAAAATAAATAAACAAACATTCTGTGCGTATCTTTCTGATTAGTGGGCAAATCCAGAGATGCACCCAGGCATTTTAGAAAAGTGTGACGTGCAGCTTGCACATTTCCCCAGTGCACAATGTGTTGTCAAATGTCTTTTTCTTCCCCTCCCTCCAATAACCCCAAATGTATCAGGCGTAGAAATCTGACTGCAAGTTGTATTAATCTTCATGTTTATTCCCAATAGTGTGGGTGTGGAAAATCGAAAATTCCCAGTGCAGTCAGGTTTGCACACATCCCTGCAGGTTTGAACGCAGGCTCATGCGGACTTCAGTGGTGTGAGCATATGAATGAGGATTTTTCTCCAGTGATTAAAGCTTCCTTGCTGCAACACACGTATCCATATAGAAGTTCTAGAAACCAAGGCTTCTTCCTTCCATGGATTAGGAAAGTACATCCATGATAAAATTGGTCCTAAGATTTTTTTTCTTAAATCTGGCCATCTAGGCATGATGATTCTGCCTTGCAAACATTCATTATTCCCTTCAAAGAGTTATGGTATGAGACTGGGATGTCCAGAATGTTTATGTAATGCCTAACTGTTCCCCCCCTCCTATTATGCTTTTCATCATTAGCAAACTATAAACTGCTGAACAGGCGAGTGCCT
>JAHTLZ010003308.1:0-16372 GCA_023846285.1 Phrynocephalus versicolor
ATGGCTTCTCGCCTGTATGGGTTCTGTGATGAATAGCAAGGCTTCCACCTTGACTGAACCTCTTTCCACACTCCAGACATTCAAATGGCTTCTCACCTGTGTGTGTCCTTTGATGGCTAGCAAGATGTCCAGGTTGACTGAACCTTTTTCCACACTCCAGACATTCAAATGGCTTTTCACCTTTGTGGATTCTGTGATGCCTAGCAAGGTGTGCAGCTTGTCTATACCTCTTTCCACACTGTAGGCATGTCGGTGGTTTCTTCCCTTTGTGAATTTTCGTGTGGTGACAAACTGTCGAGTTCCTAGTAAGAGATTTTCCACACTTGGCATGCTCATTCCTTTCTTCTCCTTTGGATGTTTTCAGAACTGCTTGGTCTTCCTCTAGACATGTAATAGATTTGTCCATCTTTTCATCTATCTGTTTTCCAATTTTGGTATCTCTGCTGCCGAAGTTTTCCTTCTAAGCTTCTTCCTTCTGAATATTCAACCTCTTCCTCTCACACTTGGTGTCCTCCTCTTTTATTTCTTCTCTGCGGCATCTTACCTGTAAAATATAAGCGACAGCAAAAAAAAAAAATACCCACAGAATTTTAAATCAAGTAACAAATTGAATGCACTACCATGGCGGAGGCAGGAAAATGAGGCACAGCTCCAGGGTGGCCCACCCTCCACCCACCTCAATGACGAGGCCCACTGTGGGACCAGTGAATATCCTGAGGAAAACCAGAGGATTTGTCACACTCCTCCGGTGACAATTTGTGAGGAAATGGTTCTCTTCTATGCTGGGAAAAGTCTTGTGAGGGCCAGGGTAAGAAACGGAAGCAAGTTCTTCGACAGCCTCCTGCAGTTTATTCCCACAAACTATTTATTTCAAATATTGCTACCCTGCTTTTCTCCTTCAAAGAGACCCAGGGTGGCTCAACTCTGCTTTCTGGTTTGGACCACATTTATTTAGGACAAATAAAAATACTATATAACTGCTTTCACGTAGGAAGAACCTAAGAACAGCCTTGCTGGAACAGGCCACAGCCCTTCCAGTCCAGCACTGTGTCTCACCCAGCGTCTCACCATTTGCTTCAGGGGTTTCCGAAGCATTTATCTTCACCTGCCTCTCTCTCCAACCCGGAGGTTGTCCTTAGGCATCATAGCGCTAAGCAGGCTTAGCTTAATATGGTACAAATGTATATTGTGTGGCTCCTCTCCAGCCTCCTCCGTTGTTGCTTCTTGGACTGTTAGTTCTCGGATGTGGCAGGAGAGGCAACTGGGGGGGCGGGAATCCTGTCAACTGCCCCACGGTGCTTCCGAGAAACGGGCTAGAGAGAGAGAGAGAGAGAGAGAGAGAAGGGCCCTTGGTGGCGGGGGGGGGGAAGCTCTCTGCACATGGGCAGAGAAGCAGGGGACACAGAGACAGCGGCAGTGGGACCCAGGAGACCCGGCTCAGATTTTGGCTCATGGCAAGGAAACCTGGGGGGGGGGAGGAACTTGAATGTCTTTCCTTCTTTGCCATCTCCCCCCCCCCAACACACAAAATGGGATTAAAAAGGGGGAGGAAATACCTTGAAAATCCTGACCCCCTCCCCACACATCAGAGGAATCCCTTCCTGTTCTCCTCTCCCTCCCTATATAAAGCTTCATTTTTCCTACGACTCTAGGAAGCTGCACTCGCTGCCTTTTCTCCCCCCCCATGGTACCTCCACCTCCCTCCCCCAAAATGCTCCCCTCTGTGGGAGGGGGATCTGCCCCCCCAGAGAAGAAGGCCTGGTTCTTTTTGGGGTGTTGGTGGGGGGAACTACTTCCTCTCTTCCTCCCATCACCCCCACCGTTCCCTGTCCTGGTTCGGCCTTAAAAGTTTCTTCCTCCCCCCTTTTTCCTTGGGGGTGGGAGAGAGAAAAGGGGAGGGGGTGGCTGAATAGGGCCCCAGATTCCACCCCCCAAATGGGTTCGGTTCCCCCCTTTCTCCTCACTACTCCTTCCAAATTAAAATGGGAAAGATGGCGGACGGCAGCAGCAGCAGGTTTCATCTGCTGCGTCTTGAGCCTTCTATTTTCATGCTGCCTTGTTTTTATTTTTACGTTTAATTTCTTCTGGGCCTGCCAGGGTCAAGGAGGGGGATTTAAGGGGCTCACACGAAGACCTTAGGACGCTGTGGTCAGAACGAAGCCTGCCTTTAGACCGGCGGTATGGGTATGAGCGTCCCCTCCCCTTCCCCACCCGGCACTCTCCCTGGGACCTCACCTTGCCAAGCCTTTCCTTCTCCCTTATACTGTTCCGGAGCTGCCCACCTCCATACCGACTACCGCTGCTGCCGCTGCCGCCGGCGCCCACCATTGCGGCTGTGGGGGCCGCCTCCCTCACTACCGCGCCCCGCTGCTGCTGCTGCCGCCGCCGCCGCCCTCCATCGCGGCAAGCCGGCTTTGGGGGCCGCCTCCACTGCTACCGGCTTTGCGCCTCATCGATCCTCGCCGCCGCCGTCGCCGCCGCCCACCATCGCGGCTGGCCGGCTTTGGAGGCCGCCTACACCGCTGCCGTGCTCCGCGGCCCACCTTTCCACCGCCGCTGCCCACCATCATGGCGAGCCATCGCGGCGAGCCGGCTCCGGAGGCCGCCTCCCCCGTTACCGCGCCCCGCGGCTTATCGAACATCGTTGCTGCGGTCGCCGCCGCCGCCGCCACCCACTACTGCGGCGAACCGGCTCTGGAGGCCGCCTCCCTCGCTACTGCACCCCGCGGCTTACTGACTACCTCTGCTGCCGCCGCCATCCACCATTGCGGCTGTGGGGGGCCGCCTCCCTCGCTACCGCGCTCCGCTGCTGCTGCCGCCACCGCCACCCTCCATCGCGGCGAGCTGGCTTTGGGGGCCGCCTCCACTGCTACCGGCTTTGCGCCCCGTCGATCCTCGTCGCCGCCGCCGCCGCCGCTCACCATCGCGGCTAGATGGCATTGGAGGCCACCTATATCGCTGCCCTGCTCCGCGGCCCACCTTCCACCGCCGCCCTCCTCCTGGCTTCCTCTTGGACAGTTGTGGGGGTGGGGGTGCGGAGCTCTTCCATCTTGCTCCCCCCACCCCCCTCCAAGGACCTAGGACCTAGGACCGGACTGTTAAGGGGTTAGGGGGCATGGTGCTCTCTCTCCTTGGCCCCCCTCTCTCCCCCCAGTTGGGCTCCTTTTGAACTTCTGGGGGTCTGGAGCATGGAGCCTCCCCCTCCCTCTTCCTGGCCTCCTTTTGGACTGCTGTTGGGTTGGGGGGTCTGGAGCCCTTCCATCGTGCTCCCCCCCACCCCCCCAAGGACTGGATTGGTAGGGTTGTTTTGGGACTTGGGGTTGAGCCCTTCCATTTTCGCCCCCCCCCCCCAGGACTGGACTGCTAGGGACATGGGGTTGGGCGGTTTTTGTGAACTCTGGGTGGTTCCCCCCTTGGCCGGCGTTACCAGCTGACCCCATCCCGTACTCCCTCTTTCCCCCCCTCCCGGAATTTCCATCCTGCCCTGGTTTGTGCCCTACTTTGTTTTATCCTTCCTTTCTATTTTACTGTTTCGCGTTGTATTTTACTTTGTATTTTTGCACCTTTGTGGTGCTTTGCTGTTGTCAATTTGTATTAGGTTTTGATTGCTTTGTTATCTGCTCTTGTTTTTCTTTCTTCCTCTTCTTCCCTCCCTTCCCGGTCACCATGTCGGCAGGGACTCGCATCTCTGTGGTGTCTGGCCGTGGGAGGTACGCTCTGGACGGAGGGATCGGTCGGGTAAGAAGAACCAGGGTCCGGCACTTACTGCCTGTCCCCCGTTCTGATCCCCTCGTCCACCGCCATCTACCTGGGTGCCATCCCGCCAGCACCTCCGATCTGACCTGCTTGCTGATTAACGCCAGGTCGGTGCATAATAAGACCCCACTCATCCTAGACTCTATCTTGGATGAGCGTGCCGACCTGGCGTGCATTACCGAGACTTGGGTGGGCGCGGAGGGTGGGGCTTCCCTCTCTCTCCTGTGCCCACCCGGGTTTCAGGTTCAGTGGGTGGGCAGATCGGAGGGTAGGGGGGGTGGGTGGCCATCGTTTACAGGGAATCCCTTTGTGTTAGCAGGTCCGCGACGATGGTGTGTTCTGGGGTGGAATGCCTTCATCTATCTGTGGGTCAGCGAGATAAGTTTGGCATTGTGCTGGTGTACCGTGCTCCCCGCAACCCAGCGCAATCCCTACCAGAGATCGCTGAGTTCATCTCGGCTGCTTTGTTAAGATCCCCCCGCCTTTTTGTGGCTGGGGACCTCAACTTGCATGCCGAGGGGGAACTCTCTGGTGTGGCTCTGGAATTCATGGAATCCATGACTTCCATGAACTTATCTCAGCATGTTTTATGCCCCACCCATAGAGCTGGCCACACCTTAGACCTGGTCTTTTCCTCCATGTCGCCGGATTCGTGTCTGAGGGTTGGGGGCATTTTGCCCCTGCCCCTGTCATGGTCAGACCACCACCTGCTAAAATTTTCCCTGTCGATCGCCCCCCCCACCCTGCGGGGAGCGTCCTTCTTACATCTGGGCTCGCCCCCGGAGGCTCATGGACCCTGCCAGGTTTATGGAAGCCTTCGGGGAGCTCTCTGGCGGTCTGGCAGACGATCTGGTCGATGCCCTGGTGGAAAGGTGGTATGTGGGTTCTGCCGGGGCGATAGACAGGATCGCCCCTAAGCGTCTCCTACGATGTCGAGGCCGCTCCTCCCCGTGGTTCACGGAGGAGTTGCGGTCGATGAAGTAAGAACGTAGGAGACTAGAGGTCATATGGAGGGCAAGTCGGATGGAAGTAAATAGGGCTGCTCTTAAACAGCTGACTGGCCGCTATCTTCGCGCGATCAGGGACGCTAAAAGATCTTATGCCTCCCTGAGAATTGGTGAGGCCTCGAACCGCCAGGCGGAGTTATTCCAGGCGGTTCGGGACCTCTCCAATCCCAGTCAGCTGCGGCCTCCTCCTAGTGATTTCACTAGCGAGCAATTTGCAGCCCATTTTAGATCAAAAATTGAGGCCATCCGTTCCGACTTGCCCCCCAGTTGCTCTAGTCCATCCTTCGGGACCTCTGGTGCCTCACCCCTCCGTTCTCCCCTCCTGGATGACTTCGGGCCGGTTTCTTCGGCGGAGACCTCCAGAGCTATGGCTTGTTGCCGGCCGGCGGCCACTCCCTTCGACCCTTGCCCAGCTTGGCTTATAAAATCTGCCGAAGGGAACATGCCAGAGTGGGTTTCCTCTATTGCCATGGCCTCCTTTCGGGAGGGTTGTTTCCCTTCCCGTTTGAAGGAGACCGTGGTGAAACCCACTCTTAAAAGACCTGGCATGGCGACGGACGATCTTTCCAACTTTCGTCCGATCGCCATTGTTCCCTTCCTGGGCAAGGTTATCGAGGGGGTGGCCGCTGTCCGACTCCTGTCATACCTGGAGGTAAATCATATCCTGGACCCCTTCCAGTCCGGATTCAGGCCTCTTCGCGGGACCGAGACCGCCCTGGTCGCTCTGCAGGATGACCTCCTCAGGGAGGCCAACAGGGGGTGTTCCTCCCTGCTCGTCCTCCTTGATCTCTCAGCAGCCTTTGATACCGTCAACCACGGTAACCTTCTGGCCCGGCTTGCTGAGGCGGGAATTGGTGGTCAGGCTTTGGCCTGGCTCCGTTCCTTCCTCTGCGGCCGGACTCAGCGGGTAGGGCTGGGGGATGCCTTGTCGGCTCCTTGGACTCTCCCTTGTGGGGTGCCCCAGGGGTCGGCAATCTCCCCCGTGCTGTTCAATGTTTATATGAGGCTGCTGGGGGAGGTCATCAGGAGATATGGAGTTCGTTGTCATCAGTACGCTGATGACACACAGCTCTATATCTCCTTTTCATCATCTGCAGAGGAGGCGGTTCGCTCCCTCGATCTGTGCCTGGAGGCCGTTCTGGAATGGACCAGAGATAACCGGCTCAAGCTCAATCCGGAGAAGACGGAGGTTCTGTTCTTTGGGGCGCCCTCGTCTCAGTACAATGGCCCCCTCCCTAGTCTGGGGGGTATTTCCCTCCAGCCTACAGACAGGGCCAGGAATCTGGGCGTGGTCCTGGACTCGGCCCTCTCCCTGGAAGCCCAGGTGATGGCCGTCTCCAGGGCCGCTTTTTTCCACCTCCGCAGGATCGCCCAGATCCGCCAGTACCTTGATGAGTCCTCCCTGAGGACAGTCGTGCAGGCCCTGGTGATCTCAATGATCGACTATTGCAATGCCCTCTACGTGGGGTTGCCCTTGACCCTGGTCCGGAGGTTACAGCGGGTCCAAAATGCGGCAGCCAGGCTGGTGGTGGGTGCTCGTAGATACGAGCACATCACCCCAGTCCTGGTCCGCCTGCATTGGCTCCCCGTTGTCTTCCGGATCAGGTTCAAGGTCCTGGTTTTGATTTTCAAAGCCCTCCACGGCTTAGGACCAGGATACCTGGCGGAGCGCATCTCCCAGAGGGCATCCGGATCCAGACCCACGAGATCGTCGCAGGCGCGCTCATTGAGAGTGGCCACACCCAGAGAGGCACGGAAAACGCTCACGCGGAACCGCACCTTCTCTGTGGTGGGGCCCTCTCTCTGGAACCATCTTCCTTCTGAGCTGCGCCTGCTGGAGTCCCTGCCCGCCTTTAAGAGGGCTCTGAAGACCTTCCTCTTCAAAGAAGCTTATGGTGATCTTATTAGTTAGTTTTTCTTTTTTCTTTTCTTTTCCCCCTATCTGGTGCCGCCATCTTGTTCTCCGCTGTATTTGTGAGGAGATTTTGCTTTGTATGTTTTTTATCGTTGTTCGCCGCCCAGAGTTCCCGTTAGGGAAGATGGCGCGGGACATAAGTTTTTAAATAAATAAAGAAAGAAAGAAAGAAAGAAAACGGAAGGAGGAGGAAGGTTGGGGGGGGCAAATTTGCGCCTCCTTTTCCCTCCGGAACCAAACGCACCTCCTCCTCCTCCTCCTCCTCCTCTGCGGTCTCTTTTCCCTCCTTCCAGCAACTACAGAGAACCTTCTTTTTTGGGGGGGGGGAGGGAGAGCAGATCCGCCTCCCTCCCTGGGAGCCTTCGCTTCCTGCCACTCTAGGAAGCGGGACTCGCTGCTCTCCCGCCCCCTTGGAGGACCGGACACTCCTCCGCTACCCCGCCCTTCTCTGCCTCCCTTCTGGCCCTCTGAGGGAGGGGGAGGAGAGCCTGTTACCTTTTGGATTTACCTTGTATATTTTCTCTGGCAAGAGGTCAGGAAGAGAGGCAACTAGCTGAACCAAAGTCCAATTTTATTCTTAAGGGCAGAGAAAGACCCCAAACATACAGTGTAATATAGTTTTATACCACAGCAGACAAAGAGCCCTAAAGTATACAAGCTCATTGGATAATATTTACATACAGTTTGAATCCTACATCTAACGGGCACACTCATTGGCTCTCCTATAAAGATGGGGCATCCTTTTCTTCCCTTAAGGATTTCCCCTTCCAGAAGGCGCCATGGTGTCCGGAATAAATTCCTTATTCTCTTGATATGTATATGACCAGGCTGAGCCTTTGGTCCCTCCTGGGCTTCCTGAGAGGCACAGTGGAAGGTGTGAATCGTGGGTACTTGAGAACTCTGACCTATTCTAAAGGCCAAGGCAGAAATGATACCAGAAAGTAATATTTGAGTGATCAGGGCTTTTTTCTACCATCATCCAGAAAGAGGTTACTTTTGGGTCACATACAGGTATCAGGCCCAGCCCCGAAAAGACAAGCAGGGAGGGAGGGGGGAGTTAAGGGAGGGTGTGGTCCTTCCTCCATGTGTGTGCGGGGGGGGGGCTCTGCACATGGGCAGAGAAGCAGGGGACACAGAGAGAGCTGCAGTGGGACCCAGGAAACCTGGGGGGGGGAGGAACTTGAATCTCTTTCCTTCTTTGCCATTCCCCCTCCCCCCACATACACAATGGGAATAAAAAAGGGGGGAGGGGGATGCCTTCGAAATCCTGATACCCCCCCCCAAAGGAGGGGAGCCCCTTCCTGTTCCCCCCTCCCTCCCTAGATAAAGCTTCATTTTTACCGCCACTCTAGGAAACCGCACTCGCTGCCTTTTCGCCCACCCCCACTTCCCTCCCTCAAAATGCCCCCCTTCAGTGGGAGGTGGAATCTGCCCCCAGAAGAAGGCCTGGTTCTTTTTGGGGGGGGGGGATTACTTCCTCTCTTCCACACACACACACACACTGTTCCCTCTCCTGGTTCGGCCTTAAAAGTTTCTTTTAAGGGGAGCTGGTGGCCTGCATCCGGCACCCTATTCCCTCCAAAAAGGGGGTCAGTTCCCCCCTCTCTTTCTCCTCACTCCCCGTTAAAATGGGGGAGGGAAGAAAAGGGAAGGAGGAGGAAGGTTGGGTGGGGGGCAAATTTACGACTCCTTCTCCCTCTGGACCCAAAGGAGTGTCCTGGACACCCCCCCCCAAAACACACAATCCCCCCAATTGCATGTCGAACACCCCCTCCTCCCCCTCCTCACTCTCCCCCCCCATTGCACTCCCACCATAGCACTACAACCCGCATTGCACAACGCACCTCCTCCTCCTCCTGGGGGGGGTCTCTTTCCCCTCCTTCCTGCAACCACAGAGAGCCTTCTTTTTGGGGGGGGGGAGCAGATGCCCGTCCCTCCTGGTAGCCTTCGGTTCCTGCCACTCTAGGAAACGGGACTCGCTGCTCTCCCACCCCCTTGGAGGACTGAACACTCCTTCCCGCCCTTCTCTGCCTCCCTTCTGGCCCTCCGAGGGAGGGGGAGGGGGAGCCCAGCCCCCAAAAGGACAAGCAGGGAGTGTGGGGGAGTTAAGGGGGGTGTTGGCTTTCCTCCTCTTGGATCCAGCAGGATCCAGCCCTGTGAAGAAGTCAGAGCCACGGAGGAGCCAAGAGGTCCCTTCTGGGTCCCTCAAGGGTTTAGGGGGGGAGGGAGGGGGGGAGGGAGGATTCAGGAGTTAACCTGTGAGTGGAAAAGTGCCATTTTACTTGATGCAGCAACCCTTCATGCCCCCTTACGCTGCCCCCTAAGAAATTCCTTGATAGTGAAGTAACTGTAAGCTACTGAGAAGCTTATATGGTCTAAACTGTCGAGGATTTTAGCCAATGAAATGCTTAACCATAACTTTCGTTAACCTTACTACTATAAAGGCAGCATTTAGGTTTCTATTCCTTGGTCTCACCTCTGTGACACCCATGGGCCCGTGTCCTCTGAATAAAGTTATGTCATTCCACAAGAAACATCTTCAATCTGTTCTGTATTCCTATTTTGGGGGTAGTTACCTCTCCTTAAGGTAACAATCCTCAATGCAACATCTGGAGCCAGAGTCCCGGAGGCAGTTCATGGTTGTGTACAATCAAAAAGAACAGAAGAGCAGCCTTGCTGGAAGAGGCCACAGCCCATCCAGTCCAGCATTCTGTCTCACACAGTGGCTCACCATTTGCTTCAGGGTCTTCCCAAGCAGATCTCTTCACCTGCTTACGATTACCCGCAAATGGCATTGAGTGATATCCTGCCTATCTCTCCAACCCAGAGGTTGTCCTTAGGCATCCATAATGACAGCCATAAATACCCCTTGTTCTCCATGAATTTGTCCAGTCATTTCTTAAAGCTGACAAGGCTGACAGCTGTCACTACTTCTTCTGGCAGGGAGTTCCACAGACGAGTGATCCTCAGGGTGAAAAGGGACTTTCTTTTATTTGTTTGAGCTGTAACACCCAAAGGTTTCATGGAGTGCCCCCTAGTTCTACGGTGTGCAATACAGAAAACACTTTTTCCTTCTCTACTTTGTCCACACCGTGTATGATTTTATCAACTTCAATCAGGTCACCTCTTGGGTGTCGTCGTTCAAGAGTGAAGAGGCCCAGCCGTTGCAGCTTCAGATGGTAAGGAAGGTGTTCCAGTCCCCAAATCATTCTGGTTGCCCTCCTCTGCATTTTCTTCCAGATCCATAATGTCGTTCTGGAGGGATGGGGACCAGAACTGCACACAATGCTCCAGATGGGGCCTCACCATAGCTTGATAAAGAGGCAAAATCTGACTTGTTTTCTATAACCCTTCCTAATGATCCCTAGAAGTGAGTTTGCTTTGTTCACTGCCGTGGCACACTGGGTTGACCCCTTCCTTGAGCTGTCCATGAGGACACCAAGGTCCCTTTTCTGGTTTGTTGCACACAGTTTTCAGAGCCCATCAGTTTACAAAGGTAATGGGCACTACTGTATTGATTGCAATGTATCAATTACTGTTATTGACCTCTATTCATCAGAATGGCTGGCCTGCAGAGGGGGCTGGGATGGAAGGTGCCACTGTGGTGGTGGCAGCGGGTGCAAACCTCAATAGGGAGGAGACGGTGGCCTGTGTCATCATCCCTTCTTGGAGGCCGACTGGAGGGAAGGAGGGAGGGAGCAGGCGAGGGAGAGGAGACCCCCTCTCAGCCGCCCCCTTTCCAGCTTGCTTCAACATGGGGGTGGGGGAACAGACACAAAAGAAGCCTCCTCACGTCTGTGAAGATTCCGAGTCATCCAGGCGAGTTTATCTGGAAGCTGAGTCATGGCAACGGCACTGCTTTTCCTTGAGAGATTGAAACGTTTTGCTGCTCATCCAAACAGCTTCAGAGGAGGATACACACATATTAGACAGAGAAGAGAGGTGGTTTGAGAGAGGGGACAGGGAAGCCATTCATGTGAGCACAGAAAACCCCTCCCTCAACAGAGGTGGGAGGGGCTCAGGCACAGTCTCTCTGCTACCAATCAGCTTGTGATTTCAACAATACCCAGACAAATCAAAAATACTTCACACCTTCACCACCAGGACCATACTAACAGCCGATAGTTCAACACCTTAGGACAGTGTTCACCATAAGGCTATTGAGGCTGTGATCTACCTAAAGCAGGCATGTCCAAACTTAGGCCGTCCAGGTGTTTTGGGCCACAACTCCCACAGTCATTTGTCATTAGCAATCTAAGCTGAGAATTCTGGGAGTTGTGGTCCAAAACATCAGGAGGGCCGAAGTTTGGTCATGCCTGGCCTAAAGAGCCTATTCAGGCCATTGTTAATCTTATGAGCTTATTTCAGAGGTCAAAGTGAGCTATAAAATGGAGGACTTGCAACTAGCGTTGTTTTACACTAACAAAGCTGTTTGGATGAGCACAAAAAGTTTCAATCTCAAGAAAAAGAAGTTCTATCATTTTCCACTTCCCCTATATTTGTTTTTTGTTTACATTACTCAATTTGCTAATCACTATTAGCATTGCTGAATCTGAGATCCCAGGTGGACCGTACCACCGTCAACTTTTTGCGTTATGAAATAAAGCTGGCTCAATTGCTGGAAGGACAGATTTTGAAGCTGAGGCTCCAGTACTTTGGCCACCTCATAAGGAGAGAGGAGTCCTTGGAAAAAGTCCCTGATGTTGGGAAAGATGGAAGGCAAAAGGAAAAGGGGACGGCAGAGAATGAGATGGTTGGATGGTGTCATCAATGCAACCAATATGGATTTGGTCCATGGGGTCACGAAGAGTCGGACACGACTGAACGACAAGAACCTGTAGACGTTACCAAAACAGGAAGAAAATCCCCTCATGTCTCTTTTGCCTGCACATAAGGAATATAGTATTTGGGGTGAATCAGTGCCTTCCCAACCCTGTTAATACCCATTGCAGCTCTTGGAAATACCTTGGGACTGCCTGCTTGTTCAGCAATGCTTTTTTAAAAAGTAGGAATAAGGGCGTCTGTGGAAATGAATGGGGAGGTGGGGGGTTCAAGGAACAAGGGACTTTTCTAGTGCCACCATCCCCAATGCCCCAGATGTGCCCAGTGGTGGAGGAGTCTTGTGTGCTCCAGATTGGGACCACAGCAGCCCCCCCACACCCAGATGATGTTAGGCCTTCCAGCTCCAGGGATGAGAGGAAGGAGGCCGAGGGAGGCCTGCTTCTAGCAGAATAATTCATTGAGGGAGGGAGCTATCCAGAAGAGAAAAGCAAACCAAAGAGAAGGACAAATCATGTGTTTCTCCCCAGGGAAGTATATATGGAATCCCATTGGAAGAGGCCACAAACTCTCATAACCCTATTGGTTAGAATCTGCTATCGACACCGTATCTGAGATGTTAAAAAGAAAGAGGTCTAATTCATAAAGCGTAGCTATCCAGTTAAAAAACAAGGAGACCAATTTATATCATAACCTGGACATTATCATGGATATCAGAGGTTAAAAAAAGGAGTTGTGGAGAAGTTGGAATATGCCCAGAGGAAAGCAATCAGCATTGTGACCAAGCCCTGAAAGGAAGATAGTGATTGATGTGGGTGTGTTTAGTCTGAAAATGAAAAGACTAAGAGGTGACATGGCAGCTATCTATAAATCACTGGATGGTCCGTCATGTGGAAGGTGGAAGAAATTTATGTTAAGGCTGGCTCCGAGAAGAGTCCTTGGCAGATGCCAATGTTGGTGGATCATATTACAGTCTAGTTCAGGGATGGCGAATCTATGGCATGCATGCCAAAGGTGGCACGCAAAGAGCTTTCACCTGGTATGTGACATTCTCCTTGCCCCCCCCACTTCCCCCCCCACTGGACCAGCCATGGGGAATTCGTGGAAGGCGGAAGTGGGGGGGGGGGAGGGAGCATGTTGCGTGCCAGGCCAGCCCTGCCGCCACCATCTGCCGTTGCCACTGCTGTCTTCGCTGCCGACGATGACCCTGCCGCTGCCATCACCGCCGCCATCCCTGGCCCCCGCCGCTGCTGCCAATCCCTCCCCAAACCATCTCCCCGATCGCCATCGCTCTTGCCGCTCCTGCCACCGCCGACCCGGACCCCAACCCCGCCTCCGCCATCCCAGCCCTCCCACCGCAGCCACTGATGACCCTAACTCCGCCGCCCCCATCGCCCTTGTACCTAGCCCTGCCCCCCCCACTGCCACCGATCCTAACCTCCCACGCTGCCACCGTCCCCATCACCCTTGCCACCACCAACGACAACCCCGCCTCCACCGCCATTCCTGCCCCTCCCACCGCCGACGCTGATGACCCTGACCCCGCTGCCCCATCGCCCTTGCTGCCTTCGCCCCCCTGCCCCCCCTGCTGCCAATCCCAATCCCCCTGCCACCCCCACCATCCCCATCACCGAGTTTAGGCACTTGGTGCCAAAAAGGTTCGCCATCCCTGATCGAGTTCCTGCTTTTTGCCACAATTGTCTTCCACCTTTCTCACATACATTTTAAACAAATACAGTGACCCCCGCCATTTGGCGGTTCAGCTACTGCGGTCCCACTACATCGGAAGCCTCGGAGCAGCGCAGGGGAGCGGGGGGCAATCGCATCGCTCCCCGCAGCCCCCCCGGCCCCTCCTATAAGGCTTGGAGCTGGGCAGGGAGGAGGCGCCGCAGCTCCCCGCAGCCACCCTGGGCCCCTCTGAAAAGGCTTGGAGCCGGGTGGGGGGGTGCCGGGGAGCGATGTGACCGCCCCCGCTGCCCCCCTACACGGCTCTGAGGCTTCTGGAGGGGCAGGGGCAGCGGGGGGCAATTGGGTCACTCCACGCTGCCCCCCGGGCCCCTCCGAGAAGTCTCGGGGCTGTCTCCACTGAAATCCATTGTGTCAATGGATTTCAATGCAGAAATTTTCACCATTGGAAAGCAATGAGCCAATGTTTTCCAATGTGGAAAATTTTCTCCATTGAAATGCATTGGCAATGCATTTGAATGGAGACGGCCCCAGAAAAGAAGTCTCGGGTGGCGCAGGCGGGCGGCAGCAGGAGGTCAGATCCCACAACGCCACCGGCGCGTGCCTCCCCAAGACTTCTCGGACAGGCACGCGATTGCCCCCCCCCCGCTTCCGCATATCGTGGATTTTCATGGATCGCGGGTGGGGTGGGTCCCTAACCCCCATGATCGGCAGGGGGTTAATGTACCCCGTTTCCCTGAAAATAAGACCTCCCCCCAAAATAAGCCCTAGCAGGATTTCTATGCATTTGTTAAATAATATCTAGCTCGATAATATCTAGTAGTGATATATATAGTGAACTACAGTAATATCTAGTGATATATATAGTGAAATAATATCTAGCTCGATAATATCTAGTTAAATAATATCTACCTCGATAATATCTAGTGATGGGCGTGGCTATGCAGATACACGTTGCATAGCCACACCATGCATTTCGGCACAGAGCAGTAAAGAAGATTGGAATGCCTTTTATTTGCCACAGCTCCTTTCTCCGAGCCATTCGCACTTGCGCGGGTGCGCGGGTGGCAACCACATCACTCCTTTCTCCTAGCCGTTAGCGCATGCGTGGGTGCACATGTGGCAAATGCATTCACAGGCAACCTATTGCGCATGTGCGTACAGCTAGGGGAAAAGAGTTCATGCATCACTAGTGACAGCCCCACCGACCAGCAACAGTCGGTGGGCCTGCTTTTCCTGAGTATCTGTACCCCCAGACTAGGTGAGTGGAAAAAGAAAGAGCTATTCTGTTCAGTACAAGAAAGGAATTGTCGAGGACTCCCAGGGCAAGAATCCTACGGCTTTCTGCAAAGGTAATAATAATAATTGTATCATCTGCAAATTTGATTACTGTGTTGGTGTTATACAGTGGGGTGCAGTCATGTGCGTACAAGGAGTAGAGGAAGGGGCTTAGCACACAACCCTGAGGAACTCCTGTACTTAATACTAGAGCAGAAGAATGGTAGGATCTCATCCTTACTGACTGTGGCCTATCAGTCAGAAAATTCCTTACCCACAAACAAATCTTCTGATGTATACCCAAATTGGCCATTTTAAGAAACAACCTATTGGGTAGAATTGTATTAAAAGCAGAGCTATAACGCACAAATCTGGAATCTGGGCGTAGTCCTGGATTCAGCCCTCTCCCTGGAAGCCAGTATCCAGGGCCCGCTTTCTTCCAACTCCGCAGGATCGCCCAGATCCGCCCGTACCTTGATGGGTCCTCCCTGAGAACAGTTGTGCAGGCCCTCGTGATATCGAGGATTGACTATTGCAACGCACTCTGTGTGGGGTTGCTCTTGACCCTTGTCCGGAGATTGCAGTAGGTGCAAAATGCGGCGGCCAGACTGGTGGTGGGTGCTCGTAAATACGACCATATCACCCCAGTTGTGGCATGCCTGCATTGGTTGCCCGTTGCTCTCCGGGTAAGGTTCGAGGTCTTGGTTTTGGTTTTCAAAACCCTCCACGGCTTGGGACCTGAATACCTGGCAGAGTGGATCCCCCAGAGATCAACTGAGGCCAGGCCCACTCAAATGTCGCAGGCGCGCTCACTCAGGGCGGCCACTCCAAGAGAGGCGCGGAAGTCGGCAACCTGTAACCGCGCCTTCTCAGTTGTTGGCCCCTCTGTTTGGAACCAACTCCCGAGTGAGCTGCGCCTTGCAGAGTCCCTGCCCGCCTTCAGAAGGGCACTGAAAACGTTGCTCTTTAGGGAGGCATATGGTGACCTTGTTTCTGTTTAATATTTTTTTCTTCCTTAATTTATGTGCTGCTCCCCGCCAAGGGTTTCCCTCCTTGCCACTTTTATTTATTTTTTCTTTCTTCCTTGTATTTTTACCATTTTTGCTGTTTTAATCGTGTCTGTAGTGGTTTTATCTTTTTATTGTGAACCACCGTGAGTTCCTGTATGGAAAAAGGCCGCGGTATATAAATGTGCCAAATAAATAAATAAATAAATAAACAAACAAACAAATAACAGCCTTGCCTGAGGAACGGATTTCAATGCATTCCTATGGGAAATCACTTTAAACCACCCGTGCGGTTGCCTCGGTGGCTAAAGACCTTTGGCGCTTCTCTCCCCCTCCCACTGGGAGATGGGAGAGAAACGCCGGGGGGTTTACAGGATCCTTAGATGGCGAAGCAACCGCTTGCCTCGGTGACTAAAGACCTTTTAAATCACTGCCGCTTCTCTCCCAGATCCCAGTGGGAGGGGAAGAGTAGCGCTGGTGGTTTAAATGTGTGCTGCTTCTCCTGATCCCCCACAGGGGGATCCCCCACAGGGGCTTGGGAGAAGTCACGCACCCTTTTAAAAATGCCTTCCCTTCACAGAGGCAGACTTGCAGATTTCCATCACAGAGGGAGACTTTTAAAAGGGCACGTGTTCCACCCCCACCCACCCCCTGCACGGGGGGGGGGGGAGAGAAGCAGCGGCCCACTGCTGAATTGCCTTCCAGTCACCGAGGCAGCGTTTCCCTCAGGGGGGAGCGCTGAAGAATGCTCGTAAGCCGGGATTTTCGGATGTCGGGCCCGTCGTAAGTCAGGGTACCACTGTATATACTTGGTCCATGGTATTTTTCCCCCTGTTGGGACAGTCAACATACTGATGGAACTTAGGGAGGGCAGTCTTGAAATTGGCTTGATTAAAATCACCTGCAACCACCAGCACTCCCTCTGGGTAAGCCTGCTGCTGTGT
>JAHTLZ010003310.1:6195-21623 GCA_023846285.1 Phrynocephalus versicolor
GATTCCACAGCCCCAGTTAAGTCGTTTACAAACCTCCCCTTTTGCAGCTTGGATTCCACAGCCCCAATTACATGTGCAAACCTCCCCTTTTGCAGCTTGGATTCCACAGCCCCAACTACCTCGTTTGCAAACCTCCCCTTTTGCAGCTTGAATTCCACCGTTCCAATTACCTCGTTTCCAAGCCTCCCTTTTGGCAGCTTGGATTCCACAGCTTTAATTACCTCATTTCCAAGCCTCCCCCTACTCCACCATAAAACCTTAGGCTAAACATATTTTCTCGTTTTTCTCCTCTAAAAAATTAGGTGCGTCTTATGGCCCGGTGCGTCTTATAGGGCAAAAAAATACGGGTAAGCCCGGAGCTGCAGACTGGAACCAGCCAAGGGCACCCGAGCTGCAAAAGGACGCCCAAGCGTCCCCGGAGGAAGCAGAGCCCCTACCTGCATGGGCTTGTCCACCCGTCTCCGGAGAGCGCGCATCCAGTGCGCCATCCCCGAGTAGTGGCACATGTGCGGGGGCAGGAAGGGGACCTTCTTGCTCAGCTCCTTGTTGACCAGGGAGAGCTCCCGGTTGAACAGCATGTAGATGTCGACCGTCTTCTTGTCGTAGGTGCGTTTGATGGCCTGGGGGAGCAAAAGGAGCCACCGTGGGACGTGCCTTCGGTGCAAAGGAACAGGCCGCCGCCAGCCCTTTTCCCGTAGGGCAGGGGTGCCCAAACTTTTTGTAAGGAGGGCCAGATTTGGTGGCTGAGAATGTGTCAGGGGCCGGTTGCTCCCCGACCCTGCCACCCCACTGCAAGCCCCGCCCACTGACCCATAAGCCCCACCCACTGACCCCTTGCAACCCCACCCGCAGGAAGGAAGGTGAGGAACAAGGGAGGGAGGGAGGAAGGTGGAAACCAAGAGAGGAAGGAAGGAAGGTGAGGAACAAGGAAGGGAGGGAGGGAGGTGGGGACCAGAGGAAGCACAGGGAGCCGTGGCCACTACAGGGGAATGTGTGGGTGAAGGAGGGGGAAGGAGGGGTGGGCCAGCCAGCTGCGGGCCACTCAGAATGGCCTGACGGGCCGGATTTCCCCCCCCCCCGGGCCGGACTTTGGGCAGGCCTGACGTAGGGGAAAAACACCCCCTGAATACCCAGATCCCCAACTGTCCCATGCCCCTCTGCCAATGAGTCACAGAATCATGGACTCATGGAGTTCTAAGGGGTCTACAAGACCATTCAGTCCAACCCCCCCTGGTTGTCCAAATTTCTCCGGAGAGCCTTTAGTGCTGGAGAGCTCGCTGGCTCTTTTTTGAACACTCCTGAGGGCAGCGCCCATCAGCCCTCAGGGTTGGCGCCCAGGGCACCAGTGGGGCCCAAGGTGGTGGTGTCCTTCCCAGGTTGACCTCCTGGCTCCAGCACAGGAGCTGAAGGCATGCTCTCAGAACGCAAAGCTCTGTTTACAAAACACAGGGAGCGCCGTGCCGACGGCGGCTGGGGCACTGCAAAAACCTACGGGGGACCCCTCGGGAGTGTTGGCCTTGCTCCCCCTTCTCCGCCATCCCCAGGGCCAAGGACGGCCTCCGGTGGTGCCGAGGGGCGTCCGCTGGCTCAGTCCCCCACCTCTCGTGACGACAGGTGATGGAAGATGTCCTGGATCTCCACGCCGTGCTCGACGTCCTTCACGGTCTCAAAGGCGGAGGACATCAGGTTCTGGGTCATCACCTCCAGGTCTTTGACGCCGGCCCGGAAGCTGGTGCCCCCCAGGGGTTGGCAGCAAGAAGAGAGAGCGGGTCATCAGGAACAGGTGGCAGAGACTAGTCCTGGGAGAGGCTACCAGCCTTGTTCTGCCCACCTTGCTACGGGCTAGAGCACAGAACCTAAAGGAAGGCTTGCCTCGTGCCTTGGTTCCCCTCGGCCTTCCATCTACAGTGGAACCTTGACTTATGTCATTAATCCGTTCCAGTGGTCGAGACTTAAGTCAAACATGACTTAAGTCAAACGAACGTTTCCCATAGAAATTAATGGGTAAGCGGATTAATCCATTTCAGATGATGAAAAAGACACCCGAAAACAGCAATTTAACACAAATTTGACTGGGATAGGAGATTCCTTCTGGGGATGTAAATGAAATGTCTCTTCAAAGAGAGGAGGAGGCAGTAGAATTATAGTCCACAAGTTATACGCCTCCACTTTTAATGTTCATAGCAACAATGTCTAACATTTAAGTTTTACTGATTTTTAACCTGACGTTCCAAGTTCTGAACAACTTTGTGCTTACCATTAGAGTCCCACAACTTTACAGCTCCCCAACTAAAATGCTTCCATTGTGGACCAGACTTCTACAGCCAGATTTTTTACAAGACTGAGCTCACTGTCTAACCAGCGAGGCCAGCCCCGAGCTCCCGGCCCTTCTCCTCCTCCGGCAGCAGCAGCGGCTTCAGTGAGGCCGAGGACCAGCTCCAGGTGCTCTGAGCCGGCCTCGCCAAAGCCGCTGCTGCCGGAGGAGGGGAAGAAGGCAGGAGCAGTTTGGAGGTGGCAGCCGCGATGCTGGGTTACAGCTGCCGCCCAATTCCGGTGCCTTGCGCCGGGGCTCCAAGATGTAAGTCAAAGCCTGCGACTCAAGTCAAACAGGCCCCTTCTTGCTGCAAGTCAAATATGATGCAAGTCAAGCAGTATGTAAGTCAAGGTTCCACTGTATCACTGTCAACCCCTGTAACCTGCGCTACGTGGGGCTGCCGACGAAAACGCTCTTTGCTTTTCAGCTCTAGAAGGTTTCCAAGACCTGCCGCATGCACGCTTGAACTCCCATCTGTGTGGCTTCACGGAGGCCACGAAGAAGTCTCAGGAAACTTCAGCAGGTCCAAAAGGGAGCAGCCAGATTGCTGATTGGGGCTGCTTCCAGGGATCACAACACACACACACACACACACACACTCTTACAGCAGCTCCACCGGCTGCCAATCCATTTCCAGATTGAATCCAAAGTGTGGGTTCTAGCCAGTAAAGCCCTAAATCAGTGGTTCTCAGTCTGTGGGTCCCCAGATGTTCCTGAACTGCAACTCCCAGAACCCCCTTCCAGCACAGCGAGTGGTGGAGGCTTCTGGGAGTTGGAGTTCAGGAACATCTGGAGACCCACAGGTTGAGAACCACTGCCCTAAATGGTATCTCAAAGACCGTGTCTCCCATTATCAGCCGGCTTGGATGTTAAAGAGAATCAGGGGAGGCCTTTCTCTCAATCCCGCTACCCTCTTGGGTGTGTTTGATGGGGACACAAGTGAGGGACTTCTCTTTTTTTTATGCCAGAAAATGTTAATATACAGGATAGAGATATTATATTACATATCTTGACTGCCGCTAGAATAGCATGGGCCCAAATGTGGAAAAATGAAAACATACCTAAGGAGGAAACAATTTTACAAAAAAATCTTAGACTGTGCTGAGATGGACAGAATGACGTTAAGAATCAAAGAAAAAGAGGAATGGATTTTATAACTGGTTGGAGAGAAGAAACAATGCATTAGGTGGTACTAAGACATGATGCAATTAATGTTAAGTGCACCCAGACAATAGGATGAAAGACAAATGGAAGAGTTTGTAGAAACTAATTTAGAAATATCAATTGTTAAGATGATGGAATATTAATAAACTTATTATTTTTTTAAAAAAGAGAGGGACTTCTCTGTGGCGGCTCCCAGACTTTGGAACTCCCTCCCACAAGAGGCCAGGCTGGCCCCATCTTTGCTGTCCTTTGGAAGGGAGGCAAAGAGGTTTCTTTTCAGGCTGGCTTCCCCTCAGTGACCAGCTTTTAGACAGACTGCTATTGTGTTACTACCCTGACGGCGTCTTTAGCAAAGCAAAAGAACGACTTGCGTTTACCATCTCTCAGAGTGGCATTTCTTTGTTCCTGTGGAATATTTGTATACAGTGGTACCTTGTATAAAGGAATTAGTTCGTTCCAAATGAAATTCTGTTAAGCAGATTTTCATTTATACAAATTCCCCATAGGAATGCATTGAAAATAGAGTAATCCCTAATCGCAACCATTTTTATGTTGTACAGATTCCCCCCATAGGCGACTCTGTTAAGTAAATTTCCCCTTTTTCCGGATTTTTTAATGTTATACAAACCATTTGTTATACGAGGGTCCACGGCACTTATTGTTCTTAGCTTTAAAGATTGTCTTTTAATGATGCAAACCCCCGTCTCCTATTCCCTGTTTTCCGCTTCAAATATTGCCCGTCAAGGATATGATCCACCTTGGGCCCTTTTTAAGGAAAAAGGCGGGGTAAAAACAAACAAACTATTTTAAACCTATCGCTAACCACCGGGACGGGCAGGGATTCTCTCTCACCGGTTGAAGTCCTCGTGCCACGAGGTGTTCTTTACGTCCAGGATGCCCCCCTTGACATTCCGCAGGTTGTTGAGGTACTTGTTGAAGGTCTCCTCTATTTCCAGGAAGCTCCGGGTCATCTCCGGCGCCCGCTGGCCAAAGAAGCAAGGCACGGGCGTCTTCTTGCCGTCCTCCCAGCGGGCAAAGTGCTGCTGGCTGTCACAGACCTGTGGGGGCAAAAGGTGTCGCCGGCCTCGTTTGCGTGGCCCCTGAAAGCCCTCCCTAGCACTCACCAGTAGAGATGGGCACGACTCAAAAAAATATTTTTTTGTTTTTCGTTTGTTGTTTTGGGGCCCATTTCGGTTCGTTTTCGTTTTTCGGGGGGGGTGTTGCGCATTTTTTCGTTTTCGTTACGAAACAAAACGAAAACGAAAAATTTTCGTTTTCGTTAGCATTCTTTTCGTTGGAATGTGTCTGCCATAACGAAAACGAAAAATGGGGCAATTTTTTTCATTTCGTTTTCGTTTTGTTCTCTGGAAAATTTTCATTTTCGTTTTCGTTGCGTAACGGAAACGAGAAACGAAAACGAAAACGAAAATTTTGCTGAGTCGTGCCCATCTCTACTCACCAGTCACTTCTGAGGGCTCTCCCTTTCTCTCCGTACTCTGCCGCTACCGCACTTCAAACAGCAACCACTTTTTGTTTTGAATTGCCTTCTGCCCTCTCCCCATCACGTGGTCGCTGAAGCGATTCAGCATTCCGCACTTGGGCGTTTTCTCATGAACCGGTTTCCCTGTCCGCATTTTGCTAAACCGCTTTTTGTTCTGATTTTGTCTGTCATTTCCCCATCATCTGCTTCTATTTCGGAATTATTATTATTATTTTTAGGGTAACGTCATGTTGTTGTTCTTCCATTTTAAGTAATGTAGCTAATTTTCTGCTTTTCTGACGGCAGGATAAGGCATACAGAGGGGGAAACTCGGAAAAAAAGGTGCATGGTGTCCGCAGTTTGAGCCAAATCGCTTCAAAAAGCGGTCTAGGAATCGGTTTTAAAAAACACCACCCCTGGTGGCCGTCGCAAGAAAAACCGACACAGCGGCCGAAAAGGGGCGTGGCCAAGGGGGCTCCGCGGAAAAAGCGATTGGAAATGCGGTAGGTGATTTTTAAGGCGATTTGACTTTAAGCAAAAAGTGATTCAAAACCTAAGTGGCGTAGGGCTGGGCCACCAACGCACCACGGAAGGGTGTGCGTAACCAGGTCATTCACCTCTCGGGGAAGCCGGAGGGATCCAGGGATTCCCTTCCCCACTGCGTGAAGCTCAAGGTGCACCACAAAGGATCACATCCCCAGATCCTTCCCCTTGGAAATCAATCCGAGACAAGGCCAGGAAGGGACTCAGGGGACCAAGGTCTGCAGGAACAACAGGCCACCTACTAGAGGTGTAAACAGGATTTGGAGCGCCTGGGGACAATGTTCATTTTTGCTCCCTTCCTGCTGCCGCCCCCACATCGCACCAACCCAGGAACTGGAGGCCGAACCATGCGGACATGGGGTGGGTGCATGGGTGTGCGCATGAGCGCATGGGCGCCTTACACCTTTCCCACCAAGGCAAGGAAGGGGAGGAGGAGGAGGAGGAGGGCGCCACCGCCACTGAGCTCCTGGCTGCCTGCCTGCTTCGCCGCTCTTGGTGCGCGGCGTCGGAGGCAGGGGAGGGGGTGCCGTCGCCAAGCTCTAGGGCAGTGGTGTCCAAACTTCGGCCCTCCAGATGTTTTGGACCACAACTCCCACAGCCCTTTGTCATTGGCAATGGCAGGCTTGGAATTCTGGGAGTTGTGGTCCAAAACATCTGGAGTGCCAAAGGGTCGCCACCACTGCTTCTGGGGAAAGGAGGATTGCTGGGCGGCGGGAGGGTGCACGGCTTCCTCCTCCTGCTCCCCCCTCCAGGCGCCCCCCCCCAGATTGCTGCGCCCGGGGCAGATGTGCCTTTCTGCCCCCCCTCCCCACGATAGGCCCCTGCCACCTACCTCCAGGAGGTCCTTGCACCGCTGGACAAAGGCGTCGACCTGTGCAAAGATGCTGGTCTGGTCCAGCACCCACCCCTTCCCAGAAAGCCTGTTGAAGGGGAACATTGTCCGTTAAGAAGGTCTCTAGCAGGGCAGCCCCGGACGATCCGTAGCCTCTTGTCTCAAAAACAGCAAAGGGTCTTAGCGGTACCTAAAAGACTTGTATGCCTGACTCTGACATCGGCTTCCACGGAATGTAATCCACCAAAGAAGCGGGCTGCAGTTTCACAAAGCATGGGGGGGGCCAGGAAAGGCACCGGCCTTCCAGAGAACACAGGATTCTTCCTTTTTTGGGGGGTGGGGGATTCCAACAGCCAAGAGGGCCAGGACTTTGCCCAGCCACGTTTTGGGACAGGGAGTTCTCACCCCACCTCAACCGGAGGGGCCGTCCACACGCTGGATGCAGGTTGCCCAATTGGACATCCAGAGTCTAGAAAAACCATGCAGGCGTTTTGGGCAAGGACACGAGGGGGGGCGCCTTGCTGTGCCCTCTTTGTCTTTGTCCCTTGCCCTCCCCCCCCACCTGCCCCATCCCATGCAGGGAGAAGGGCTCCGAAGAAATCATCTAATCAAAGACCAAGGCCCTCACCCCAGGAGCACGGCTCGAGTGCCTAATCCAGGCTCCGGCTGCGGCTGCCTTCCCTCCGAGCGGCCTGGCATGCTCCAAGTCTTTATATCTTTTCTGATATCGATCCAGCCCCACTAATTTGAATTTGAAGCAGACAAGTAACACTTAGGCCTAATTGTCAAGGACCAGGCACCCACTTAAACCTGACATCCCTCATCATAATGATGGATAATGTGGCATCATTCCTGAAGGAGGGCTACGGGAATCAGGGGAGCAGAAGGAGAAAGGGCCAGGGATGGAACAGAGCCTGGGGGGGTGGGGGACGAAGGATCAGCTGCCGTCGGGAGGCAGGCAAAGGGCGGTCAGGAGGGTGCGGAGGCAAAACTGCCAAGCCCCTCGTTCGTGCCAGCTTTAAATGGCACCCGCGTCCTGGTTGGTGGCCCCCTCGGATGACGTGGTTGACAGGGAAGAAGCCCGCTGAGATGGAGGGAGGCAACCTAGGCTGCTATCCCACAGCCAGAAAATCCGGATCAAAGTAAAATGCAGATTCCCCCACCCCCCGCACCTAGAACAGTCATGTGGCTGAAAAGGCCATTCCTGCGTCCCCACCGTTTAAAGAACCGCATCTTTTATGGCCCCACAAGCAGGAACCGCAACACAGCAGAACAAAAAGGCTTTGATGCGGATTTTTCGAGCCCCCACGGATTCCAGTACCGGTTAAAAATCCGCATCGGAACTGAGGCAAGCTTTGTACCACTTCAAGACCAGGGCCTCTATCACACAACCACTTAGGGTATTTGTACACGACCCCTAAACTCCACCGCAAATGGCTCCCAGCTCCGGAGCTTAAAATTGTTTCCCCATCAGCTCCGGAGTTTACAGATAATTAAGTGCGACCACGCCCACCTAAGCGCATCCCAGCGCACTTTTCAGGTACCTGCTGTCCGGAGGTGAAAATTCCTGATGCGGATATAACGTAGTGACTGCTGGGCTCTCCTTGCTTCTGTTTGTTCTTTCCCCCCCTCCCCCGCCACTTTAAGAGATCTGAATGCAGTGCCGGGACGGCAGAACGGAGGTGAGCGGCATTCTTTTCTTCCTTTTTTTCTCCCTCCCCTCACGCAGCCAGTAGCCAGGAGTGCGGAGGGGGTGGGAACGCAGGAACAGCGACAAACCCCTAAGATCTCTGGTCCGAATTTAAGTGGCCAGCGGATCTTAGGGGTCGTGTGAAAAGGCTCTTAAATGCGCCTTTTTCTTTTACTGAATTCGCATCTAAAGATCATGCCCCCACGGGCAGCTGCATCTTCTGAACACCCCTCTCGACCACGCCTGCTGAAGTGCATCTCAAGCGCATCTTCCTGCACCACCGCTAGGGGTTTGATCAAATGGCTTCACTTGCTGATGCACATTTTGATGCGAAGCAAAGGTCGTGTCAACTCGAAAAAAACTGCATCATCTTCTGGTTTCACCCATTTTGCAGTAAACAGCTTTTCAAAACGGCACTTTGATGCGCATTTGGCAGATGGGGACACAAAAAAGAAGTTCAAAAAATGTTACCATGGGGGGCGGTAACTGCGCAACTAATGTCACGTGACTACTATCGGAAAAAGTGCGCATTTTATTATCATCCACATTTAGCAGCCGTGTGATAGAGGACCTGGTGCTTGTTAAACTCCCTGGGTGGCACTTAAGTGGGTGTGGTCGCATTCCCCCCCACCCCTTTTAAAGGCACAATTTTATTAACCGCATTTTTGAGCAGTTTTTAATGGTCGTGGGATAGCAGCCCTAGCAACCTGTATGGTGACTGTCCCGCTCAGAGAACGCCAAGATGATGGAATCTGTAACAATATTATGAAAAGAGCGACAGGAGGGGCAGGCGGGAAGCAGGCTGTTTTAGAGCCTTTGTACACGACCCCTAAACTCCACAGCAAATGGTTACAAGCTCTGGAGCTTATAATTGTTTCCCCACCAGCTCCGGAGTTTGCAGGAAATTAAGTGCGACCACGCCCACCTAAGCGCGTCCCAGCGCACTTTTCATGTACCTGCTCTCGGAGGGTGAAAATCGCCAGGTCTGGATTTAATCTGGTGAGTGAGGGGCTCTCCTCGCTTCTGTTTGTTTTTGGTTTTTTTTGCTTCCCGCCCCTTTAAGAGAAGGGGCGGGAGGAAAAAAAAGCAAACAGAAGAGAAGGAACCAGCACGGAGCTCCGGGCAGCCTTCGGAGGTGATTTCCTCTCTTTCTTCCTCCCTCCCTTCACGCAGACAGGAGCAAGGAAGTGCAGAGTGGTGGGGAGGAAGGAAGAGCAACCAACCCCTAAGATCTCTGGTCCGAATTTAAGTGGCCAGCAGATCTTAGGGGTCGTGTGAAAAGGCCCTTAGAGAGGCAACTTGAAGGTTGCTGGCGAATGGCGTTGTTCCCTGCAGTGGGCACGCCTTGGTTTTGTCTCGCTGTCAGTGCCTCCAGTGAAAGGGGTTTTGAAGGCCCTGAGAAGGAAACAGAAAGCCCTACAACCTGTCCTGCCGCGTCCCCGCCAAAACTGTTGATAACCTTCTACTTCTTGTCTGCCTCAAGCCTCAGAGGGTCCCCGCTCTCCAGGGCAGGACAGCAACAAGGCTCGATTGGATAGATTCCTGGAGGAAAGGTCCATCCCAGGTTACAAAGTCAGCGTGTTGTTAGTCGGTGGAACTCCCTACCACAGGAGGTGGTGATGGCACCTGGCCTGGATGCCTTCCAAAGGGGATTGGACAGATTCCTGGAGGAAAAGTCCATCGCAGGATACTAACCATGATGGAGATGGGTCATCTCCAGGCTTAAAACCAGGATACTTCAAGGGCAAGATGCAGGGGAGTGGTATCAGGAGACAGAGATCTAGTCTCGTGCACTTCCAGAGGCATTTGGTGGGGCCACTGTGAGATCCAGAAAGCTGGACTAGATGGGCCTTTGGCCTGATCCAGCACGACTCTTCTTATGTTCTTATTTGTTCTTATGCTTCTTTGCCACATGCGGAGGCATCAGCGTGGGAACACAAACACACACACACACACACACACACACACACACACTCCTGGCCCCCACCCGAGGTCCCTTACTTGTTGTGCATGTAGGCGGCGTGCTGGTAGCTGTCCTTCCAGGAGGACATGCAGGAGATGCAGCTGTGGAGGGTCTGCCGGGAGGAGAGGACGTAACCCTCAAACAGTCGGTCCAGGGAGATGTCCTTGCAACACATCTGGATGATTTTGTTGCTCATCTGCAGAGTCATTATTAGAGAGGCTGTTTGGGTCCCTTTTCCCTCCCTTCTTTCCGTTTCGGAGGACCCAAGCAGTGCTGCCCAAGGAGCCGTCTTGCCCAAACAGGGCCGGCCCATCATGTACCTCTACCCACGGCAAAGGAGCAAATTCTCTCTCTTGTTCCCCAAACCTTACACGAGGCCCCCTCCAGTACCCAGTTTTTTTGGGTGCCGGAGGCTAAAAATCCCCTAAGTGATTGAGGCTAAAAAGTCCAAAAAGATATCAAATCAACTACAAATTCCTGCATCCATTTTCTCGACTTCCAAAATCAGCTGCCCCCAATGCTCCTGACATTCTTTAAAGAAAAGGGCCAGTCCTGTCCAATGTCTCCATAGAAATCTACCCATAGAGCACCAGAGAAGCTCTGCCCCAGGTATTCCACCTTCAAAGGTTGGTGGTGGGGAGTGTTTTGGGGAAAGGATCTTTTGAGTTCCCCTGTTCTGGAAATGCCTTCTCCCAACAGGCTGAACTAGCTGATACCACTTGGGCAATGGGTGAAAAATCGACTTCTTCTCCAAGCTTTTAGTGCGTGCGTGCGTGTGTGTGCGTGCGTGTCTGCTTCCTCTGATTTGATATACATTCAGACAGTGCAGGCCTTTCTTATCTATTATGCTCCTATAACAGTTTTAATAAGACATTGTACATTACTTTGGACCAGCAAGGGGATCCACCAGTGTTTGAGAGAAAAGAAAAGAAAAGAAAAGAAAAGAAAAGAAAAGAAAAGAAAAGAAAAGAACTGTCATACAAAAGATGGGTAGGATCTATCCTCAATCATCCCAAAGCGCAGGATGCACAACCGTGGGCTCAAGTTAAGAGAAACCAGCTTTCGGCTGAATAGCATGGAAAACTTCCTAACCGTTAGAGCAGTACAGCAACGGAATCAATTACCTGAAGAGGTTATGAGTGTTCCAACACTGGAGGCCCTCAAGAGAAATTTGGACAACCACCTGGCAGATAGCCTTTGATTTGGATTCCAGTGTGGAGCAGGGGATTGGATTTATAGGCCCCTTCCAACTTTACTACTCTCTGGTTCTATGAAAAAAAGGAAGGAAGGAAGGAAGGAAGGAAGGCATCAAATATCCCGGAGAGCAGCCAGGCTGAGGCCTCACCTTCCTGAAGAGGGCCGTGATCCTCTCCCGACTGTTGTAGTACGGGGAGTTGACCCAGACGATGCGGACGAGGCTGATGAGGTGGGGCAGCTTTTCCGGGATATCTTTGGGCCGAAGGTTGGCTAACTCTTGGAAGGGCTCCTTCAGGATGGAGAGGAAGCGAAGGTTGGACTGGGCCTGCTCTGAACCGTCCTGCAAAGTAAGAGCAAAGAAGAGGCGGTCAAGCCTTCCAGCCACGAGAATCTATTGGGGGGGGGGGTTCCCAGAAGGAGGGCCAAAAGCCATTTCTGGACTTCTCCAATGCAACGGCCCTGCCGGAGCACACTGAATTAGGATATTCCAATAGGGATGGGCATTTCGTTTTGGAACCAGTAGGTTACGAAACGAACCACGCGAGCCCAGGTGGTCCTGGGAACTGGCGGATACACACAGATCCAATTGCTTTACCTTTCTCTGTCTCGCACAGGGTTAAAATCCAACGAGGAAGCACACTGGAAGTCATCTTTCCTGCTTCATGCTGCTGGCCTATCAGAGAGGGAGGAGGGATGATGCCCCCCCTGCACAGCTCCTGATTGGCCAGCATCACAGATCTAGCACAGATGCCAGCGCAGCATACTTCCTCAGTGGGAATTTAACCCTACGCGAGACAGAGAAAGGTAAAGCAATTGGATCTGCGTGTATCAGCCGGTTCCAAGGACCACCCGGGCTCGCGTGGTTCGTTTCGTAACCTACTGGTTCCAAAACGAAATGCCCATCCCTATAATCCCAACCTTACATCTAACCAAAGATGGGACCGCCACCCGTTTCGACGGATGATCTAATTCTTCTGGTGGTTTCTTGTCAAACTCTTCCGACCAACCCTTCTGACAGCCAACCGGAAGGCTCTGCATCCGAGAACCTGACCTCCCTCCCCTCCCCGCCGTTTCCCTGTGCCCATTCTCTCTATTTTTCCCCACCCCCACCTCTGCCCCCACCTGAATCTGTTTGGCAAGGCGCTGGAACGGGGTCACATAGGAAGACTTGGCGAGGGCCAGGATGGCCTCGATGTGTTTGACCCCCGGCTGGCACAGCTGCTTGCTGATTTCCGAGAGGTCCGTGCAGCGGTTCCTCCAGAACTGGATCTCCTCCAGCGGGCCCGAGCTCTCCCTGCTTTCGACAGCCTCTTGGGCCCTCAGCACCTCTTTGATCTGCCGCGTCCAGTGGATCATGGAAGCTGCAAACGACAACAACCCAGACGGTCCTCTCGGCCTGCATCCCTCGCCACCGGGGACGAGGCGGAGGGGAAGGGTCCCGCTCCAGCATCTCTTCGGCCAACAGGTGTTCGGAGAAGCTCCGAGGACCCTTGACGCCCAGCCTCCCAGCCTGATCTATTGTTCCTCCTATGTTTTTTTTTAAAATCCCTAAGGCAGGGGTGCCCAAACTTTTTGTAAGGAGGGCCAGATTTGGTGGCTGAGAATGTGTCAGGGGCCAGTTGCTCCCCGACCCTGCCACCCCACTGGAAGACCCACCCACTGACCCATAAGCCCCACCCACTGACCCCTTGCAACCCCACCCGCAGGAAGGAAGGTGGGGACCAAAGGAAGCACAGGGAGCCTGTTTTAAAAAACATGGGGCGAAAGAGGGGGAGGGAGGGGCAGGCCAGCCAGCCGCGGGCCACTCAGAATGGCCTGAAGGGGCGGATTTGGCCCCCGGGCCGGGCTTTGGGCATGCCTGCCCTAAGGCAAATTAGCAGAACTAAGTAATGGATATATTCTGAGCAAACGAGGCTCCTTGAAGAAGACAACAATCAAGGGGGTCTGGAAGTTGAGTCATGGCAACTGGACTTCTTTTCCTTGAGAGATAGAAATGTTTTGCCAGACGGATGAAGCAGTTTGGATGAGCAGAGAAACGTTTCTATCTCTCAAGGAAACATAATTTTATTTGGAACAAATTAATTCCTTTAGACAAGGTGCCACTGTACTTGGAAAAGTTACTCCCCCCCCCCACTACCACGTCTCATTTTTTTAGCTTTTAAAGTCACCCTCCTAGGGAGGGGGAGCATCTTAGAAGGGTCTGCTGGAAGTTGAGTCATGGCTACTGGACTTCTTTTTTTGGGAGATAGAAACGTTTCGCTGTTCATCCAAACAGTCAGACCGATGAAGCTGTTTGGATGAGCAGTGAAACGTTTCTATCTCTCAAGGAAAAGAAGTCCAGTTGCCATGACTCAACTTCCAGATAAACTCACCTGGATGACTGAGAATCTTCACAGACAACAAGGGTGGGAAAAGAGGAAGACTTAACATGAGCTGGATGGAGCGAATCAAGGAAGTCGGGGCCTTCAGTTTTGACTATCTGAGCCAGGTTGTTGATGAGAGTGTTTGTTTGTTTGTTTGTTTGTTTGTTTGTTTGTTTGTTTACCGCACCATTTGGAACAAGGCCTCAAAACACAAAGGGGGGCTCCTGAGACTGCTGGAAGAAGGGGGCACCCCACACTGCCAGACACATGGGACCCCACCCCATACCCGTCAAGTTTTGGATTTGAAAATAATGGACACCCGTTGCGAGCCATGGAGGTAGGGGAGGGGAGGGGGGAGCTAATTGCTTTCAGGACAGGACAGTATAACCCCCTTATCCGCTGCTTTATTACCCACTGATTCACTTATCCGCGGATTGAAGGAGAAAATATATAAAAATTACTGTAAAAATAATTACGTTACAATGATTTTTCCCTGCATGTCTCGCCTAAAACCGGACACTTGACAGGTCAGCCTCACCCCTACCCAACCCTTCTCCAGAGCAGAAATCCCCAACAGGATCTGGCAGGGTCAGGATCTGGCCGGTTCCTGTGGCAGTCAGTGGTGGGCAGGGTTTTGTGGCTGCCTCCCCTCCCGGCTTTGGGAATGGAAGAGGCTAATCGCTCCAGGGCGGCCGCGTGTCAAATTACAGGGGTAAGACAATCGCACAGCCTGGGGATTAGAATAGCCAAGTATCTCTAAAGTGCTTGATAACAGCTGAGGTTTTAGTCACACCAGAGACAACCCGCGAGGTGCTGAACCCAAGCATTCATTGCCATGCAAAATACCCAGCCATAGGAAGAGTTTCATGCGCACACAGCACAGGCACATCGCTCGCCAGCCCGGGTGCTGCCAACCGCACAGCCCTCTCATTATGGGACAATCATGCACATTTTCAAATCCTCCATCTGTGGTGTTTCAGCAGAGCGGAGGGGAAAAGAGAGAGAGAGATTTCTTCCAAGCGTTTCTAAACTTTCGGAGAAGGGGCTCCTTCCACTTCTTGGGTTTGGGTTTCTTAAATTCCTCCCCTCAAATCCAGGCGCAAAATAAGAAGCAGAGCCAGCACGCCCTGTGGCTTTTCCAGGGAGGGCCGGAGAAAACCAGCAAAAAAGAAAGAAAAAGAAAGAGAAGAACTAGCTGGTTGGTGCCTGTTTTCTCCAGCTCTACCCCATCTTAGAACAAAGCCGGGCCACGCCAAAAGAGCGGCTGCATTCAATTCGGGGAAAAGCGGGTCAATTAATACCTGTTGCTGCTAAGAGCCTTTTTATTTTTCCCCCTATTGTCCAAACCGAGAGTAATAGCCATTTGCGCTCAGGCCACCAGCGAGGTGGAAGGAACAAGAGGACTCGCCTCTCCCAGGCCAGGCGGGGAGGAGGGGAAAAAAACGAGGAGACCCCCCAAGTCGACTCAGGCGGCTTCAGCGGCAGGAGGGCAGCAGAGGCGTGTCGGAAGCCACGCGTGGGCCCACACGCAGTGGGGGAAGGACTGCTAAGCCCAAGCAGGAGAAACAGGACAGAAAGCATATTTTTTTCACCATCTCGATTTTGGGGAGCGCAGGGAAGATTCTCTGCTGAGTTGCACTTTTGGGGCGACCTCGTGTCTGCCGCCTCCATGCAACAGCTGTACAGGCCCACAAGTCTCTCTCTCTCTCTCTCTCTCTCTCTCTCTCTCTCTCTCTCTCACACACACACACACACACACACACACACACACACACACACACACACACACACACACACACACGACCCGTCTGCAGCTCCTATTGAAAAATTCAGGAGTTGGAATTTCACACACACACACACACACACACACACACACACACAC
>JAHTLZ010003311.1:8836-36400 GCA_023846285.1 Phrynocephalus versicolor
GAAAGAAAGAAAGAAAGAAAGAAAGAAAGAAAGAAAGAAAGAAAGAAGTTTCTCTTTTGTTTCGTTTCATTGTGTTTCCCCATAGGAATGCACCGGCTCATTCCTATGGGGGAAACCTGTTTTTTTTAAAGCCCTGATCAGCTGTTGTGCGGGCTCCCTGCTGGGCTTGCAGGAAAAGAAAAAGAAAAAAGGAAATAAAATTAATAATACTTTAAAAAAAAAAAAAGCAGCACCAAGCACGGGGCATGCTAGAGCTGGTCGGGGCTTTTTAAAAAAAGCCCCGAACAGCTGTAGTGCAGCCCCCCTGCTGGGCTTGCAGAAAAAAATAAAAATAAAAATAAAAATATTTTTTTTTAAAAAAAAGTGCCAAGCACAGGGCGTGCTAGAGCTGGTCGGGGCTTTTTTAAAAAACCTGATCAGCTGTAGTGTGGGCCCCTGATGGGGCTGTGGGAAGTCCAAGAAACAAACAAACCATAAACAAATAAAAATGAAATGAAATGAATTGCAAAATGAATTGGTTTTAAAAATCATTTCGTAACAAACAAAATGAACTGGGGCAAGAAGAAACGAAAAATGAAATGAAACATCATTTTGGTGTTTGTGCCCATCTCTAATCAACATCATCTTCATCTTAGAGCTGCAGGGCTGGAAGGGGCAAACGATTGCTGATAGTGATTACTGAAAATGATTCCTGGGCTGGGGGAGATCCCTTATGAGGAAAGGCTAAAACATTTGGGGGTCTTTAGTCTGGAAAAAAGGCACCTGAGGGGGAAATATGATTGAGACGTACAAAATAATGCAGGGCATGAGTCAAGTGGACAGAGGGAAGCTCTTCTTCCTCTCACAAAATATGAGAACTAGGAGACATCCACTCCAATATAGGGCTGGGAGAGTAAGAACAGACAAAAGGAAATATTTTTTCACCCAGCGTGTTGTTGTGGAACTCCCTGCCACAGGAGGTGGCGATGGCATCTGGCCTGGATGTCTTCAAAAGGGGATTGGAAAGATTCCTGGAGGAAAAGTCCATCACAGGTTACAAACCATGATGGAGATGTGTCATCTCCAGGCTTAAAACCGGGGTACTTCAAGGGCCAGATGCAGGGGAGTGGGATCAGGAGACAGAGATCTAGTCTCATGCGCTCCCAAATGCATCTGGTGGGGCCACTGTGCGATACAGGAAGCTGGACTAGATGGGCCTTTGGCCTGATCCAGCATGGCTCTTCTTATGTTCTTATGTTCCTATACTTCTGGTGCCGCCAGTTCTGGTGTTGCTCAGAGGCCTTGCTGAGATGATCAGAAGTGCTCCTTGGGATCAATTACTTCCAGGTATCGCCCCCTTCATCCCAGTACAGATTTTGCTGTAAAAGATGCTACTAATGCATTCCAGACGAGAAGCAAAATGGCATGCCAGAAATGCTTGTACACTAGCTTTTCTTGTGTGTTCGAAACTGATTCCCCCCCCCTTCTCCTCTTCCCAAAATACCACAAGGGCAGGGTTTTATGTACTATGTCAGCGTCTGTTCCATGAGGTTTTTATTTGGAGATGCCACAAGATGCATTTCTCATGCGCCTCTGTGTGTGTGTGTGTGTGTGTGTGTGTGTGTGTGTGTGTGCTCGTGCGCGTGCACGCAGAGTTGCCAAATGAGAAACACATGGCGGGAGGGAAGCGCCCAGAACGGTCTTCTCCTTGATAAACATTCTCATGAAACGCCCAGTCGCTTTTGGGTCGAAAGGGATGGATCAGCCTCAGGCGGGCAGAGGTTGGGGTGGGCCACGCACGCTGGAAAGAACTTAAGCAGCCATCCTGGCGATGGAAGACCATGGCCACCAGCCTTCTCAAGATCATCTTTGGAGGAAAAGAAAAAAGTCAACAACTGAGAGGGTGCCCTACTTGAAGTGCCTCAGGAGAAGGCGGGATTTCCTGAAAAACAGGCTGCCATCATGAACATAAGAACATAAGAACATAAGAAGAGCCATGCTGGATCAGGCCAAAGGCCCATCTAGTCCAGCTTCCTGTATCTCCCTGTGGCCCCACCAGATGCCTCTGGGAGCGCACGAGACTAGATATCTGCCTCATGATACCACTCCCCTGCCTCTGGCCCTTGAAGGACCCCGTTTTTAAGCCTGGAGATGACACACATCTCTATCATGGTTTGTAACCCGTGATGGACTTTTCCTCCAGGAATCTGTCCAATCCCCTTTTGAAGGCATCCAGGCCAGATGCCATCACCACATCCTGTGGCAGGGAGTTCCATAGACTAACAACGCACTGGGTGAAAAAAATATTTTCTTTTGTCTGTTCTTACACTCCCAGCCCTCAATTTGAGTGGATGTCCCCTAGTTCTAGTATTTTGTGAGAGGGAAAAGAGCTTCCCTCTATCCACTTTACTCATGCCCTGCATTATTTTGTACGTCTCAATCATATCCCCCCTCAGGCGCCTTTTTTCCAGACTAAAGAGCCCCAAATGTTTTAGCCTTTCCTCATGCTGGGAAAGGTGGAAGAGAGCAGGAAAAGAGGGCGACCCAATACGAGATAGATTGACACACACACACACACACACACTCACACCCCAAAGGTATTCATGCCCTTTCATTCATGGTGTGCCCAAAGTACAGCAGACCCAGCTTTGTCATTTTTTTCCTGCTTTTAGGCAGACTTTGGCTTTGATTTGGTCTAGCACCCATACTCATCCATTGATTCATATCCTATATCAGTGATGGCGAACGTTTTAGAGACCCAGATGCCCTAAGCACAACCGATCTCACCTGATTTCGGAAGCTAAGCAGGGTCGGCCCTGGTTAGTACTTGGATGGGAGACCACCAGGGGAATACCAGGTGCTGTAGGCGCCTGGAGTAGGAACTGGCAAGCCACTCCAGTATTCCTGCCAAGAAAACTCCATGGACATGGGGTCACGAAGGGTCATTCACGACTGTAACAACGCAACACACACATGCCCAAACTGCAATTCAAAACCCACTAATTTTTTTTGCAAAGTGCCAATACAGTAATTTAACCTATATACAGGTGGCTATGAAGGGATGATGTCGGGTGCCCACAGAAAGGGCTTCGAGTGCCACCTTTGGCATCCCTGCCATCGGTTCGCCATCACTGTCCTATATTGACCCACTCTGTAGGAGTCTGGAAGTTGAGTCATGGCTACTGGACTTCTTTTTCTTGAGAGATAGAAACGTTTCTCTGCTCATCCAAAGAGCTTCATCAGTCTGAATACAGCTAGTGTGAGTCCTCCATCTTATAGTCATTTTTGACCGCTTGTCACCCTGGTCCGAAATAGGCTCATAAGATGGACAATGACCCAAATAGGTTCACTAGATAGACAATAGGTGAACAATGGCCTAAGATGCTAAACCTACAAAGAATGGGTCGTTAGCTATGGCCTTGGTGGTAGGCTCATAACCCATCAAAAGCATAATTAGAAATCATATGACAAAAAGTTCTAGAGCCCTCCCCTGAAAGACAGCAGAAAATTCCCTTCCCCCAACTACATTACCCAGGCTTCGCTATGGTGAAGCCACGCCCGTTGTAGTGACATCTCAGTTCTGTTACCGTATAGTGCAGGTCAGCTTTTGAATCTAATGCTGGAGTTTTATTTACAACCCAGCATGCTGTCTGTAGCTAGAGTAACTGATAATTCCTTCCGGCTTTTGAAATTCAAAGAGAGCCCCACCTCTCTCCTGAGTGTTAAATCCTCTCTTTTGTCAGTTGGCGGCGTTGTTAGTTGCTGTTGATCTGTTTGTTTGGTTGCTAGTGCGTGTGCAGTGTAGCAGTAAGCACGAGTCTGTAATTAAAGCAAAAGTACAGTACTTTTAAATCCTTTCCCCTACCAATGTCTCGGAGCGATATATTGAGGCTTTAAGTACCAGTTGATGAAAAAGAAATGGGTTCTGGGGAACTTATAGCTATTCCCCTTTGCGTGTGTCTCTACTTCTGCGGTGTAGCAAAATCAGAATTTCATCTGAAATTC
Source organism: Phrynocephalus versicolor (assembly GCA_023846285.1). Taxonomy (NCBI): domain Eukaryota; kingdom Metazoa; phylum Chordata; class Lepidosauria; order Squamata; family Agamidae; genus Phrynocephalus; species Phrynocephalus versicolor. Next base: position 12,821 of record JAHTLZ010003311.1, read on the forward strand.
AAAACTCTTTGGTCTGCTCCTTAGACCACATCAGTTCTTCTGGATCTTTCTGCATCTCCCCCATTCCTACATGGACTAATGAGGGAGGGGAATGTCCAATAATGTATGGCCATGAGTAGCTGACAGACAGACACACTTTCATCTAATCTATGTCGGAGCCGCTGTTGTCTTTTCCGCATAATACAAGAAAAATAAAGATGTGGTTGGTGCGAACATTCACGTGGGGATAAGAAATCGGTTCCTGCATCAGTTCAGGGGTATTTGTGGGACGATGTAATCCAAAACAAAGGTGTTTTTTTGGCTCGGGAGACACGTTCCAGGTTCATGAAATGCCGCTGATGGCCTTGGGGAAACGCTGGACAGCAAAAACAGCCCAGGAGGTTGCAATGCATTCTGGGAAATGAGAACGTCTTTGACCTGAAGGCAAAGGACAGGCTGGTTAAGGAGCAACGGGTGCAAATAATGCAACCTTAGGGGTCACAAACAAATCCTGTTCTGATCAGTTAATGGCCGAGGAAATGCAGATGAACGCGGAGGGAGAATGGAACGGTATCGGGCAGTGATGGCAAACCTTTTGGAGACCGAGTGCCCAATCTGCGATTCCAAACGGAATTATTTTTCATCTAAGTGCCAATACGGCAATTTAATCTGAATACAGTGGTACCCCCCCCCGGGTTACAAATGCTTCAAGTGCTACCCTTCAGGAAAGCGAGGTTCAAAGACAAGGGGTGCTACCCTTTGGGAAAGCAAATTTCCCACGGCCACAGCACCCTCATATTTCCCCCCTATTATTATTATTGCCGCCCGCGTCGCCTCTTCCAGAGGGTCCCCCCTCCTATTTTACTAGTTCTCTCTTGCTCTTTTCTTTTTTGTTTTATATTGTTGGTTTTACAGTAACACCCTGCCTATCACGGGGGTTAGGAACCCACCCGACCCACGATACATGAAAATCTGTGATATGCAGAAGCGGGGCAGGTGGGGGTAATCAGAGGGGCCTGGGGGTGGCGGGGAGTGATGTGATCACTCCCCGCCACCCCCGTGCGGCTCCGAGGCCTCTCAGATGGGTCTGGGGGGCGGCTGGGAGCGATGCGATCACTCCTTGCCACCCCCCATGTGGCTTCGAGGCCTCCCGGAGGGGCCTGGGGGGCAGCAGGGAGCGATGCAATCGCTCCCACTGCGCCCCCCCCCACAGGTACTGTAATCCCGCGATATAGTGGGACCGCAGTACCTGAACTGCAAAATGGCGGGGGGTGACTGTAAACCACCCAGAGTTCCGTCCGGAAGATGGGCGGTATAGAAATACAACAAACAAACAAACAAACAAACAAATAAAAACCTGCTCTTTGATCCTTGCTTTTCTGAAAAGTAGCACCTGGCAGAGAGGAGCTAGACTGTCAGTAAAGCCGGGGGGGGGGGAGTAGTGGTAGCTTGTGGGCACATTTGTAGCCCCAGTTTATTCTCTAGCCATGCTGCTTTTGGGATGCCCAGGGAGATGTGACTGGAGAGTAAACTGGGGCTACGAATGAGTCCACAAGCTGCTGCCTCCCTGTCACCTGGCTCTCTGCCCAGAGCACAGTGGTGTGCTCCAAGCAGAGGGGGAAGTGCCATGGCTCTGAAGGGGTCGATGTTGCATGCCCACAGAAAGGGCTCCATGTGCCAACTTTGGCACCCGTGCCATAGATTTACCAATATTGGTATATGTAAGAGACATATGGAAGAACGGCCTAGGAAGGTGAAGATGAAAGTGTTTAAAATATATGCTTTGGTGATGAGACAACCGCCTGGATGAGTGGAGCAAATTGCAAAAGTTGCAAAGGGGTACCCAGAGACCGGAGCGAACAGGAGGAGATCCAGATGGGAAGATGCCATCACAAACGGTGGAAGGAGAAATCACTGTTCCTTGATGAAATGGGTTCGCACTGCAGGGGAGGGCAAAAATTTAAAATAAAAAAAAGGGAGAGGCGAAAATGTTTTAAAGCTTGGAGGATGGCGATAAGGAGTAACTTCGGGATGATGCAGGAGAGGATGCTAGAAATTGTATTTTCAGATCTTCTGGATGACAAAAGGTGTGATTCTCCATCCCTGGAGTTCTCCCTCCCTTACAGACAGTTGATCGAAAGTCTTCAGATGGAAATAGAGATGGCTAGGAAATGAAAAATGAAATGCTGTTTCATCGTTTTGTTACGTAATGAAACGAAACAAAATGAATCGAAATGAGGAAGCAGGATTTCATTATAGAGGAAATGAAGCCGTCGTTTCTCCATTTCGTTCCATCGTTTTTGGGCTCCTGCTGAGCGGTCAATGGCCGGAGCCCTTTAAATCTGGCCCGGTCATTACCAGAAAACGGTTGGTTAGGGAGTACAATCCCATGGAGCTGTCTAACCATATTCAGAGGGCTCCTGCTGAGCTGTCATGGGCCGGACCCCCTTTAAAAATGGTTCAATACTAGGGGAATCCCCTGGTGCTGGCTAGGCCAGTTTTAAAGGGGTCCAGCCGATAACAGCTCAGCAGGAGCCCTTTAAAAATAGCTCCCGGAGTCCTGGGCACCCAATCTTATGCCTCTAGGACTCAGGGGAGCCGTTTTATTTTGTTTCATTTGGTTTTGTATGAATTTGTAGAAATTCTTTTGTAAGAAACGAAATGAAACAAAACAGGGTGAGCACAAAATGAAATGAAACGAAACATTATTTTTCCGTTTCGTGCCCATCCCTACTTGGAAAGTCTTGAGGCTCAAGGTTCACTCAGCCTTCCATCCTTCCGAGGTCGGTAAAATGAGTACCCAGCTTGCTGGGGGGGGCAATGTGTAGCCTGCACACTGTAATTAAAATTGTAAACCGCCCAGAGACCACTTGTAGTGGTATGGGGCGGTATATAAGCAGAACACTTTTTGCTTTAGCTCAGCTTCATTCTGTTCAAGCTTCCTTTCCAGAACGAAAGTTCCCAGGTAGCACTGGGGCAGGAACAGGAAGTATTGGCTGCACTATGCTGAGCTCAGCTTCATGCGAACTTCACTACCGCAGGCAGTTTACAAAACAGTCGTAAAATAAGATACTAAAAAAGATAAATAACATCCCATTAAAATACAGTTAATCCAATTAAAATCCAATTTAAAAATCTTATAAAACACATTTTAAAAGCCATTACAGGAACTTGTTAGATGGCAAAACACCTCATCCTGCCTGATTTCTTGGGGTGGGGAGCAAAATAAAAACCATAATAAAAATATGTGCCCTCTCAGATGGGCCGTGAAAGAGGGGGCTGTGAGAGAGAAAATAAAAAGAAAACAAAACAAACAACAAACACCAGGTGGTTCGAATCCCGGGTGCCACGCAGCAGAGCGAGCTCCTACTGATAACCCCAGCTCCTGGCAACCTAGCAGTTCAAAAGCATGTCAAATGGAAGTAGATAAATACTACCTCCGTAAAAAGCGGGAAGATAATACAGTGTTTCCTTGCAGCCATGCCAGCCACGTGGCCATGGACTTGCACAGCACTGGCTCTTTGGCTTGAAAATGGAGATGAGTACCACCCCTAGAGTCGGACATGACTAGCACACACGTATGTGTGTGGGGGGGGCTTTATCTTTACCTTTACCTGGGAGTTGTAGTCCAGCCTCTAATGCTTCAAATTCTGTGGCAGATTCTACCCATGCTGGCGAAAACTCTGCGCACGATGTCCTTCTCTTGCTATATGGCTATTCTATCCACCCCATCAGCTTCTGGGATTCGGGGAGAGGACTTCCAAGCCAGCCTGGAGATATGACACTTCTCTCTTTACAGAATAATCACCATCTTCCAGACTATGAAAATAATCCAAAGCATGCAATGTTTTGACTCTGCCTGCCCTCCCCGATTCTCCTTTTAACCGAATAAATGGGAAACATGTTATCCGACACAATGCAGAAAGAGCCAAGCCCTGAGCTTCCTTCTTTTATTTTATTTTTTTCCAACTATAACCCTCGCACTGGAAAAATGAATAAACGTCAGGCCCATTTCAATAAATCTGCACACAAGTGAGAAGAGTGATGGTAATGAAAGCTTTTCACGACACAGGTTTGGATGGGAGACAGCCCGCCGGCTGCCTGATTTCAGGAAACCTGCTCGCCTCCTTGTATTTAGACATTAGAGAGGAGAGAGAGAAAAGACCTTCTAAGAAGTTGGCCAAGATGACCACGCTTTGGTGGGTTTGTGGAGATGGCCTCTTTTCTAAAGCAGAATGACTCTGAAATAAGCACGGGCTGATCTGATGAACCTTGTGTGTGTGTGTGTGTGTGTGTGTGTGTGTGTGTGTGTGTGTGTGTTGTGTTGTGTTGTGTTGACTCCATTACAGTTGTGACCGACTCTTGTTGACACCCCATATCCATGGAGTTTTCTTGGCAGGAATACTGGAGTGGCTTGCCAGTTCTGACTCCAGGTGCAGACAGCACCTAATATTCCCTGGTGGTCTCCCATCCAAGGACTAACCAGGGCGGACCCTACTTAGCTTCCAAAATTAGGTGAGATCGGATGTGCTCAGGGCATCAAAGTTATGGTTCCTCAATGAACCTTCTCTTCTCCCATATTTGATCTTCTGGACAACACACTTTCAGAAAAAATGCCCACAAACAGGAGCAAGTTCAGAGGGTGGCAGCAACGGGTAATTATGGTTTTAATTATTGGTTGACATCTTAATGTTTTAACGGTACATAAGAACATAAGAAGAGCCATGCTGGATCAGGCCAAAGGCTCATCTAGTCCAGCTTCCTGTATCTCACAGTGGCCCCACCAGATGGGTCCAGGAGTGCACCAGACTAGATCTCTGTCTCCTGTTACCACTCCCCTGCATCTGGCCCTTGAAGTACCCTGGTTTTTTTAAGCCTGGAGAGAACACATCTCCATCATGGTTTGTAACCTGGAATGGACTTTTCCTCCAGGAATCTGTCCAATCCCCTTTTGAAGGCATCCAAGCCAGATGCCATCACCACATCCTGTGGCAGGGAGTTCCATAGACTAACAAGGCGCTGGGTGAAAAAATATTTTGTTTTGTATGTTCTTACTCTCCCAGCCCTCAATTTGAGTGTATGTCCCCTAGTTCTGGTATTTTGTGAGAGGGAGAAGAGCTTCCCTCTATCCACTTTACTCATGCCCTGCATTATTTTGTACATCTCAATCATATTCCCCCTCAGTCATGGTGTGACTGTAAGCCACCCAGAGACCTTTGGGTAGCGGGCGGCATATAAACTGTAAAAATAAATAAATAAATAAATAAATAAATAAATAAATAAATAAATAAATAAAAATTATGAGGTGGGAAACCAAGCCCTAGGACAGTGATGGCGAACCTTTTAGAGACCGAGTGCCCAAACTGCAATTCAAAACCCACTAATTTTTTTGCCAAGTGCCAATACAGTATTTTAACCTGTATACAGGTGGCTATGAAGGGGCCATGTCAGGTGCCCACTGAAAGGGCTCCGAGTGATGCGACCCCTTCTTCCTGCCTCTCTGACACCTATTTCACGAAGCTGTGGGGCCCACAGAAACATCTGTAATTCTGTTGGGCATCCTTTTTTATATTCTGAACTCTTGTTCCTTGCCTCCGCGCTCATCTTAGTTTGCTCATATTTGCTGAAATATTAGGATACAATTGGATTGATTGTGTGTGTGAGTGATTCTGGCAAGGTGACCGCCCTGGTGGTCCTCCCATGGGCAGGCCATGCAATTAGAGTGAGACGTAGCCCCTCTAAAGTCATGGCCACTTGCACTTTCCTCCCACCTGTTGTGGAAATCTGTGATGAAATCCGTACACATTGGGGGTCACCTTGAAGATGGGTTGAAGTTGTCTCAGATGGTTCTGGAATGGACACCTCGGGACACTTGCATGTCTACAAACAACCGAAAGAAGGGAACAACATCCATGGATGTGCAGTCCATGGGTGGATCTCCAGAACAACACATCCAATGAGAGCAAACAAACCCTCGGCATCTTCCCACTTAGCAAGTGAAAACAAGACACTAGAGATGGGCATGAATAAAAAAAAATGGCATTTCGTTTGTCGTTTAGGGGGTCCGTTTCGGTTCGTTTCCGTTTTTCGTGAATTTTTGCAAAAAATTCATTTTCGTTTTCATTCATTTTGTTACCATTTTGTTACCATTTATTTCAATTTTTTTGTGATTTTTTAGCATTTAAAGCAGATCACTTGTATTGCCGTAACAAAAACGAACCGCACGACAAAATTTCCGGTGTTTCTGTCCGTTTCGTTTCATTTTAGAGACAAAATTCGTTTAACGAAAACAGAAACAAAAAATTGTCCGTTTCGTGCCCATCTCTACAAGACACCCAAAAAACCTACAAAAAGCCAACATGTCAGGTCCACTTAGAGGAGAAAGGCAGAGTCCGTGTGCTTCTCATTTGCACGTTCCCTCTGCCGATCCATCACCACGTTGCTCGGTTCCTGCAGGCTGATGATCTGTCTCCTGAAACTCATTTCGGCGCGGCATTTCAACACGCCATCGGCCGGTAATCCTTTCCAGATGCTTTATCACCCGACGTGTGATGTACACTTTGCTGAAAATGCTTCCTCCGTGCCTCGATCTCTCTCTCTCTCTCTCCCTTTCCCGGATCTCCAGCTTGTGGGATGATATGTGCCCTCCAATCTTTGGGTTCACACAAGCAAATGGAAAGTCATTTATTCCACTCTCGCGCCCCACTCTCGTTACTTCCCATCACAGGTCTAGCATGGAGCCAAGTGAATAGGACCTGGTTGCCAAAGGACCATCCCTTGACTGGGTCACCTCTTACCCCAGAGGCAGCTGGGAAACAACAGACATTCAGGAAGTGGTGTGTGTTTGAGACACATTTTCATATTATCTTTTTTTCACCTCATTTTATGGGATTGTAGAATAGTTGAGTGGGAAGGAGCCTCGAAGGCAGTGGTTCTCAACCGGTGGGTCCCCAGATGTTTGTTGTGCTGGAAGGGGTTTTCTGGGAGTTGCAGTCCAGGAACATCTGGGGACTCACCGGGTGAGAACCACTGCTTTACAGCCATCGCGTCCAACCCCGTGCTCAGGGCATGAATCCAACTCAAAGCGGAACTAACAGAGGGTTGTCCAATTTTCCTTAAATGCCCCTGGCACTGGTTGCAAAGTGGTTGGTTTCACTGTCACACCGCTCTAGCATTGCCCATCCAATTTGGAGTTGCGAGGTCCTTGCCGAGGTTCATCTAAAAGAATGAAGCTCAACAACCTTGCAAAGAGAGTTAGAAAGTCAATGGGAGAGAACCCCCACCCCCACCGCGCAATGTACTCTACTTCTCTTGAAAAGCTAAACTCAAAAACTCAAGCCCATTCCATTGAACCCTGAGCTACTCCGTTCATGGCTTCCTGGACACCCAACAGGCAACTTAATCTTCCTTGGACATATGAACTGTATTCAGCTTTGCTTCCCTTGCTTACACTTATTCCTGCAACAGCTCATGCATTTTCTGTTCCATCATTTGGTCCAAACTTCTCAGTTCATCTTTTTCTGTCTCCGCGCTTTACCTCCCAGGAGCTGCAAGTGCTCAGAATGCCAGTTCGGTAAATTTTAAATTATGGCTACGGCTTATCCTCCCATTTGGCTGTGGGGCTTAGCACCACTGCTGGACAGGGTTCATACCTGCCTCCTGCCATCTCCCTAGAGGTATTCACAGGGAGGGTGGAAGCATGACATGGAACGGATAGCGAGAAACTAGACATGGAGTTGCAATTAGAGATGGGCTCATTTTGTTATTCGTTATTTGTTTTGTTATGTAATGAAATGAATAATGAACCCCCAGAGTGGATGTAGAATGAAATGAACCTAACCGGGAAAAAATTTGGATTGGTTCTGTTTGGTTCGTTAATGGCAGTGCCGGAGATGTCTCCTACCTGGTGCTGGTCCTTCCTGGAGGTCCGGTCTTCCTGGCTGCAGGGAGGGCGACCAGAAAAAAAAAGCTGATGTCCCATGCTACAGCTGTAGCGCGGGCCACGTGGTTGGCAGTAAAAATATAATAATAATAATAATAATAATAATAATAATAATAATAATAATAATAATAATAATAATAATAATAATAATAATAATAATAATAATAATAATAATAATAATAATAATAATAATAATAATAAAAAGAAGTGCCGACCCGGCACCAGGAGTGGCCGGGTTGGTGCCCTAGAATAAATAATATATATATATATATATAAAAACCAGAGCTGCCCTGGTCCCAGGGGCCACGTGGTCAACACTTTAAAAAACAAACAAACCCAAACTCCAATCCAGTATGCAGGCCCGCGGCTGGCAAAAGAAAAGAAAAAGCTTGAAAAAAAAAAAATAATAAAATTTAAAAAGGAGCACCAACCCAGCCCCAGGGGTGGCTGGGCTGGCACCCTAAAATAAATGAAAACAATAAAAAAATAAAAGAAGCACCGACCCCGTTTCAGGGGGTGCGCGGTCAGTGCTTAAAACAAAGAGGGGCTGGCCCCAAGCCAGCGCATAAAAAGACCCTGCCACAGGGGCAAGGACTGCCCCGCCGCCGCTGCCACCACTGCTGGTGGCGGTAAGGATGATGTGTTGATGATTGAAGATGATGATGATGATGTGGATGATGAGGATGCTGCCAGTCCAGTTTGTGCAGTTGTTCTCAATGTCTGTGGTTTTTTTGAATGTTTTTTCCCGCCCGCGCTGTCAAATGGCTTAAATCGCGCAAAGCGGGAAAAACAAATAACGAATCAATGAACCAACAAAATGAATTTTTTTAAAAATTCGTTTAAACCCAACCATACCACACCAAACCCTAAAATGAACCCAACCAAAACGAAACACATTTTTCTCTGTTTGTGCCCATCTCTAGTTGCAATTATTCTGATTTTCATGAGCTATCCAGGATGCTTCAAAATTGCTTTGCTTACCGTATTTTCTCGGGACAGCTAAGTCTAACTTCACACTCCGAAAGGTCAAGGGTGGTTACTGCACATCCTTCTTTGTTCCACGACTAGTTTTTTACCATGACAGCTCTGGTCATGATCACATGGTTTTGTCTCTGTTTCAGTGTTCCCATGGTTGTGATAACTTGTCTTATGACAAGTGTTACCTCACAGTCTTGTACCGTGATGAACACTGAATTTGTCTAGCTTCCTTTTTCTTTTTCTTTTTTTTTTGGGGGGGGGGGGAGACTTAAAATTCTTTTTCGATATTTCACTTCTGAAAAGTCAAAATATAAAAAAAACCCTGGACACAGTTTTCTGAGAGAAACGAATGTTTTGTTGCATGACAGTCGTGGTGTCTTGTCTCAGAACAGAAAGCGGGAACAAAGAGTGACAAGGGAAAACCCAACCCCAGCACTAGGTACAGGATTATCGTGCTTAGCACCCATTCCGGGCATGTGGTCAAGACAAATTTCAGCTGTTGCGTGATGGACATGAAGTAACATTTTTTGTACCGCTCCTAAGCGCAACACAACAGAGACAAAACAGATGTGAAGTAACCGCCAAGGAAGATATTATTTAACCAGGGCTGCGGCACACATAAGATGACCCCACCCCACTCCTAATGGTTTCACAACACTCTTGTGGGTCAGGACCCCCAGGATGGGAAACACTGATGTCCAGTGGGCCCAAGGAATTTGAAAGTACAACTGAATAGAACTTGTAGTCCAAGAATTAACATGTACAGGTCTCTCTCATTGATGGGGCTGGGGTCATATAATATCCCCGGTCGTTGTTGTTTTTTGCAAATACAGAGCCCTACGAAGGTTGTGTGTTGCATATTCTGATCAACTATACTCACTGTTTGTGCCCAAGTAGCTTCAAAAAGCAGCAATACAGCAGCAGTCTTTTGTTTTCGTTACAAATTTTGTTGGGCGCGGGAGAGAGGAATGGGAGGATGGTAAATCTATGCATTTCTTGGAGTCATGCCTAATGCAGACTACATACTTGTATGGGGCTTAGCTATTTCAGCCAATATGCTCTCTAGCCATTAATCAGGCAGAGTGAGTGGATATGTGTTTTGCAGTCGCTGAAAAAAATCAGGAAAAATATTTTTTGTCCTGTTAAAGTTTCCCGATGTGGAAGCAGGGATTGCTACCCCCTCCCCCCTTACCTCCCAGATCATCTTGGTGGTCTACGGGGATGTACAACTTCCCATTGCACAAGGATTTAGATCGCGCATGCCAGCATACACACAACAGGCAGCTTGAGAGAGGGGAAAGCAGCCTTCTCTTGAGTTCAGGACAAGACGGCAGGCCAAGCATGTATTTTGAAGCATTGCTCCTGCAAAGGGAGAAAGGCCATCTGTTTGTCAAAGCACATTATGATGCTTGCCCCTAGAGATGGGCACGACTTAAAAAAAATGGTGTTTTGTTTGTCGTTTGGTCGTTTAGGGGTCCGTTTTGGTTCGTTTTCGTTTCCGTGAGGTTTTTTGCAAAAAAAAAAATCATTTTCATTTCGTTACGTAACGAAACGAAAAACGAAAACAAAAATGAAAAATTGCTGTTTTGTTACCATTTAGCACAATTCAATGCATTTGCCGTAACGAAAACGAAGCGGTCGACAAAATTTTTCGTGTTTTGGGTCATTTCGTTTCATTTTGGAGTCAAAATTCATTTTTTGTTTCGTTACGTAATGAAACGAAAAAACGAAAACAAAAACAAAAAAATCGCCCATTTTGTGCCCATCTCTACTTGCCTCTGTATCTTGCAGTTAGTAAGCTTTGTTTTGCGACCAGTCATCGGCATGCCAACAGGGACTTAAATGACAGGCCTGTCCAGGCACGCAAACTCCCAATTTCAAAGCCATTTCTAATTCATCAAAATGTCCGTATAACACATATTACAGCCGCAAAGCTTCCATTGTAGGTTGCAAGGCTGCTATTAGAACAGCACTTAGGGGAGTGTCCCGGAATGCCTAGGGGAAGGTGCAGCCTGATTGGCCCCCTGTTCAGTCCGTTTGACTGAACAGCCCTCCTACGCCTGCATCTTAGCATGGAAACGACCAATCAGGAAAGTGTGTCTGGTTTGGAAGATGAGAGTAACACCAATAGGACTCTGCCCTGACTGGGATCAGGTAGGGCTGTTTTCAGAGTCCTTGGACTACAACTCCCATAATTCCCTGCAATGGTCTGAGGGATGATGGGAGTTCTAGTCCGACCACAGCTGGCGAGCCAACAAGCTGCCTTCTCCTGATCCACTGCCCTTCAGCTGATTCAGAATGGATGGTAGAAAGGATCCGTTCTCCTCCTCCAACAAACCCCCCAAAGATCTATGATGACATCTTGGAGGCTTTAATAGACCCCAGAAGACAGAACATCATTTATGGATTAGAGTGATGGGCCAAAGCTAATGGAATTAGTTTCAACAGAGAGAAATGTAGGGTCCTGCACCTAGGCAGAAAAAGTGAATTAGACAGATATAGGATGGGAGACTCCTGGCTGGAGAATAGTACATGTGAAAGGGATCTGGGAGTCTTGGTGGACCACAAATTGAACATGATTCAGCAGTGTGATGCAGCGGCCAAGAAAGCCAATGTGATTCTTGGTCGCATCAACAGAACCGTAGTGTCTCGATCAGGGGTGCCCAAACTTTTTGTAAGGAGGGCCAGATTTGGTGGCTGAGAATGTGTCAGGGGCCGGTTGCTCCCCGACCCTGCCGGCCCGCCCAGCCCCACAAGCTTCCCGGCGGTGCTGGTGGTGGAGACCTGCCCCCTCGCCTGCCCACCCAGCCCCACAAGCTTTTGCTCACCGGCTGGCCGGCCCGCCCAGCCCCTCAAACTTCCCGGAGGCGTCAGTGTTGGCTGAAGATTTTTTTTTTTAAAAAAAAAACATGGGGTGAAGGAGGGGGAGGGAGGGGTGGGCCAGCCAGCCGCGGGCCACTCAGAATGGCCTGATGGGCCGGATTTGCCCCCCCCCGGGCCGGACTTTGGCCAGGCCTGGTCTAGATCAAGGGAAGTGGTAGTACCACTCTGTTCTGCTCCGATCAGACCCCACCCAGAGTACTGCGTCCAGTTCTGTGCGCATCAATTTAAAAAGGATGTTGACAACCTTGAGCAGATCCAGAGGAGGGCGACCAGGATGGTTTAAAGTCTGGAAGAGATGTCTTATGAGGAACGGCTTAGGGAGCTGGGAATGTTTAGCCTTACAAAAATAAGGCTGAGAGGGGATATGATAGCCATGTTTAAATATCCCAAAGGATGCCATAATTCAAAGAGGGAACAGGTTTGTTTTCCATGGCTTCAGAGACTAGGACTCAGAGCAACGGTTTCAAATTACAGGAAAAGAGATTCCATTTGAACCTTAGGAAGAACTTCATGATGGTTAGAGCTGTCTGGCAGTGGAAGATGCTGCCATGGAGGGTGGTGGCATCTCTTTCTTTGGAGGTTTTTAAGCACAGTCTTGATGACCATCTCTCAAGTGTACTGTGATGGGGGTTCCTGCATGGCAGGGGGTAGGACAGGATGGCCCTTGTGGTCTCTTCCAGCTCTAGGATTCTATGAATCTATGATCTCCCTGCAAGGCTGTCTCAGGAGTAGACTCTTCCATACTTTTCCAGCTCCATGATTTCATGAAAAGGATGGCTGATGGCCAGACATTTGGCATTTTTGTTGTTGTTAAATTCACTTTTTTTCCCTCCACCCCACCACAAGCCTGAATTAATATTTGCTGTTTCTCTCTCCACACATCTGATAGCAATCAAAGCCAAAAACACTTTCCATCCGTGCGTTCGGAGAATGCCACATCCTCCAAGCGCACCCTCGCAAACTCTTTGAAGTTGGAATCCTTGAAAGAAGGCAGAGGAGAGGTTTGGATGGCTGTTGATAGGTTTTTCTTTGCCTTTCTTTTCTTCCTCACTCCTGTCGTCCTCTCCAAGGGGACTTTTTCAGCCGCCGCAACTTGTTTGAAATGTGGCAAGGGCGGGCGCAGCAAGGTCGTGCTGTGTTGCTTTTTTTTCTCTCGGCGTGTGCCAAACTTCTCCAGATACGGAATTTGCACATGTTCAAAGCAGAAACAAACGATTAACATTCCCCCCCTTGTTTCTTGGAGCAGGATGAAGGCGGCGGCCCTCTCATACGAAAGCTATTACCCGGCAACTCTTAACGGGGACCATCTCGTTCCAGTCAGACCTAATTAAAAAAGAGACAACAAGTATGGACGGTCCACTTGGATCCTGGTATATGGAACTGATTCCCTCCCATGCGGTGAAAAGCAATAAAGAAAATTAGGTGGATGAGAAATGTTTCAAATAGCTGAGGCCCGGAATGGGACTGCGGGGGCTGCAGGAAGGGAAAGGGGTGGGGGGCAGCCAGGTTGGCAGCTCAGAACTCAAGCTACAGCTGGTGGGGCAGGCGAAAGCACACTTGCCTGGGATCCTACCAGACTGCCTTCCAGGCCTTCCCACTTCTAGAGAGTTCAAGGTGAAGAACAGAGCAAAGATCTGGGTTTGTGGGTACAGTGACCCCCTGCTTATCGCGCAATGACCCGCAATGATTGAAAATCCATGATATACGGATGCAGGTCGGGTCGGGGTCTAGTCGGGGGTCCTTGTACTTACCCCCAGCCTGGCGCTGCCCCGAACGGGCCTGCGAGGGCCTTCCCGGGCCTTCTGGAGCCCCCCAAAGGGCTTCCCTGCAAACCGGAAGTGACTTCCAATAAACCAGAAGTGACTTCCGTATCGCTGAAAATCATTTCTGAGGCCTCTGACAGGCCTAGAAAGGCCCTCAGGGGCCTCAGAAATGATTTTTTTTGTCATTTTGGGGCCTCCAGAAGGCCCAAGAAGGCCCTCACAGGCCCGTTTGGGGCAGCGCCAGTCTTGAGGTAAGTACGGGAGTCCTGAAACAGGCCTTCCCCCCTTATCTGAGGGGTCTTTTCCCATATACTGCAGTCCCATGATATAGTAGGACCGCAGTATATGAACCATGAATGTGTGGGGGACCACTGTACATACCTTGGGTGTACAAAATATCCCAATCTTCATCAATCTTGGAGAGATTGTAGAAGAGAAATGGGAGAAGCTTCTCTGTGATTTTGGGTCACTAGATGCATGGGGGGTGTTTTTTAGGGATTTTAAAAGCCAAATGAAATCAGTGAATTGGTTCTTCAAGGGAAAAAAAGTCATATTTTTCAACCTTGCCGAATCACAAATCCAATCGAATCGCCATTTCTCGAATTGTGCCCTACCATTTCTGGATTTGTCTCTCTGCAAGAGGAGACACATTGCCGTTTGCGTAGGCCTGGCGGAGAAGGCTGACAGAGAGGAGGCAGATTGTCTGTGAGAGAAACCCGAACCGATCGTTTGCAGATGGATATATGTTGTTGTTGTTGTTCAGTCGTTCAGTCGTGTCCGACTCTTCGTGACCCCATGGACCAGAGCTCGCCAGGCCTTCCTATCTTCCACTGCCTCTTGGAGTTGGTCAAATCCATCTTGGTTGCATCGATGACACCGTCCAACCATCTCATTCTCTCTCGTCCTCTTTTCCTTTTGCCTTCGATTTTTCCCAGCATCAGGGACTTTTCCAAGGAGTCCTCTCTCCTCATGAGGTGGCCAAAGTACTGGAGCCTCAGCTTCAAAATCTGTCCTTCCAGTGAACATTTGGGGTTGATTTCTTTCAGGATGGATAGGTTTGATCTCCTTGCAATCCAGGGGACTCTCAAGACTCTCCTCCAGCACCACAGTTCAAAAGCATCGATTCTGTGGCGATCAGCCTTCTTTATAGTCCAGCTCTCACTTCTTTACATCACTACTGGAAAAACCATCACTTTGACTATCCTGACCTTAGTTGGCAAAGTGATGTCTCTGCTCTTTAGAATGCTACCTAGGTTTGCCATTGCTTTCCTCCCAAGAAGCAGGCGTCTTTTAATTTCGTTGCTGCAGTCGCCATCTGCAGTGATCAAGGAGCCCAAGAAAATAAACTCTGTCATTGCCTCCATTTCTTCCCCTTCTATTTGCCAGGAGGTGATGGGACCGGTGGCCATGATCTTAGTTTTTTTGATGTTGAGCTTCAGCCCATTTTTTCCACTCTCTTCTTTCACCCTCATTAAGAGGTTCTTTAATTCCTTCTCACTTTCTGCTATCAGAGTAGTATCATCTGCGTATCTGAGGTTGTTGATATTTCTGTGTATCTGAGGTTGTTGATATATATATTTAAAAATTAGAAGGCTACATGTGGCCCTTTGTGCATTTAAATGCTCTGTTTGAAATGCATGGGGTTTGGAACGAGCATGCATCTTCCAGTTGACGCTTCAGTCAACAAAGTTTTAGGATGACAACTGCTGGGCTCCTTCATTTGTTCTCCTTACAGTCTCCCTGCAAACATCTGGTAGCTAGGCTGTGCCTGGAACTTGTGCTTTGTAAACACAACATCCCCCCACCACCACCACAGCCCACTTTGTCTATTTAAAATGCTCTGAACCCTTAATAATAAAACTAAATAAGAAGTGATTCAGGTTCTCCCTCCAAGGGGGAAACATCTCTTGATCAGCTGGCTGGGTTGCTTTCATGACTCAGATTAATTGATTCTGGAAATTTTTCTCAAATGCGCAAATAGTTTAGTCAGAGGGAAGAGAGGAAGAGACAGCAGGAAAGAAAATGGTAGAATCCAAGGGAGTGATTTGAGACTATTTTTGTTTCTCTTCATGTGCCATATTTATAGGCCACTTTTCTCCTGATAAGGAGACTCAAGGAGGCTCACAGTATATAAAATAGTGGAATTAAAAAGTCAAATGACTCTCTCTCTCTCTCTCTCTCTTAAACGAGTTCCTTTTAAGAGTCAGTTAAGTTGTAAAGGTGTCCTCAGCAAAGGCAATTTCAAAACTGCAAAGACGGAAATTCTCTAAGTTTAGGTGATAAACGTAAGGTTAATCTGATTATTCTTTTTGGTAATATTCAGACACCTTCTCCAAAGGAAGAGGCAACCTTCCCTGTGAAAAAGGAAGTGGCCAAGGAATCTCTTTCACCTGCTTGGGTTTCTTAATCATCATACTCCAGGAGAGGACATTTTAGTCTCTGCTAGAGACGGGCATGAATGGATGGTTTGGGGGTTTGGTGACGGCTCATTTATCGGCTGTGCTTCCCAGCCCTGGCCACTGCCTCTGAGCAGGTGCCCACCGGAGGAGGCAGTTTTAGGAAATGCCAAACACCTGTTTGGCCAATAAACAAACCGGCACGAACCACTGAATCAATGGTTTATGCCCATCCCTATCCATGGCCACCATCTCTGACATCTTGTGGTGCAAAATCCACAAACAGAATGCTTCTTGCCATTGCAATTGAGTTTCACCCCTCCTCCAATGTAAGGTAAAAGGTAAAGGTCCGCCCCTCCCATCTGTGCTACTCGTGACTGACTCTAGGGACATTGCTCATCTCCGTTTCCAAGCCAAAGAGCCAGTGTTGTGCAAGTCCGTGGCTATATGGCCCAGCATGGCTTAACACGTTTCTGCACACAGAACACTGTTTATCCTCCTGCTTTTTATGGCGGTACCTATTTATCTGCTTGCATTTACATGTTTTCAAACTGCTAGGTTGGCAGGAGCTGGGGTTCACAGCAGGAGCTCGCTTTGCTGCATGACTCCCGGGATTTGAACCACCGAGCTGCCGACTTTGCAGCCGACAGTTTCAGCACTCTAGCCCACTGAGCCACCATGCCCCTCCTCCACGGTACTTACACTCCAAATCATAGAATCATAAAATAACGGCTCAAGGCAAGAATCCAAATCAAAGCAGATCTGACAGGTGGTGGTCTCATTTTTCTTTTGAATGTCTCCGGTGCTGGAGCGCTTCCCTTGTGGGTCATTGGTCAGGAGACCATCAACAAAGTCCTAGGAGGAACATCTGCAAGAACTGGGCATGTTTAGGAGAGATAGAAGAGGAGGGGTTATGAATGAGGGGGGATATGATTGAGACGTACAAAATAATGCAGGGACACTCTTCTCCCTCTCATGAAATACCAGAACTAGGGGACATCCACTCAAATTGAGGTCTGGGAGAGTAAGAACAGACAAAAGAATTTTTTTTTTTACCCAGCATGTTGTTCGTCTGTGGAACTCCCTGTCACAGGAGGTGGTGATGGCATCTGGCCTGGATGCCTTCAAAAGGGGATTGGACCGATTCCTGGAGGAAAAGTCCAGTACAGGTGACAAGCCATGATGGAGATGTGTCATCTCCAGGCTTAAAACCAGAGTACTTCAAGGAGACAGATATCTAGTCTCATGTGTGCCCAGAGGCATTTGGTGGTGTCACTGTGAGATACAGGAAGCTGGACTAGATGGGCCTTTGGCCTGATCCAGCATGGATCTTCTTATGTTCTTTTGTTCTTATATGACTTTTCAATGACCTGAAAGACTGTCCTACAGAGGAGGGGCGGATCTCTGTCCTCCCAGATTGCAGGATATAGAATGATGGGCTCAAGCGATAGGAACCCAGTTTGATGATGGAACCAATTATCTCACTAGGAGGCTTTGAGCTGCTCCGACACTGGAGGCACTGAAGAGAAAATTGGGCAACCATAAAAAAAATCTTTGATTTGGATTCCTGCCTTGAGCAGGGAGGTTGCGCTTGATGGCCTTAGACACCCCATTCCGACTTGATCATTCTAGGATTCTAAGGAACATGAAGGGGGAGATACGTGACCCTCCAGGCGTCTCTTGCTGTACTTTGTTCCTTGACAAGTTCTATCACCCAACCTTGGTCATGCTGGCATGGTGTCCTTCAAAGGATCCGTTCCTCCGAGGCCCTCTCGCTCCGGATAGCCACGCCGAGGGAAGCCCGTAAAACAACCACTCGCAACCGGGCTTTCTCGGTGGTTGGTCCGTCCGTTTGGAATGCCTTGCCGGGCGAGTTGCGGCAAGCCCCATCGCTGGCGTCCTTCAAGAGAGCCTTAAAAACATGGCTATCTAAGGACGCCTTTGGAGACCTCCTGGGGTAACCCACCCCCTTTCCCCCCCTCCCCCCTTGCTTTTTGCTGCCCTGCCTATTTTGGCTCGCCGTCCTGAGTAATCTTGTTCATGGGTTTTAGTGTTTTTATCTCTTGTATTTACTATCGTCTGTGTAAACCGCACTGAGTCCCTGTGGGGAAATAGGCTGCGGTATATAAGTTCAAAAATAAATAAATAAATAAATAAATAAATAAATAAATAAATAAATAAATAAATAAAAAGTCCATTTGCATTCTCGCTTTGCCCACTGAGATGCCTCACCTGGGACCAGAACTCAACTCTCTTGACTAAGCCACGAGCTGGGACAAGGCAGAAAAATAAAAGTAGGTCTGGAGGAGGTGGAGATGGAGGAGTTAGAACATAAGAACATAAGAAGAGCTATGCTGGATCAGGCCAAAGGCACATCTAGTCCAGCTTCCTGTATCTCACAGCGGCCCCACCAGATGCGTTTGGGAGCGCATGAGACTAGATATCTGTCTCCTGATACCACTCCCCTGCATCTGGCCCTTGAAGGACCCTAGTTTTAAGCCTGGAGATGACACATCTCCATCATGGTTTGTAACCTGTGATGGACTTTTCCTCCAGGAATCTGTCCAATCCCCTTTTGAGAACATCCAGGCTAGATGCCATCACCACATCCTGTGGCAGGGAGTCCCACAGACTAAGAACACGTTGAGTTAAAAAAAAAATCTTTGGTCTTTTCTCACTCTCCCAACCCTCACTTTGAGTGGATGTCCCCTAGTTCTTGTATTTCGTGAGAGGGAGAAGAGCTTCCCTCTATCCACTTGATTCATGCCCTGCATTATTTTGTATGGCTCAATGATATCCCCCCTCAGGCGCCTTTTGTCTAGACTAAAGAGCCCCAAATGTTTTAGCCTTTGGGTCTATTCTGCTCTCTCAGCAAGTATAATCATCTCCCCCACCTGCTTCCCACCAGGTCCCCTTGTTGGCATCCACACAAAACCACCCACCCTTTCATGTGTGCCTCCTCTGACCACCACTACAGTGTAACAGTAGGTATACGTCATTGCTAAAAGACACAGAGCCTATGCTGTATTATCTTGTGTGCTGGTCAAGGTGAAATGATTCTGATATTCAGAGGAAGAGGAGAAGAAGATGATTGTGTCTTTCATCCTTCCTGTGGTCCATCAGTACATTATTTTCCCCGCTTCCCAATCCAGAGTTACCTGCCAGTTTTTCCTTGGTGCTCTCAGCTTGCCAGGGAGAGAAGCTACAGCTCGAGATATTAATTCATCAGAAGAAAAGCCAGCTGAGGGGAAAGAGGTGTGATTTATAGCTCAACTCTCCCACAGGACAGGGGAAGTATCATTATTCCTCAGTTCCCCCAGAGGAGAACCCAGGGAGATTTGCTCAGCTTTGCAAATACCTCAGATACCAAGAAAAGACAGCACGGAATCCAGAGCGATGTGCAACGTGGAAGATAAGGCATGCTTTTTGCCTTCCCTCAGAGCCAAGCTTTCTGTGGCGCCCATGAAAAATTGTCAAACTGATATTAGCCAGATATAACTGGAATTCTGCAGAAAATACAGAGCGTACGATAACCGCATAGATGACCCATAAGCCAGAGGTGTAAGGGAGTTGAAATAAAAAATGACATAGGCGTTACAAATCTTGCCATCACAGCCACCTCCCACTCATGCCCACCTCTAATAGCAACGTGATCTTTCCCTATGTTCCCCATCTGCCAAAGCTCGCAGTAATAGACACCCAACCGTGGGTTATCCAGATGTTCTTGATGGCCTTAGAGACCAAAAAGGGGATTGAAACTAAAACAGCCAACATTATAATGCCGTTGTACAAAACGATAGTAAGGCCGCACCTGGAGTGTTGTGTACAATTCTGGTCACTGCATCTCAAGAAAGACATGGTGGAACTGGAAAAGGTGCAGAAGAGAGCGACTAAAATGGTTACTGGGCTGGGGCACCTCCCTTATGAGGAAAGGCTAAAACATTTGGGGCTCTTTAGTCTGGAGAAAAGGTGCCTGAGGGGGGATATGATTGAGACGTACAAAATAATGCAGGGCATGAGTAAAGTGGATAGAGGGACGCTCTTTTCCCTCTCACAAAATACCAGAACTAGGGGAAATCCACTCAAATTGAGGGCTGGGAGAGTAAGAACAGACCAAAGAAAATATTTTTTTTCACCCAGCACGTTGTTAGACTGTGGAACTCCCTGCCACAGGAAGTGGTGATCGCATCTGGCCTGGATGCCTTCAAAAGGGGATTGGACAGGTTCCTGGAGGAAAAGTCCATCACAGGTGACAAACCATGATGGAGATGTGTCATCTCCAGGCTTAAAACCAGGGTACTTCAAGGGCCAGATACAGGAGAGTGATACCAGGAGACAGATATCTAGTCTCATGCGCTCCCAGACGCATCTGGTGGGGCCGCTGTGAGAACTAGGAAGCCGGACTAGATGGGCCTTTGGCCTGATCCAGCATGGCCCTTCTTATGTTCTTATGCTCTAACTCCCAGAAGCCTTCACCACTAGGTGGGCTGGACAGGATTTGTGGGCAATGTGTTCCAAGAACTTCCTGGGACTCCAGGTTGAAAGCCATTGCTCCACACCCTTTTTAAAAAGTTGTGCTGGAGACTTGGAGAGCTTCATGGCAGCCTCATTTTAAAAACACAATCCTTGTTCTCTGATACAATGTTGGGAAAGTCCTCACTGCTCAACGGGCAGAATAATGTCCTATTATGGAATTCAGCTGTGTACGTGATTGTTGATTATGCTTATTCATTTACTTTAATCCGTTTAGTTGAATTTATTGTACACTTGTGTTTTAATTGCTTGGATTGATGTAAACCGCCCAGAGTGGCCATGCTGACAGATGGATGGTATAGAAATTAAACAAACAAACAAACAAGGTTGAGCAACTAATGTGTCACCTAGGCAGTAAATCTTCATGTACAGTAACCCCCCCCCGCATATCACGGGGGTTAGGGACCCACCTGACTCGCGATGGCTGAAAATCCGCAATATGCGGAAATGGGTCGGGTGGGGCCTGGGGGCGGGGGAGTGATCAGATCCCCATGCCCCCACCAGCGCGCACTGGTCCGAGAAGTCTTGGGGCGGTGCACGCCGGCGGCGGCAGTTGAATCTGACCTCCCGCTGTCCAGGGCGTCTCCATGCTCAATGCATTCCAATGGGGAAATTTCTCAACTGAAATGCATTGGCTCAATGCATTTCAATGGAGATTGCAGGGTGGCGCCCATCGCCGCTGCCCCGGCCCTCTGAGAAGCCTCGGGGCCACACGGGGGCGGTGTGGTGCGATCGCATCGCCCCCGCCACCCTCCGCATGGCCCCAAGGCTTTTTGGAGGAGCGTGGCGGGCAGCGTGGGGTGATGCGATCGCTCCCCGCCACCCCCGCGTGGCCCCGAGGCTTGAGCATGGGGTGGTGGCGCGGGGCAATGCGATTGCTCCTGCCGTCCCCTGCCCGGCTCCGAGGCTTCTCAGAGGAGCCCGGGGGGGGTGGCAACCCCAAGGCGCAGGTACTGTGATCCTGCGATATAGTGGGACCGCAGGACTTGAACCGCGAAATGGTGGGGGGTGACTGTATTTCATTTCATTCCTTTCAAAGACTTTCCCTTGGGTGCAAATGCAAGGGGTTTTGAGCATCTACGAAAGGGAGCTTTCTTACTGAAGTGCTCTGCAAATTTTTCCCACCCTTGAGGGGGAAAAAAGAAGTTGATCAAACCCCTCAAGACATTTGGAAAATAAAAGAGTTTTAAGCTGCTAAGAGACCTTTTGGTCCTGTAGAATGTGAGTGATTGAATGAGTGAAACAAAGCAAATTTAACTGAGGATGTGAACATTTGCAAATATTAGTTACTGCCTTAATCTTACATCAGTTGTTACAACTGCTTGTCACTTTTCTTTAGTTTGTGTGTGTGCATTTGTATGCGCATGCACACACATGCATGTGTGTAATCTTAAAACTAACAAATGTTTAAAAATTATTGCCAAAAGTCCATTAGAAATACCTTGAAGTGCTTCTAAAATGCAGGGTATTAAAAGGTGATGTTAGACATTGCTCCTGTCCAATAATGCTCACTACTAGAGATGGGCACGAAATGACAAATTTTCTGTTTCCGTTAGTTGTTAGTCGTTCCATTACGTAACGGAATGAAGAACGACAATTTGGATGGGCCAGGCTCGAACCGAACAGAACCAAGAAAATTTTCTTGGTTCTGTTCGTTTCCGTTACTGGCCTGGCCGCCCGATAAGTCCTCCTACCTGCTGGCCTGCCGGTGCTGCTGCTGGCCTTCCTGGTCCAGTCTTCTGGCTTCTGGCTTTGGGGGCAGAGTCAAGAAGGGGCTGCTATCTGGTCTCTGCATGCAGAGGCCGGATGGGAGCACCCCTCGCCCTCCTCCACTATGGAGCCTGACAGCCCGTTGGCCTGTCAGCCTCTGTGGTGGAGGAGGGAAGGAAGGGGGCTCTGATCCGGTCTCTGCACACGGAGGCCAGATCGGAGCCCCCTGTCCAGCGATCTCCGCCCCGGAAATGACAGCCCGCCGGGCTGCCATGCATCGAGGCGGAGGGTGGCGAGAGGGATCTTCCCTATGCCGGATGATAGGGCGCTGTCATCCGGCACGGCACCGTTTCTGAAAAAAGAAAAACGGAACAATTTTTTTAAAAAGAAAAAATTCGGTCCGAAAAACGGAAACGGAGGGAGATGGGCCACGAACAGAACGGAAACGGAACACAATTTTTCCGTTTCGTGCCCATCTCTACTCACCATCTGCATTTCAAGAAGTAACTACTTCCAGGCCATGAAGTTACTAGTAACTTGTTACTTGCGATGTCCCCTTCCACTGCAATCCTGTCATGTGTGTTTGTTGTCCGGAAAAGGGTGGCAGGTCCAGAAGCCGACCACATGCTGAATTTTTCCTGCAAAAGAGGAAAATGGAAAATCTGGAGACGCTTAGGTATGATTGACTCCTTTTCCTGGGGAGATTTATAAGGTTATCCACACTTCATGCAGCCGGGCCTTGAAACAGGTCTTCCTTCTTTTTTTTGGGGGGGGGGAGGCTGGACCAGCACCACAGCCTCCTTCTCTTGTTGGCAATAAAGGACTCTCTCACACATCTGTCTTTGTGATGGATGGGTGAGTTGGCACCCCCTTTGCCGTAAGATTCAGGGCCCCACAAGCTGTGGGCTCCGAAAAGCACTAATGGCTTAACATCCAGCCTGCGGAGAGAGCCAAGACTCTGGCGTGGAGCATGTGATGGGTTGGTTGCTCTCTAGGCTTCTAGGACCCCTTGGAAAGAACCTTTCCTTTGGCTTGGCCAGGGACCCAAGGAGAAAAGGGTGGACGGTTATGCCCCAGATACATCCCACTGTAGGTTTCCACGAATCTGATGGGAGAAAGGGAATTCTCCCTACCTCCTGGAGTGCTTTTCGTCCTCTGGCTTCCACCCATCATGCAGAAAATAAACAGCATATATCTGACTCTGTGTGTGTGTGTGTGTGTGTGTGTGTGTGAATGAACTGGCAAGCCACTCCAGTATTCCTGCCAAGAAAAAACTCCATGGACATGGGGTCATGAAGAGTCGGTCACGACTGTAGTGACACAACAACAACAACAACAACAACAACAACAACAACAACAACAACAACAACAACAACAACAACAACAACAACAACAA
>JAHTLZ010003311.1:36410-47610 GCA_023846285.1 Phrynocephalus versicolor
AACAACAACAACAACAACAACAACAACAACAACAACAACAACAACAATCCCCCACTTGGTGAGTCTGTTGGAAGACAGAAGTTTGTTTCTTTTATTTATTTTGAATAATTTTTTTCATCCCACCTTTCTCCTTGGAAAAGGACCCAAGGTGGCTTACAATAATGAGGGAGAATATATAGCCCAGAAGAGTTAAGACATATTCATTCAAGTTAAAAACAGGGAATTAGAAGTGGCATCTTAGAACATTAAAAGGTAACGTTAACACTACAAAAAGCATGCAGAAAGGAAAAAAAAACAACCATGACAAGGGGTGGAAACTAACATGGAAAACACTGGTGTTCTTATGAAGATAGTCAATGCAATTGTGCATGGCAATCCACATAAAAGTCACATAGTAGGCAGTCCATCATTCTGAGCAAAGTGGCTATCATTTTAGGGATCATGGTTTTTATGATACCTTCTCTAACTTTGATGATGATTATGATGATGATTTGTCAGCCACCCAGAATAGTGGCTTTGCCACAAGCTCTGTAGGATAAAAACGTAATTACTGTAAATAAATGTCTGAATAAAAATGAGGAAGAAAAAGTAAACTAAATTAAATGAGACTGTGGACTGTTTATCTCACTCATTGCTCCACTCGTTAGCTTCTAGTTCTGAAAAATTCGTGAAGTACCCACCATTTCGGACAGTCTGTGTCATTTGCACTGAAGCGTAAGTTGTGCTGTTGCTATTACTGGCAGCAGAATTTTGCTTGATTTACACATTATTGTTCTTGCTCCTTCTTATTATGGAGAATGCCCCAACCTGCCTTCTGCAGGCTGAAAAGAATTGTATTGTGATTCATTTTCACACCTGAGGGCAAGACGAGTGTCAATTGGTTATTTTATTTAAAATATTTTTTTTAACCTTGCCTATTTCCTAAGAAAAGTCCCGAGGCAACTTATATCCTTACGAACACAATACTAAAAGGCTAAATACAGTAAACTATTCAAACGTTAAAGAAGAATTAATAACATTATATTAAAAATGTCAGGTAAATGCATTACTAAACACAAATTTAGAAGCAACACGATAGAAACCATCCGGTTTATTGGCACAGTCAGTCAGTCACTGAGAAATAGCCCACCTGAAGAGAAAGGTCTTTGCCCTGCTTCTGGAAAAACAGAAAAGATGGGGCCAGGCGGGCCTCCAGTGGGAGGAAGTTCCAATGTCTAGGAGCAGCCACAGAGAAGGCCCTCCCCCGTGTCCCTGTCAGATGCACCTAGATGGGCATTCAGTGCAGCCCTAAGGGATTTTCTCTTGCTGTGAACCTCGGTGAATAACAGCCCATCCCAATGTGCAGTGGCCAAAGAAGAGAATGTGAGAAAAATCAGTTTAAAACTTCTCAACTGACAGGCAGCGTTAACATGTGAACACTTCTATCTTATTGGGATGAAACCTCCATTTATTTTCCTCCGTTTCCCCTTCAAGTTAGGTGAACAGCAGAGACAGGAGTGGGTGCCACCAGCCTATTGATGGCACAGGACCCTGAAACGCTGGTCAGTTGTTTTCAGCCAATTCACCTAGGTCAGGGTGACATCCAAGAACGTACACCCAGGGGCTGGAGTCCCTCAAGCTCAGCTTAAACGCCAATGCCCAGTTGTGGAGGATTTCCGTGAGTAGAGATGGGCACAAATAATATAAAAAAATGGTGTTTTGTTTGTCGTTTGTCGTTTAGGGGGCCCGTTTCAGTTCGTTTCCGTTTTTCGTGGATTTTTTTGCAAAAAATTCGTTTTCGTTTTCGTTTGTTTCGTTACCATTTCGTTACCATTTATTTTGATTTTTTTGTGATTTTTTTAGCATTTAAAGCAGTTCACTTGTATTGCCGTAACAAAAACGAAATGCACGGCAAAATTTCCGGCGTTTCTGTTCATTTTGTTTCATTTTAGAGACAAAATTCGTTTGTTGTTTCGTTGTGTAACGAACCAATAAAACGAAAACGGAAATGAAAAATTGTTCATTTCGTGCCCATCTCTATCCGTGAGGCATTCTGTTCATGCCCTTGGTTCGTACATTTTGCATGACCCACTCCTGCCCCTGCCCCTGAAAACAAACTGAGGCTCTAAACTAGGCATGTCCAAACTTCGGCCCTCCAGATGTTTTGGATCACAACTCCCACAGTCCTTTGCCACTGGAAATACAGGCTTGGAATTCTGGGAGCTATGGTCCAAAACATCAGGAAGGCCGAAATTTGGACATGCCTGCTCTAAACCCTAGTGAGGATTAGTCTAAATTAAACCTATTTCCCCTCGCATTTAGATATTTTGTCCCTTTTCTTCTCAAGACGACAGCTGTTACGTGGCCGGCAAAGAGCAAACTCATGAGGTTTCAGTTTAATAAAAAAAAACCCCATTGTCCCTTCCAACTGACCTCTTTTAAAAACCCAGAATTTCCCACATGAAGAGGAAGCTAGCGTTTTAGACAGAGATAATAAAGGGGAGAGGGGGGAGAGAGAGAGAGAGAGAGAGAGAGAGAGAGTTAATATAATGCAGAATCCCATCTCCAAAAGCAAGCCTTCACTCTTGACTCCCAAGGTCTGCGGCTTAACTGGGGGGCTCCTAATTAAATTTCTCTCAGGGTGATAATACACTGGCAACTTCCATGCGAAAAGACGCCATGCAGCTTTTAAAAATTCTTCTTATTAAAATCCTTGCAAGTTAAGACTTTAATCGTTCTGGAAGGTAGAGCAACCAAACGGTGGGTCATATCAACTCCTTTATTTCTTCCAGGAAACCATCTGAGGGGATGGATTTTAAGAGCAGCGCACTCTCGTCGGGGGGGGGGGTAGTTAAAAATCTAAAGAGGATTATGTGAGAAGAAAGTAAAGATGAGGTGTTGTTACTTAGAGACCAACATTTGCAGCTCTATGGGTCTCTCCCCCCAGCCAATTATATTAGAAATGGAGGAGTTGGGGGGGGGATTTGGAACTAGCCATTCTGGACACAATGAGGCAACCCTTGGAAGACTCCCCCAGATCCACAACACGTCTTGCCTCTAGTGCGAAAATGACACTGCAAGGATTTTTGCCATTGGCAACATCAGAACAAAAACGTTGTGGTCCCCTAAAGACTAGAGCCTTTTCACACGACCCCTAAGATCCGCTGGCCACTTAAATTCGGACCAGAGATCTTAGGGGCTTGTCGCTCTTCCCGTGTCCCCACCCCTCTGCACTTCCTTGCTCCTGTCTGCGTGAGGGGAGGGAGAAAAAAAGGGAGAAAAGAATGTGGCTCCCCTCCCCTCTCGCTCTTGCCGCGGGAACATTCCAGTCTCTTAAGTAGCTCTTAAAGGGGCGGGAGCCAAAACAACAACAAACAGAAGCAAGGAGAGCCCCGCACTCACTATCATTACACCGCATCAAGGAATTTTCACCTCCAGAGAGCAGGTACTTGAAAGGTGCGCTGGGACGCGCTAAAGTGGGCGTGGTTGCACTTAATTTCCTGTAAACTCTGGAGCTGGTGGGGAAACGTTTTTAACCTCCGGAGCTGGGAGCCATTTGCCCAGGAGTTTAGGGGTCGTGTATAAACGCCCTAAGAAAATGTGTTTTCAATGTCTGTGAAGATTCTCAGTCATCTAATTAGGCATTAGGGAGGTTGGGAACCACTGGTCTAGACCAGTGATGGAGAACCTATGGCACGGGTTCCAAAGGTGGCACTCGGAGCCCTCTTTGTGAGCACCTGACATTGCCCCTTCATAGCAACCTGTATACAGCTGTATTGGCACTTAGCAAAAATAAATAAATAAATAAATAAATAATAGCAGGTTTTGAATTGCAGTTTGGGCACTCAGTCTCTAAAAGGTTCGCCATCACTGGCCTAGACCGTGGACCTGGTCTCACATACATCTGCTTAGGTTCTTACTGTGGTTCCTCCTGTTGTGCTGGTATCTCTGTGAAAACATCATAATGGGAATACAGTACAAGCGAGAGCACCAGCCACTTCTTGCCTTTGTTTCAGTCTCAGATGCTGGGCAAGGCTGTCACTGGGTGTGGAAGGAACGTGGATGAACAGATTCCTGGGATTCAGGAGAGGAAGCCTCCAATCAACAGCCCCTCCTGCTCCTGCTCCTCCTCACCCCACATCTGTTGCCTGCAGTCTCTTCACAGTAGCTAATAAGGAGAGCTTTACATTTCCTCAGAGCCTTTGATCCTTGGAGATCGCCAGACATTTCACAAATTGCACGGGCAAAGGTCGCTTCGTCCAGCAGCTACTGTGAAATTGTTGAGGAATCCACACTGGGAGCAGGGCCGACTGTGGTTGAAGATTGTGGGTAGATTTTCATCGTTCTGTGCGTCCCTTTCTTACGATGGCCCTCCCAGGGATTTGGGGCCCAGGCATCCGGGGGAAACATGCCTTCACATCCATTTGAAATCCATAATTTTTGCTTACAAAACTTTGCTTGGCAGTGATAGCTATTCGTGGCTCACCTCTGAAGGCATCTACACTTCTTAAAATGGACATTCGTACAGCTACCGCCTGCCCCTAACCCCCGGTCGTGCTGCCTGAGTGGATTAGACACGTTGGCTAAGCCACCGAAATGAATTGTGTTTCCGGAAGGTTTGCCAGGCGAGGCGGGCTGACATTTAGACGTGGGATTGACCAAGTGGAATCTCTTGGATGAAAGCAAAACAAGGAAAGAGCAGCCTCGGCGCCGTGAACCTTTTTTCATTCTTTCCGTCTCTCTCGGCAAAGCTGTGGGACATGTCAGCGGGCTGGGAAAGAATGACAGCAGCGTGACCTTGAGCTCCAGCAAGACAATAATTCCTTTCACTTAGCGCCGTGTTGGCGAATCTATGGCAAGGGTGCCAAAGGTGGCACACGGAGCCCTTTCCGTGGGCACCCCTTCCCAGCCATGGCACTTCCTCCAACGCTCAGGGCACGCCACTGCAGACAACGTTTGGCTACATTAAAATGCATTTGCCATTTGGCAGCCCATTCCCCCAGTTTGGAGAGATCCTTCTGGAGCTCTTCATAATCTTCTCTGGTTTTTAACCACATGGAAAAGTTTCGTGTCATCTGCAAACTTGGCCACCTCACTGCTTATCCCTGTCTCCAGGTCACAAAACTCCTGTCTGGTTTTCAGAAGTTTCTCTGGTAACAACCAACCAATTGCTCGGGGTGCTTTGCTTTTCCAATGGAAAGCACCCCAGTTGCACCATCTAAGGATGCGATGCTGAGAAACAACTAGCACTCCTTTTCCTGCTCTTGGCTGGAGGCGAGGTTACACGCAAAGATGGGGAAACCTTTGCCGAGGTGCCTTCTGGAAGTGGGGTCACACCGCTAAAGCTGAATCTCGACAGGGAAGTTGCAATGAAGCCATCCAAGAGTCAAGGTGGTGGCACCAAAGTCAGAAGGAAGACCGTCTTGTCTCACTCTTGGGCTGGAGAGGAGAAATCTTACACACCGTGAAAAGCTCTCACAAAGGCATCACGGAACGCCAAGACAACCCAAATGGTTGAAAATGAAAAATGTAGTAAGTTTCCTCACATCTCTACTGTGGAGAGAGGCTTGCTTGCGAAGAAAACAAACCAGGTTGGCCACAGGGCCTTGAGTGACATGGTCTCCAGTAGTCAGAGGGGAAATGGAGTCACTTGGCCGGTCTCTCTTCTGCTCTTCCA
The DNA here is from genome assembly GCA_023846285.1 of Phrynocephalus versicolor. Lineage (NCBI taxonomy): Eukaryota > Metazoa > Chordata > Lepidosauria > Squamata > Agamidae > Phrynocephalus > Phrynocephalus versicolor. The sequence goes on from JAHTLZ010003311.1 coordinate 42,067, forward strand.
ATACTCTCTGACCCAGGGAGATGAACTTGACTTTGGGGTGCTCTCTGTATGCTGTTCTCCTCCCCCTGAATGTGTTTCTTCTTAAAAAAGGGAATAGACACAGAACTTTTGCTCTAAACACGGCTAGGGGAATCCCCCCGTGGCCTTTAAAACCGGTGGAGCCTAAGTATTTACTGTTCTGATTGTAGCTTTTTTTATTAGCCAGAACATTGGCCAGGCGAACGGATGGGTTTCAAGCTCTTATAATTAATGGACCTCCCCCTTCTCCACCTCTTCTCTTTGCCTCTAAAATGCGCATAACATATTACGAGGAATATGTATTTATTAGAAAGGGAGGCCTCGGCTCCATCCAGCAGATCTCGGAGGTGAAATCTGAATTTCCATTCCGTGTTTCCAGATAATGTTCAGATGTCTGAGAGTCCCAGAGCCTCTCGCTTTGGGGAATCCCCAGCCCATGTTTCACGGCTGCTTAGAGAGTCTTTAAAACGACGGGTTCGAAATCCCCCACAATCCACCAGGATTGGATGGCTTTTTCTGCACACTCCATCAAGATGAGGTTTCTGGCAGGCTGCTCTCGTCCTGCGAAGCGTTTTGTCAGGCACAGCCATGGGGTGCTCTCCAGGTGGGTGCTCTGGGGGAATCTGGGAGTCATAGTCCGGTGCCGTGGCATCCTGAGATGCCGCGAGTGTATGCCAGGGGTGCCGCGACAATAATATTTAATGAACTAAACATCCCATAATCATAAAGGAAATAAGTATTAAAATAAATAAGTATTGAAATAAGTATTGAAATAAGTATTGAAATAAATAAATAAATAAATAAATAAATAAATAAATAAATAATGAAAAATTCATCCAAACAGTTTCATTCATTGCATTAAAGACAACTGGGCCTTGAATTTGCACTGTTTTTTTCTTTCTTTTTCTCCCTAAGTATTCAAACCGCTTTAAGGATAGCATCTGTGGAAGAAATGTCTTACAAGGAGCAGCTTAGGGAACTGGGAATGTTTAGCCTTTCAAAAAGAAGGCTGAGGGGGGAATATGATAGCTATGTTTATATATTTGAAAGGATGTCATATTGAAGAGTGGACAGGTTTGTTTTCCATGGCTTCAGAGACTAGGACTTGGGGCAATGGTTTCAAACAACAAGAAAAGAGATTCCTTTTAAACATTAGGAAAAACTTCATGACAGAGCTGTTCGGCAGTGGAAGATGCTGCCACAAAGGAGGGTGGTGGAGTCTCCTTCTTGGGAGGTTTACGCAGAGGCTGGATGGCCATCTGTCAGGGGTACAGTGATGGGGGTTCCTGCATGGCAGGGGGTTGGACTGGATGGCCCTTGAGGTCTCTTCCAACTCTAGGATTCTATGATTCTATGATTCTATAGCTGTGCCGTGAAATTTTTTTAGCCTGATCAGGGTGCCACGGCGAAAAAAGTTTGAGAACCATTGGATTAGAAGAATTTGGTGTGAGGAGCTACTTTCTGTTTCTGGGACTATCTAGAATTCTTGAGATGTGGAACTTAGTCTGCTTTAGTGTCAAGGGGATGTAAATTTCCACCATCAATGTATCGGTGGGGTGTTTTTGCTTGCAAAACTTGGAGAAGTTGCTTTTTTGGAGAGTAATACCAAGAGCTTCCTATCCAGGATGACTTGCTGGGAGATGGAGAGCTGCAATTCTAGAAAAGGCAGTTTTTTTTCAAATGCTGGGCATAATCATTAACATGCTCTCGTTTTCATTCCTTAGTCTAAACCAATTCAGTAGGTTCAGATAACCAGTGGTTCTCAACCTGTGGGTCCCCAGATGTTTCTGGACTGCAACTCCCAGAAGCCTCCACCACTCGCTGTGCTGGAAGGGATTTCTGGGAGTTGCAGTCCAGGAACATCTGGGGACCGAAAGGTTGAGAACCACTGAGATAACCGAACAGAGGTGTGACGGCATGCGTGGCCATAGTTCCATTCACATGCTAGTTTCTTAAGAGATTTTTGTCCATATGGGGCAGATCAATGGTCAGATCATGAATGATCCTTCCAAGCATAAATTGTGGATTTTGAGAATCACAGTCCTTTGGCTTATGATTCCACGAGCTCCAGTCTACAGAACCTATTGCCACTAGAGATGGGCATGAAACGAACAATTTTTCGTTTCTGTTTTCATTTTTTCATTTCGTTACGTAACGAAATGACAAACGAATTTTGTCTCTAAAATGAAACGAAACAAACAGAAACACCTGAAATTTTGTCGTGCGTTTCGTTTCCGTTACTGCAATATGAGTGAATGGCTTAAAATCCTTTAAAAATCACAAAAAATTGAAATAAATGGTAACGAAATGGAAACGAAACAAACGAAAACGAAAATGAATTTTTTGCAAAAATTCGCGAAAAACGGAAACAAACCAAAACAGACCCTCCAAACGACAAACGACAAACGAAATGCCATTTTTTTTTATTCGTGCCCATCTCTAATTGCCACAAGAAGCAGATATGGGTGATAATGTAGGATTCTTCAACACCTTGCACACTGATATGTGTCATTGCTTTGACCCTACTCTTTCTGTGCAGCATTTTCCCACTGTAATTTTGCTGGTGGAATACCAGAAGGATAATGCACCTTTTATACTGGGGTTGACTTTAAACACCCTGTGAACCGGTTCTTCAGCAACAAAGATATAAATCACATCATTCCCTTTCCAGCAGTAATTTTTACGGGATTCTATCCTTTATATTAAATATTTCCTCATGTGTGTTGTAGATGTATGGCAGCACAGGCATGAAATAAAGAGATAAAATAAATAAATGGAATAAAGAAACTACTTCTACACCGAGAGAGTGTGCCTTCACTTGAATAGAAAAAAAGTTCAAGGGCTAGATTCCGCACTGTCTGGTCTCCCTTGTGGATGTGAAGGCTTGGATAAAGTAGATGGAAAGGGATTGTTGTCTACCACAGACCAGGTGCCTGTTGTCCTCATATTTATACTAAAGTAACTATAAGTAATCTTAGGGTATTTGTACAGGACCCCTAAACTCCGCCGCAAATGGCTCCCAGCTCCGGAGCTTAAAATTGTTTCCCCACCAGCTCTGGAGTTTACAGAAAATTAAGTGCGGCCACGCCCACCTAAGCGCGTCCCAGCACACTTTTCAGGTACCTGCTCTTGGAGGGTGAAAAATCCCAGATCCGGATGTAAAGGAGTGAGTGCCCGGCTCTCCTCGCTTCTGTTTGTTGTTGTTTTTGCCTCCCGCCCCTTTAAGAGAAGGAATCAGGACGACGGGGAGGCTCGGGGCAGCTTGGACGGAGGTGAGCCTGCATTCTTTTGTCCCCTTTTTTCTCCCTCCCCTCACGCAGACAGGATCAAGGAAGTGAGGAGGGGTGGGGACGCAGGAAGAGCAACGAACCCCCAAGATCTCTGGTCCGAATTTAAGTGGCCAGCGGATCTTAGGGGTCGTGTGAAAAGGCCCTTACTTCCTTCTGAGGTATGGGAAAGTAAAGAGTTACTTTTGAAAAGTATACCACAATGTCAACTACCTAATTTGAGGGCCTTGGAATTGTAAAAAAGGTAAAGGTTCTGTCTGCACATACAGTATGTGCTAGTCGTGTCCAACTCTGGTGGGGGGGTGCTCATCTTCATATTCAAGCCGAAGAGCCAGTGTTGTGCAAGTCCATGGCCACGTGGCCAACATGGCTGCAAGGAAACACAGTTTTACCTTCCTGATTTTTACGGCGGTACCTATTTAAGCAGGTTTTTAAGCAGAGGCTGGATGGCCATCTGTCAGAAATACTGTGATGGGGTTCCTACATGACAGGGGACTGGACTGGATGGCCCTTGAGGTCTCTTCCAACTCTATGATACTATGATTCTATTTATCTGCTTGCATTTTACATGCTTTCGAACTGCTAGGTTGGCAGTAGCTGGGGTGATCAGCGGGAGCTCGCTCCACTGCGTGGCACCTGGGATTCGAACTGCGGAGCTGCCTACTTTGCAACCGACAGTTTCCGAAGCCTTAGTCTGCTGAGCCACCACATCCCGTCTTGGAATTGTAAATAATACATGTTAAAAGGTGCCTTTACCCTTCATATTTGTATGTAGTACCTCAAAGTAATCTTAGTTTAAGGCACAACCCATTCAACATCTAGATCAGTGTCTCCCGAACTTGGGTCCCCAGATGTTCTTGGACTACAAGTCCCAGAAGCCTTCACCACTAGCTGTGCTGACCATGATTTCTGGGAGTTGCAGTCCAAGAACATCTGGGATCCCAAGGCTAGGAAGCAGTGCTCTAGAAGTCCTGTATCTTAGAATTCCATATCCGAGACAAACGAAAGGAGAGATACGGTCTCCTTCTCTTCCAGGTATTTCCTTGAGCCAAGCTTTCTGGTGCCAGTAGCCTCATTTGGGCAGATGCCAAGGGGTGAGCATCCTACCTCCGAACCACATCCTCTCGCTTGGCAGAAGGCAGCCTTGGGGGGATCTGCCAGCCCCAAGTGGTTTAGCAGACCTACCTTTGCCAAAGGATCCGTTCTTCCTTGGTCTGTGATATTTAAGAAGAAGACAAACCACCAACACCTGTCTTGGCTGGCCCAAGGAACCCAATGAAACCTTGTCTCTTCTTGGGGGGTGGGGTGAGGGAGAGAAAAGCGGCGGACTTGTCCCTCCAGAAACCAGGCCAAGTGGGAATAGGATTCCCAGCCTCTTCCGAGGAGTATGTCCGAGGCTGTTGTTTGAAAACATTTTTCCTTCCTGAGAAATTAAACCTTAATTAAAGGTTCAGAAAAGAAAATGAAAAGGGAAAAGCATGTAACGACGATCCCTTAGGTAGGCTAATGCCATTAAATGAGTGACCGTTCGCTCCTTTTAAAATTATATTTATTTTATTATTTATTTTATGTTTTTTTTTGATACCAGTAATTTCTGGAAGGAACAGCAGAAAAGGGTGACGTACTGACGTTTGTTTTTTGGACTATAGTATACATTCTTCAACCCTTTGTCTACTATCTGCTGGTAGTTGTAGTCCAGAAAGAAAGAAAGAAAGAAAGAAAGAAAGAAAGGCTCTTTTCACACGACCCTTAACATCCGCTGGCCACTTAAATTTGGACCAGAGATCTTGGGGGTTCATTCCTCTTCCTGTGTCCCCACCCCTACGCACTTCCTTGATCCTGTCTGCGTGAGGGGAGGGAGAAAAAAGGGGACAAAAGAATGCAGGCTCACCTCCGTTTGCCGGTCCAAGCCTCCCCGCCCCGTCGTCGTCCTGATTCCTTCTCTTAAAGGGGTGGGAGGCAAAAACAACAACAAACAAAAGCGAGGAAAACTGGGCACTCACTCCTTTACATCCGGATCTGGGATTTTTCACCCTCCAAGAGCAGATACCTGGAAAGTGTGCTGGGACGTGCTTAGGTGGGCGTGGCCGCACTTAATTTTCTGTAAACTCTGGAGCTGGTGGGGAAACAATTTTAAGCTCCGGAGCTGGGAGCCATTTGCAGTGGAGTTTAGGGGTCGTGTACAAATACCCAAAGAAAGAAAGAAAGAAAGAAAGAAAGAAAGAAAGAAAGAAAGAAA
>JAHTLZ010003311.1:47620-58683 GCA_023846285.1 Phrynocephalus versicolor
GAAAGAAAGAAAGAAAGAAAGAAAGAAAGAAAGAAAGAAAGAGCTCTAGTCCCCCAGCCAACATGGCTGCCATCTGGGGGATTTTAGGAGTAGTAATGAAAAAATAAAATAAAAATAAAAATAAAAAAAGAAACTTTTCCAAACTCTGTGAACTAAGCAATAAACTTATGAGGGCGTTCATATCTATGCATCTCTTTCTCTTGTTATACTCTCGGTCCATTCTAGCTAAAACCACTCAGCTTGCTTCTGCCTCCCCCTCCATTTTTCAGCATGTTTTAGGTGGATCTGTAATGGAGCTGGATATTTTCCAAGTGTTTAATTTGGAACCTGATATACGTTTCATTTATGGGGGGCGGGAGTATGTTTGTGCGCTTGTGTGTCTCTCTGTGGGGGGGAGTGCACATGCGCAGCAGAAAGGGAGAGGAATACGGATGAAGCAGAAAGCAAAACATCATCTGAAGGCTCTTTCTAGTTCCTCCTGCTTGGAGTTGCAGGTAGACCGTTTCCGGGGGGGGGGGGGGAGGGATCCCATTTAGGACAGTGGTTCTCAACCTGTGGGTCCCCAGGGGTTCCTAGACTGCAACTCCCAGAAGTCTTCCTCACTAGCTGAGCTGGCCAGGATTTCTGGGAGTTGCAGTCCGGGAACATCTGGGGACCCACCAGTTGAGAACCACTGATTTAGGATGCACTCAACCTCGGCTTGGAAAAGACGCCAATCCCAGTCTTTTTTTTGGGGGGGGGCTGTCTAGTTTCTGCAAGGGTGAGATTTCCAGGTTTTCTGGACTCCAGACACCATAATCCTCCCTTCCGGGAGGTGTGCCTCCCTTGTGATGCCCCCTGGGAGAAAGGGCTACATTAGAAGGCTTTGAGACCAAGCTCCACCCGAGCGTCCTGCTCAGAACGAAAACTTCCAGCTAGCACTGGGAGGAACTACGCCTCAAAGCCATCTAATGGAGGTGTTTCTCCCAGGTAGAGATGGGCACGAAATGAGTGATTTTTCATTTTTGTTTCCGTTTTTTCGTTTCGTTATGTAACGAAACGAAAAACAAATTTTGACTCCAAAATGAAACGAAACGACCCGAAACACGAAAAATTTTGTCGACCGCTTCGTTTTCGTTACGGCAAATACATTGAATTGTGCTAAATGGTAATGAAACAGCAATTTTTCATTTTCGTTTTCTCGTTTCAACGATTTTTTTTTTGCAAAAAACCTCACGAAAACGAAAACGAACCGGAATGGACCCCTAAACGACAAAACGACAAACGAAACACATTATTTTGAGTCGTGCCCATCTCTACTCCCAGGTGAGCCACGTTCAGGTATTCCAAGCTTTCCCGTAAGGTGGACAGAACTCCCATAATGGAGAATTATGGTGGTTGTAGTGCAGGAATTCTGAAAATTAGAGGATACAGCTTGCCATTAAGAGAGATGCTATTAAGCCCTCTCTCCAAGTGGAGTGAGAAATCTGAGGGTGGAAAGTATGGGAGACCATCAAGGGCTCAGTCACTGAGCCTAAAGTGTTTCTGAGCACTTCCAGGAAGCTGGTGTCCTGAAAACTAGGAGCAGAGGAAGGGTGATGGACAGAGATGGTTGATGCTACGTCCAGTGGCGTAGCTAGAGTTTGGACTGCCCAGTAACACAGTTAGTTTTTGCCCCCTCTCGTCCATCTCCAACCATGTCTCACCCAGCCAGCAAAGGGCGGGGGCAGATCCTGGGGGAACAGTGGGGGAGGGGAAGAAGGGTGTCTCCTTCTCATGCCCTCTTTGTGCATCTCCTTTCCAGCTAAGGCTCTCCTGTCAAACTGCACAGCGTTTGGATAGTGCCAAGCAGACAATCCCCCCCAAACATGACCTCTGTAGCACGCTTCCCCCTCCTCCTTTCACTCTGTCTAAGGCTTGGCAATTGTTAACCTGGGGAAAGGAGGAGAGGGAAGCAGGCAATGGGATTTTTTCCCAAGCAGCACCTGTGTCGCACGCTTTCCTCTCCTCCTTTCCCCGGGATCGCCAAGCCTTAGCGAGGGTGGGATGAAGGAGGAGGGGGAGCACTCGACAGAGGTGCTGCTTGGGGGGGGAAGTCACCTGCTTCCCTCTCTTCCTTTCCCCTGACTAAGGATCGCCAAGCCTTAGCGGGGCGAAAGGAGGACTGTTGGCAGGATGGAGCATGGCTTCCTCCTCTTGCTCCCCCTCCAGGTGCCCCCAGATTGCTTTGCACCCCAGGGCAAATGCACTCTTCTGCTCCTCCCAAGTTACGCCAGTGCATGTGCCTGCCCTACCACATAGAGCAAAGCAAGGAGCGGCTTGTCAGTGTGATGATTTGCGGGCTGCTAGTAAGCCTTCTGAAGCTAAGCATAGCACAAGGTCCCCCCTGAAATTTCCCCCAGTATAGCTGCAGCTGTGCAGGAATAAGGCCAATAATTCCCACTGCTGGGTGCATTTCCCTGCCTTTCCCATGAACTTCACTGCCGCTTAAGGTCTTCTTCCAATACCCTACCCTGAGTGCTCCTTCCATCAGAGAGGAGGGTGGTGGTGACCGGAGAGGGGATCGTTTGAAACTGGAGCAAGTTCACCAGGATGGTCAGGGGATTGGAAACCAAGCCTTATGAGGAAAGATGGAAAAAACTGGGCAGTTTTAGGCTGGAGCAAAAGGAGACTGAGGGCAGATAGGAGAGCACTTTTCAAAGAATTAGAGGAGTTGTATGATCTGTTTTTGATCACCCCGGAGTGCAGGACATGTGATAATGGGCTCAAACTGCAGTAAGCCAGATTTAGGCGGAATATCAGGAAAAATATCTCAACTGTTAGAGCAGTACAACAATGGAATCAGTGGCCTTGGGAGGCGGTGTTCACTCTAAGGCTGGAAACATTGGTCCGCCATCTGTCAGATCTGCTTTGACCTGTCTGATTCAACCTCGAACCAGCTACCTGAATGTGTTCGGATCGAAATCAGGTCACGAGCAGAGTCTTCACTGCAGTACTGCGGCTTAACCATTGCACCGCAGGACTCCTCTGTGAAGCTTTTGCAGTATAGCTGAGTCTCCTTGAAATACCCTCTCGTGACCAGAGATGAGTGGTAATACACTAGGAGAATCCACACCTGGGTTTTGTATATCACCTGTTTGGGGACAGAGAAGAGGAATATTTCTCTGTATTTGATTTTTTCTTTATAACACCTCCCAGAATCCTGCAGTAAGGCATGGGGAAAGCTATCCAGGAAGCAAATATTTCTCATCACATCTCTCTCTCTCTCTCTCTCTCTCTCTCTCTCTCTCTCTCTCTCTCTCTCTCTCATTCAGTTCCTTTCTTTTGACCTTGGGCATAATGAAGTTGGACCAACCCTAAGCCACGTAGTGTTTTCCACTCATGCGTTCACTCCTTAACTATGTTCAATTGTTGACTATTAGAAAGCGGGAAAACGCCCCCCCCCCAGCATCTGCCAGTGATATCATAGTATTCCATTAGTTGTCCGACAAAATTTATTAATGATATTATCGTACTGCATGAGCTCCACCTAAAAAAAAATGAATACATTCCCCTTTTCTCACCCAGATCTCTTGGCGCATTGTCTCTTGCGGTTGTCTGGCATGGCTATCGACGGGTTGTGGGATTGTTGTGCTCAACCAGGGAGGCAGGGGTGGGGCGGGCAGGCATGTGTTGTGTCAGTCATCACTATTTCACTATAATTTATTATTTATTCATTTATTTATTGCATTTTTATACTGCACCAATTTTCCAGAAGGGACTGGGCGGTTTACATAAATGCAAATAGGAAACAAACAACAATGCAAATTAAATAAACAGTAGAATAAACAAGTAAAATAAGCAAATAAACACACAATACATGCAAGAATCCAGCAAGAGGCAAAAATTAAAAAATAAAAATCCCTAAAAATCCTTTAAAAGGGGGGGGGACAGTAAACAGGGAAAACACAACACAACAAATTACTGATCGCCGTACACCTCCTTAAAAAGCCTGGTCTTTAATACTTTTTTTAAAGACTAGGAGGATATCAAGTTGGCGGATTTCACATGGAAGTTTATTCCACGCAGCGGGACCAGCCACCGCAGGGGGGGCCACATGGAGTGAAGACGCCAAGGATGCTCTGTTGGGCTGGGTCGGTGCTGACCTTCGGGAGAGCCACTCTACCAGATAATAATGGATGACATTCTTATAAAGCGTTTTGCATCAGATGTAGTCACCAGCAAGATGGAAACATGATGGAAGGAAAGGGAACAGGATCACTGCTGGGTGCGATCTGAGACATTAATTCATGGTGGTCTTTTGATCTTGTGCCACGGTTCAGTTTAGGAACGGTTCTCGCAAATGTTCATGGAGTCATATGAACATAAGAACATAAGAAGAGCCCTGCTGGATCAGGCCAAAGGCCCATCTAGTCCGGCTTCCTGTATCTCACAGTGGCCCCACCAGATGCGTCTGGGAGTGCATGAGACTAGAATATTTGTCTCCTGATCCCACTCCCCTGCATCTGGCCCTTGGAAGTACCCCGGTTTTAAGCCTGGAGATGACACATCCCCATCATGGTTTGTAACCTGTGATGGACCTTTCCTCCAGGAATCTGTCCAATCCCCTTTTGAAGGCATCCAGGCCAGATGACATCACCACCTCCCGTGGCAGGGAGTTCCACAGACTAACAACGCGCTGGGTGAAAAAATATTTTCTTTTGTCTGTCCTCACTCTCCCAGACTTCAATTTGAGTGGATGTCCGCTAGTTCTGGTATTTTGAGAGGGAGAAGAACATCCCTCTATCCACTTGACTCATGCCCTGCATTATTTTGTATGTCTCAATCATGTCCTTATTCGGACAACCCTAACTCGTAGATGAAACTGACTGGTGATCTGGCCGCTAGCTCCCCACATCTCCCTTACAGGCTTCACTCATAGAGTCCTACAACAAGTGATCCTATTTTGAACTACGACTCACAGAATCCTCCAGCACTCATGGAACCATGGCGTTGGAAAGGGCCTCCTCTAAGGACATCAAGTCCAACCGCCTGCTCAAGGCAGGATCCCAAATCAAAGCAGATCCGACCAATCCGGTTTCCTCTTGAAGGCCTCCAATGAGCAACTTCGGAGGAGAGCAACCAGGTTGGTCGGGGGGGGGGGGGTCGGAAGCCAAGCCCTCGGAGGAAAGACTGAAAGGACTTGGGCAGGTTTAACCCTAGAGCAGGGGTGCCCAAACGTTTTGTAAGGAGGGCCAGATTTGGTGGCTGAGAATGTGTCAGGGGCCGGTTGCTCCCAAACCCTACCCCCCCACTGCAAGCCCCACCCACTTTCTTTTTAAAAAACATGGGGTGAAGGAGGGGGGAGGGTGGGCCAGCCAGCCACGGGCCACTCAGAATGGCCTGGCAGGCCGGATTTGGCCCCCGGGCCAGACTTTGAGCAGGCCTGCCCTAGAGAAAAGGAGACTGAGGGGATATAGGAGGGGACTCCTCAAAGACCTGAAAGGTTGTCACACAGAGGAGGGACAGGATCTACTCTCTCAATCATGCTAGAGTTCAGGACATGTAATATTGGGCAGGGCGGCAGGGGGATATTTCTTAACCATTAGAGCAGTATGACAACAGAACCAATGACCTCAGCAGGTTGGTGAGTACAGTAGGACCTCGGTATCCGCTGGGGATTGGTTCCAGGCCTTCCTGTGGATAATGAAAACCGTGGATAAGAGAGAACGCCTCCCCATCCATCTCCAAACTGCTGTTTCCTGACAGTAGCTTGCTTTATGACTGCTGTTTTGAGACAGTAGCTTGCGTTACAGATGCTATTTGTGATAATAGCTTGCTTTACTGCTGCTGTTTGTGGCACCAGCTTGCTTCGTAGCTGCTGAATTTCCCCCCCCCCCCGCCAACCCTGGATAACTGAATCAGTGGATAATGAATCAGTGGATACGGGGGTCCTACTGTACTCGAGTGCTGGAGGCATAACAACATAAGAACAGCCTTGCTGGAACAGGTCACAGCCCATCCAGTCCAGCAGTCTGCTTCTCACAGCGGCTCACCCTTTGCTTCAAGGTATTCCCAAGCAGAGGTCTTCACCAAGAGAACATTGGACACTCATCTGTCACATTTTCCTTGAGCAGTTGGGCTGGACATAGTCTCGTAGACTCCACCCAACTCCATTATTCTATGATTCTATGATTCTATGATCACAGGCTCCTCAGAGCTTATGTTACCCCCCAGAGTATTGCTGGATTCAAGCTACCTCGAGGCCAATCGAGTAGATAATAGGCTGAGCTTTCTGCCACTGGTTTGCCCTACTAGCCAAGCTCTGTTCTACCCATTCAGTGGGACGTCTAGACAGGGACCCTGCCTGACCTAGTTTCAAAGGAAAGTTTTGCTCATTCCACAGGGTGACATCTAAAGATCTGAATAAGCGAGCCTCTCCTCTCCATCTGGAATATGTGGGTGATGCTTGGCAGCCTCCTTCACCAAGCTGAGATAATGTTGGTCATAATCCTTAATAGCCATTGTTCATTTCCCCCGCCATTGCCCCATTTCCTGGCAATTCCCCCCCTCCACAATCTTTTTGACCCCCAAGTATCAGATGATTCAGGAGAACAGGAGGCAGATTTATGACCTTGAGCTGTCCTTGGCCACTAGAACGCTTCCCCAAATTTCCTCAGGAGCGGTGAGATTTCAGCCTGTCCTGATGACGAATTCTCCTTGTTTGTCTCTTGCACTGCTGAGCTTGGAGACAATAAATAGCAACAAATGGTTCTCGTACCTTTATTGCCCCAAGGAACGAAATGTTTACGGCCTCTTTAAACACCGGGGCGATATTCCTTTCCCCCTTTGGCTTGGGGAGAGGCCTCCTACGGTCATTAAGATGATGATGATGATGATGATGTATATTTGGAAGAACTTGCCAGATGCTTCCCTTCTCCCTGGATGGAATCTAATAGACGGGAACTGGTTTGGATCCCATCCAGATCATAACGTTCGCATGCTCGGCTATCTCATTAAATAGCGCCAGAGGAGCTGCAACTTATGTCTGTCTTGGACTAATGGGGATAAACGGTAGTAACTCAGAAAGGGCCCGATCCATCTCACTTCTGATGGGTCTCTCTGCACGGTAGAATCAGCAGTCTGCCTGGATCTTCCCTTCTCCGATGCTAACCAAGGCTGAAATCCTATTGTTTAGTTTAGTAAGTTACAACGAGTAGACCGACCAAATTGAGAGGACTTATAGGAGAGCTGGCCCACAAAATCTTCACTGGTTCAAGAGGCCTACTCTAGCTGTGATTTCCTCTGCTGGGCAGCCTGATTTTACCTGGAGACTTCTTATCACCTGGCCGGTTGCTCATCATATGAAGTGTTCTGTCTGTGTAGTTTCAACCAGTGAAATGGTGGGAATTCTCCTCCTCCTCCTCCTCCTCCTCCTCCTCCACATCATCATCATCATCATGTGCCATCCAGTCGTGTGTGTGTGTTGCATCGTTACAGTCATGACCGACTCTTTGTGACCCCACGTTCATGGAGTTTTCTTGGCAGGAATCCTGGAGTGGTTTGCCAGTTCCTACTCCAGGCGCCTACAGCACCTGGTATTCCCTGGTGGTCGCCCATCCAAGTACGAACCAGGGGCGACCCTGCTTAGCTTTCGAAATCAGGCGAGATCGGATGTGCCTAGGGCATGTTTTTGACAAATGATGACCCTTTCCAGGAGTTTCGAGATAGACCATAGACAGCGTTGGGTTCACCACTGTCTTCTTCTGGGGTGCCCTGGGTCTGTGCGCTTCGCCCAAGGCTACACAGTCTGGCTTGATTCTCAGGAGGCGCAGGGAGGAATCGAACTCCCAACGTCTAGCTCCGGAGCCAAAGACCTAAACCATGGAGAATGCTGTCACAGAATTCAGCTGACTGATGCCAAGCACAGCAATGGAAAGGTACCCTTGGCCATACAAAGTAGGGCTGTTGCTTTTTGCCCCTAAGTTCAGATCTTTTTTCACAGGGCCTTTTCACACGACCCCTAAGATCTGCTGGCCACTTAAATTCGCACCAGAGATCTTGGGGGTACGTTGCTCTTCCTGCGTCCCCACCCCTCCGCACTTCCTTGATCCTGTCTGCGTGAGGGGAGGGAGAAAAAAGGGGACAAAAGAATGCAGGCTCACCTCCGTTTGCCGGTCTAAGCCTCCCCGCCCCGTCGTCGTCCTGATTCCTTCTCTTAAAGGGGCGGGAGGCAAAAAACAACAACAAACAGAAGCGAAGAGAGCTGGGCACTCACTCCTTTACATCCGGATCTGGGCTTTATCACCCTCCAGGAGCAGGTACCTGAAAAGTGCGCTGGGACACGCTTAGGTGGGCATGGCCGCACTTAATTATCTGTAAACTCCGGAGCTGGTGGGGAAACAATTTTAAGCTCTGGAGCTGGGAGCCATTTGCGGTGGAGTTTAGGGTTCGTGTACAAATACCCACAGTGGCTGACTTGTTTTTCCAGCAGACCTCAATTGAGGCTTCTGGGTTGCTAATTAGCTTTGTTCAAAGTCAGTCTTGGGCCTCCCAGAGAGCCGCAGGGAGATGTGGCGGGCGTGTGGGTCTTCTCGTGGAGAATGCCAGTCCACCATGGGTGGCAGCCTTGCTGGGCGGGGTAGTGCCGGTGCCTTCCAGATGGGATGATCCAGTGTGGAGTGGGGGAAGATAGGGCTTAGGATCTACTGGATCCCATGTTCCCCTATCATTCTGAGTCAGGCCCCACCTGAGCCCCTGCTGCTAGCCCAACCTGATTCTGATTTCCAGGGATTCATTGAGAGACCAGCAAAATGACAACCCCACTCCTTATTGGACTGGCGTGAGCGGGGCCGGCTTTTGAACCGGCGGGCTCACCATCATGATGCCGTCTTTTCTCCCTCATGACATGGCGTAGAACAAAAAAATAAAAAGTGCTCTGCTTATATACCGCCCCATAGTGCTTAAACACTCTCTGGACAGCTTATACAAGTGGTACCTTGTATAAAGGAATTAATTTGTTCCAAATGAAATTAGGTTAAGCAAATTTTCCTTTATACAAATTCCCATAGGAATGCAATGAAAAGAGAGTGACCCCATTTTTATGTTGTACAGATTCTCCCCATAGGCAATTTTGTTAAGCAAATGTCCCCTATCTCCGGAATTTTTTATGTTGTACAGATTTTAAGTTATACAAACTGTTTGTTATGCAAGGGCCCACTGTAATTTAATTATGCAGGCGACACCAACCTCAGGAGGATGGAAGGCTGAGTCAGCTATGAGCCGGCTACCTGGGATTGAACCCCAGGCTGTGAGCACCGTTGTATCTTCAGCACAGGCATTTAACAAATGCGCCACGAGGCTTCAGCAATTTGAAGTGACTTTATAACCCAGAGCGCAGAGAGAAACTCCTAGTTCCCTGAGCTCCTTGCCCTCTGAAGATGCCAGCCACAGAGTCTGGTGGAATATCAGGAAGAAAAACTCCCAGAACATGGCCAAACAGCCCAAAAAATTCACAACAACTGTTGGATCCCGGCCATCAAAGCTTTCGAGAATACAATTTGAAGTGTGTTTCTGCACCAGTCCCATTCAGCAGTGGAGCTTGGATCTTTTGCAAAATCAAGGAAGCCCTAGGTCTTTTTTTTTTTTAAATGAACTGAACTTGACAATGCACCTCAGCCTGTTTGCAAGGCTACCGAGGACTGAACCACTCTGGGCCTCAGGCAAATGGCATTGCTTGCAAAGGATCAAATCCCGGTAGCGGTAGCCGAGCGTTTTCGGTTTCATCTTGCAAGTTTATCCTTCAAATACTTTTAATTGCCGGTATCGTTACGGGGCGAACTTCAAAAGGAAGCCAGTGCCTGGATGCTGGAATGCAATTTGTGTGACCCTCATTAGAAGAGGTGTGTTCGTTTCCTCTCTTATTTGTCAAGAGGAATTTTCCCTAGTGGAAAAATCTCAGCTTTGTACTAGAAGAAGGGCTGGCGGCCAAGATGCTTTGCCCGCTCCAATCCCCATCTCGGCATCTCATTTCAAGGAACAAACTCTCAGATTATTTGAGTATGTCAAACCCTCATGGAAACCTTGCAATATGACCTTTTGTGACTACAGTGGTACCCCGACTTAAGAGCAGCTTGACCTAAGAGCAATTCGGCTTAAGAGCAGAAAACGTTTGGCATTTTAACTGCCGCCTTACACATTTTAGATATGGTCCACTCGACTTACAATTTTTCCCCAATTTTTATTTTTTAACTTATTTTTTCAATTTTTTTAGACAGGTACCCCAACTTAAGAGTAGTTCAACTTAAGAGCATGCATTGGGAACAGATTAAATTCGTAAGTCGAGGTACCACTGTATTTGGCTCCAGAAGAGACATCAATTTGGTTACTCCAAGATAATCAGGATTAGAGATGGGCACGAAACGAACAATTTTTCATTTCCGTTTTTGTTTTTTCATTTCGTTACATAACGAAATGACAAACGAATTTTGTCTCTAAAATGAAACGAAACGAACAGAAACACCGAAAATTTTGTCATGCGTTTCGTTTCCGTTACTGCAATATGAGTGAATTGCTTAAAATCCTAAAAAAATCACAAAAAATGAAATAAATGTTAACGAAATGGTAACGAAATGAATGAAAATGAAAACTATTTTTTTGTGAAAATTCACGAAAAACAGAAACGAACCGAAACGGACCCGACAAACGACAAACGACAAACGAAATGCCATTTTTTTATTTATGCCCATCTCTAATCAGGATTATTAAAGAAAAGCAGACCCCCGGAAACGTCTCAAACCTAGCAGGAGACGGGGAACTGCTTGTGATAATTGGCTTCTACACAATTTCAAGGATCAACCTTTTATGTTTTGTGTGTTAGAGATATGAAGAATATGCGGTACATTTGTCCTTCACCTTAGATTAGCCTGTCATGTCACAAAAGGGCAGCTGGATGAGAAAATTCCACACTTCTGGGAACCCAACCTCAAGGCATCCATGTTTTTGTAGGAACAATCTGTGCACAAAACTGCCGCCTTTTCCTTGTGTGATGCATAATGTGTGTGTGTGTGTGTGTGTGTGTGTGTGTGTGTGTGTGTGTGTGTGTG
>JAHTLZ010003311.1:58866-69130 GCA_023846285.1 Phrynocephalus versicolor
CCCCACGTGAATTTGTGTAACTAGGCAATTTCTACAAGGCTATTTTACAGTAATCAGACTCAGGCCGTGGTCACGCCTGGGTGGGTAGCTTTTTAAAAGGGAGCCATTTTGCAGAGTAACAAAATGTATCCTTTTCAAAGGGAAAAAGAAGCTGTTTCCCATTTAGCTTCATTTCAAAAGCTTACAAAATGATGAAACAGCGTGTCATTTTTTATAAAGTGCCAAACTCTATAGGAGATCGCTCCAGATGGGAAGGCTCTTTGAAATCACCAACTTCAGTCTCTTTCATTGACTGTACTGAAGAAGGTTTGGAAGGCTACTCCAGTGTAAAATGCTTTATTAGGATTGGGGGTGTTAGTATTATTAGTAATTTTAAAAGGTATGCCTTCCACTGCTTTGGACAACAGTCAATGAAGATTTTCCCATCTTCCAGATGCCAAAAGATCATCATCTTGGGCTTTAATGCCTGTCACCCACAACCAACATACAGATTGGGGAAAATGGGTGTCATAGTCCAGCTGCAATTAAAAACTTTCCTGTTGTCTACGGAGCACCTGAGAGGTATCTCATGATGCTAAGAATGGGGAAGCAATTAAGAAAGCAAAGCAAAGCAAAGCAAAACAGGAGCTGGAGGCTTGTACTAGCCAAGAATGGCGTAACCAATTAAGGAGCCCTGCTTTTTATTTTTAATTTAATTTAATTTAATTTTACGCACTGGAGCATGATTAAGGCACTCAAACCTTCTGGATTTTTAGTCACATTTATAATTGCATTTGCAAAGTTTGCAAAAGGCTTCTTGTCAGGTCTTTCCCAAAACTTGGGCGACCTTCATGGAACGCCAGTGGGGAGGTGGGAGGGGCGTGCGTGCGGTAACAACAGCTTTGTCAGGAAAAATCGAGACCCCTTGGCTGAAATGATTACAAAACAGTCTGCTATTGACTTAAAGCCCTTCGCAAACACACACAAACTTCAGGTGATTTTGTTGTTGTTGTTGTTCGTTTTTGGCAGGTCAGCGAGCACCTAATGCATTATCACGAAAATCTTGGAACATGCCGTTCGAGATCAAATTAAAAACAGACCTAACCGGAGTAAGTTCCCTCTGCAAAAAAAGAAAAAAAGAAAAAATGGAGATGGCTGTCATAACGGCGCTGATTCGGTGCCAGGACTCTCTTTTGAGCTGCAGTCACCACTAGAGCAGGTGGAAAGTCCAGCCCTGGATGGAATTATTTTAAAAGTGATATGGGCAATCTCTCGATATCAAGGACAAAGCAGGGATTCAGTTAATGAAGGATGGAGGTAGAATGAGAGGTTCTGCCCTAACGACCACATGTGAGGGAGTCAGGAATCGGTTTTCAAAACCAGCTGAGAAAATTAATTTCACAAGGTAATTAGTCACTTTCGCTACCACCAGGGCTCCGTAAACCAAGTCCTTGGTCATGATCACTAATTAATTTAACCAAACATTTTTTTAAAAACAAGGAACTTTTTGCTCCTCCCGACATAGTGTATAGGTATAAGCTGTAATTTCTTTTAAGGCAAGTTTTGTATTGATCACAATTGTTAAAATTAGGGAAAACAGCAGTGCCGCTCTCATTGTGGTCTTAGCGTTATCAAGGGATGTGATGGATTCATCAGCTATGATTATGAACGAATCTTCAAGAAAAGAAATCTTTCTTCTCAGAGGGGGGATTCTGTCAGAGCTCTCACATTTTTCTGTACCCCATTTTGTGTCTGTGGTGGCATATCTAGCACAACGGTGGTAGCAATCACCTGCCCCTCAAAGCTGCACCATTGGGTGCCCTCCTTGGTTTGGGGTGATACTTGGTGTTAGTGTAGCACTATGGATCGTGCCTTGTGTACAGGCCTTCAAAATGTATCCCCGGGAAATATATGCTATGCTTCCTCTTGAAGAGAGGGAGGTGTGGAGCACTTCAGGCAGCGAAAAGATCTGGGGGGGCAGTGTTTTCCCTGCACAATGCCCCCATCATTCCAAAGCAAACCCACTGCGTTCTGGTGTGCCGACCCATGCATCATACAGGACGGTAAGGCTCAACGGATTTCTCAGCGAGAAACGGGGGCATGTTCTGACTAATGCTATTTTGCCTGTCAGCTCAGGAGGTGCAGACGCTAAGGTGGGGAGGCCGGAAGGGGTAGAAGATACTGAGGAGGAAAAATGATGGACTGCCCTCACCACAGTTTAAGCAGTGAGCCTGCTGAGCTCAGTTGCTGAGCTTTTGGCTAAGATCAAGTGTAGAAAGCAGTCATGTTCGACCCTTTGCTGTCTAATCTGTTCAACTGTAAGCAAAGTAACCTTTTATTCTTTCTCTGACTGAAGCCTCAGAGTGGTGTGTTGAGATTGCCAGGGTCAGTTAGTGAGAAGAAAGGGCAGTCGTACTCTGGGGAATGTGAAGCTGCAACCCAGCTTGAGGCATTAAAAACTCTGCAGCACCTTGAGTTCCATGTCAATCTTTCCTTCAACAGCATTCAGGGAAACAGGGCCAGTGTGTGCCCTATGCGTCGAGATTACGCCAAGCTGGCTGGCAGGCCATTTTGTCATAAGAGTCTTCCCACTAGTCAACAACAACAACAACAACTTTATTGATTAGCCGTTTGGGCCATATCAAGTACTAAAACCACATAGGTCCAGAAAGATACAGAAAATATAAGTTGTGACTGAACAGTTTTCAAAGTTAGGGTGGCCAAAACGAATGTTATCATTCAAGAGTCAGCATTGCCCCTACAGTAAATTCCAATTTGATCAATATAGGAAGATCTTACTCTGGCTGCCTTACATATGAAATTGGCGACACCATTAACAACATGCATGTTTGAGCTTTGAAGCAAAAAGGCAAGTTGAAAGTTCACATTCCAATGGGCAATTTTGGCCATCATTTTTGATAAATAAGACTGTCTGAGGGCTGAATATAGTTCACAATCAAAGAAGGGATTTTCCTCTGCCTTTCTTCTGGAGGCTTTCCCATGGTAATTCCATCTAGGAGGAGGAGGAGGAGGAGGAGGAGGAGGAGGAGGAGGAGGAGGAGGGAGGAGGGAGGGGGGAAACAACCACTGAGCGCTGTCCTGAGTTTCTTATAACTCAGCAGATGTTTCCATATAGCGCCAGCACTTAATACATGGCAGCACATTCACACTGTCAGAGTTGTAAACCTAATAAATTGCATTTAATACGGAAATAAATATTGCCTGACCACATTCTTAAACAGGCTCGAAAAATTATCTGCACCTTATATAAGAGCAAAGTGGGCAGGTGTGGGGTTTCAGTCCAGGGGCCGCGGGGGCGTAGATTGTGTGCGGTGTGCACGCGTGCCCGTCCATCTGAGGGAATGTAACCAATTACCCGGCTGGTTATAGGGTGACTCTATTATGGCTGGATCCTCTGCAAAGGAGCAGGAGACACCGTATCACCTTTAGGGCGCTCTTGGGAAGGATCGCAGCCAGCTTCCCAGCAGGGTCTGAGGGAACAGTGATGCCAAAAAAAAAAAAAGGAAAGTTAAAGACCTTTTGGAAGGTTGTTTTTCTGGCAGCAAACTCGGGGTTTTTCAAAGAGTCTAGAAGGTCGGTTGGAGGCTTTGAGGGCCTCCAGCCAGATGAGGCACTGATCCACCTCATCTGGGGACCAGCCGAATACCAACCTATCATAGAGGGAGAGTTCCCCCCCTCCTCATCTGGCGGGGTTGGGGATGGGGATGGAACACGAGGTAAACAGACTAGGGATGAGCATGAAACGGAAAAATAACATTTCATTTTGTTTCATTTCTTACTAGAGATGGGCACGAATCAAAAAAATGGCATTTCGTTTGTCGTTTGTCGTTTGGAGGGTCTGTTTCGGTTCGTTTCCGTTTTTCGTGAATTTTTGCAAAAAAATTCGTTTTCATTTTCATTCGTTTCATTACCATTTCATTACCATTTATTTCAATTTTTTGTGATTTTTTTTAGGATTTTAAGCAATTCACTTGTATTGCAGTAATGGAAACGAAACGCACGACAAAATTTCCGGTGTTTCTGTTCATTTCGTTTCATTTTAGAGACAAAATTCGTTTGTCATTTCGTTGCGTAACGAAATGAAAAAAGGAAAATGGAAACGAAAAATTGTTTGTTTCGTGCCCATCTCTATTTCAAACAAAATGAAACGAAATGGCTCCCCTGGGTCCTAGATGCAACAGATTTGGTGCCCAGGAGCCCCACTTAAAGGGCTCCTACCGAGCTGTTATCAGCTAGACCCCTTTAAAACTGGCCTAGCCAGCACCAGGGGATTCCCTTAGTATTGAACCATTTTTAAAGGGGTCCGGCCCATGACAGCTCAGCAGGAGCCCTCTGAATATGGTCGGCTGGGCAGTTCCAGGCGATTGTGCTGCCCACCCAACCATTGTCAGAGGGCTCCTCCCGAGTTGTCATGGGCTGGGCCCCTTTAAAAATGGTTGGGCTGGACTGGGCCAGTTTTAAAGGGGTCCCACCATTGATAGCTGGGCAGGAGCCCACTGAAAATGGCTCCCAAGCACCAGATCCAAATCCCATGCCTCTAGGACCCACCCGCCCGCCTCCCAGCTGAGAGGAGGCTGGAAGTCAGTCTGAGAGGAGGCAGGAAGCACCAGAGTGGCTGCGGTGACCCACCTCCTCCTCTTCCCTCTCCTGGGCTCCAGCGGCTGCAGCCACCCTGCAGGTAAGGACCTCTTTTACTGATGGAACAAAACGGTTCATTTCGTCTTTAGCTAAGTGCTGCTTCCTTGTTTCGTTTCGTTTCGTTTCGTTTCGTTACATAAAGAAATGACAAAACAGCATTTTGGTTTTTCTTTCTTTCGTGCCCATCCCTAAAACAGACCTTCCGCAGTCTTTGGGCTGGGACCGGGTTGGCTGTGCTCAGCACCTTAACCTGATTGGTCCTCCAGGATCCTAACCCAGGTCCTGGACAGCCTGGAGATGTGTTTTGGTTTGCTTTTCGACCACAGATCCCAGAACTGTCAAGCTGGCTATATAACGTGGCAGCAATATAATGTGGCCGGACACTGGTGACTGATGAGTAGAGGCCTTTTCACATGACCCCTAAGATCCGCTGGCCCCTTAAATTTGGACCAGAGGTCTTGGGGGTTTGTTGCTGTTCCTCCGTACCCACCCCTCCACACTTCCTTGCTCCTGTCTGTGTGAGGGGAGGGAGGGAAAAAAGGGACAAAAGAATAAAGGCTTACCTCCTGGTGCCGGTGGAAGCTGCTCCGAGCCCCGTCACTTCCTGATTCCTTCTCTTAAAGGGGCGGGAGGCAAAACAACAACAACAAAAAAAGAAGCGAGGAGAGCCCAGCACATCCGCATCAAGGAATTTTCACCTCCGAAGAGCAGGTACCTTAAAAGTGAGCTGGGTCGTGCTTAGGTGGGCAGTGTCACACTTAATTTCCTGTAAACTCCGGAGCTGGTGGGGCAACATTTTTAAGCTCCGGAGCTGGGAGCCATTTGCCCCAGAGTTTAGGGGTTGTGTATAAATGCCCTAGGGTGAAATTGTCCTTGGGGAAGGGGGGGGGGAATAATCCAACTTTCGCAATGTATTTCTCAGAACAAAATGTGTGCAATTTTGGCAACATTTGTGCATTCTCAAAAAATAAAATAAAAACATGTTGAGAATGCCACTGGCACCTTCCGGTTCCCATTCCACCCAGTCCCAACCTACAGTCATGTACCAGCTGGTGCAACTACGCCCCAGAATCAATTGGTTGCCTCCTTAGTGTGCCACCAACCACCGGGCGTGGAGGAGGAGAACTTTTAAATGAGGATTATCACCTTGAAGCATACCCGGAGCAAAAACAGGAAGTTCTTTAGGGGATGCCTTGAAAGGCCATGGTAACATGCACAAATCCTCCTGCAGCCTGAACTGATTTGATCAAAACAAAGGGAAATGACAGTCGTGTAGGATCTCTAATCATCTCCTCTCCATCAACTCAAGATCTCAAGCCACTTGTCACTTTGGCGCCATGAAAGGACAGCTGGATGTGCATTCACCCACCCTCTGTACAGACTTGGGGCATTTATGCTCACAGAGTGAAGAAGGCTCGTGTGAAGGTTATAGTGATGAAACAGGAGCAACCCCTCTGGAACCTTGTGATTAGGTAAAAATAGAAAATGTATGCTTGCCACTTCAGGAAACCCATCTGATGATAGTGCAGGAGAAAGACCCCTAAACTTAATTATGGAGCTCCTCTTGCTAGCTTCTATACGGAGAGGCACCAGGGAAGAAATATCACATGTGACTTCTCTACAGAAAAGGAAAAGAGGAACTGTCTTGGTTTTTTAGACCCGTGGTTCTCAACCTTCGGGTCCCTACATATTCTTAGATTAAAGGTCTCCCAGATGGCGTCACCACTACCTGTGCTGTCCCGGATTTTTAGGAGTTGTAGTCCATGAAATTCTAGGGACCAAAGCACTTATTTTTTTAGGAAGAAGTAAAAAATAAAACCCGAATGTAGCCAATTTCATAGCAATTTTCTTTTTCTTAGCGTTTGTCCCTCTTGGTGGTGGGGTCCCACTATGCTTGTTTTGGCCCTCCACTTGGTGTGGTCATAGGCTCAGTCCGGGTGAACCTGGGACAACTTCATGTCGTTCTCCTCGAGGGTGTTCGTCCAGTGCTGTTTTGGATGACCCCTCGGTCGGGATCTGCTGACCTGCAGAATGAGACCCTTTTTGGCCAGAGTTTCCTCATCAGCCCGCAGGGCATGACCAAATGGACACAGGGGCTTCGTGCATCTTGTCGGCAATGGGTACAACGCCGCGTTTGGCTCTGATGTCATCACTGCGCACGTGGTCCTTTCGTGTGAAGCCAGAGCTCCATCGCAGCATCTTTTAGCCTTTTCACACGGCCCCTAAGATCCGCTTGGCCACTTAAATTTGGACCAGAGATCTTAGGGGTTTGTCGCTGTTCCTGCATTCCCACCCTCTCTGCACTCCTGGCTGCTGGCTGCGTGAGGGGAGGGAGAAAAAAAAGGAAGAAAAGAATGCCGCTCACCTCCGTTCTGCCGTCCCGGCACAGCATTCAGATCTCTTAAAGGGGCGGGGGGCAAAAAAAGAACAAACAGAAGCAAGGAGAGCCCGGCAGTCACTATGTTATATCCGCATCAGGAATTTTCACCTCCTGAGAGCAGGTACCTGAAAAGTGCGCTGGGATGCGCTTAGGTGGGCATGCTCGCACTTAATTATCTGTAAACTCCGGAGCTGGTGGGGAAACAATTTTAAGCTCCGGAGCTGGGAGCCATTTGCGGCGGAGTTTAGGGGTCGTGTACAAAGCCATTTTTATAAGGGAAAAAACAACGAAATGGAGGACAACCTACCTCTCTGTCAGCCCTCCTCATGCTCATTTTGTGCGTGTTGGTTCATGGACGTCAAACAATTCCATGGGTTTATAACCTGTGAGCTAGACGCTTTCTACTCCCGATCTAAATAGTTCATCTTTTATCAAGCCAACGGGTACATTGGGAGTCGCTCGGCAGCCTTCAAACGCAACTGACGACCCAGACATATTACTCCAGGAAAAAGATGGAATGCATTTTACACATAATATGACTTCACTATGTGTTTTATTTCAGGCCCAGGGATTTATGTTTCAATTATATTTCAAGTTCACACACACGTTTATATGGAAGTGAAGTTATATAGGTCTGCCTAATCACAATGGAATTATGGACTGGCGCAATCGCTTCAAGTAATGAAAGCTCGGGAGACAGGATCCATTTGCTCCTGATGGAAAGGCCTTACTTGTGAATGATGATGATGATGATAATGATGATGATGATTGATGATGATGATGATGATGATGATGACGACGACGACGACGATGACGACGACGACAACGACGACGATGACGATCACGATGACGATGACAAAGGCACTAACTCAGAAAATGGTGGCACCAGATGTCTCCTGGTGCATCTGATCCCCCCTAAAGGAAGCAGCTTTATGTTCAAGTGAATTGGGTTGTGAAATTGCTTCAGAAAACTCACGGCTCCCTGAAAACTCAGGGCCAATGAGACTTCCAAAATTTGCAAATTTCTACTTCATGTATCTCGAGAGGGGCATTTCAGCTCCTCAAGAAGTGTTGCCTATATTCAGAGAGTTCATCTGCACAGTTTGAGCCCTGTACGGCTATTTGTTCATACTCAGACACAGAGGGGAGTGAGGTATCCGCATTTCCTTCGTCCCCTCTTTCACTGCCTTCTCCTGTGTGGTGGAAGAAGAGCAAAACTCTAAGGTTAGCACACATGCTTGGGGTGAGGCGGTAATCTGATTTTTCCAGGGGCCCAGCTTTCATTGCAAGCCATGGACACCCATCCACAGAGAGTGGAGGCCCTGCCTCCTCACATTTATTGTCCACGGCCAACTAGAGACCACCAGATCTGGAGCTAGAGTGACCTCTGCTAGAGATGGGCACGAACCAAACTACGATCCAGAAAAAAAACCTGGGCTAGTTCATGGTTCAGTTCATGGTTTGGTTTGTGGAATCCATCCCCCTGAAAACAGAGCCTATTCCCCTAGCACGACCCCCCCCCAAAAAAAGAAGCCACAAACCAGTTCTTTTTTTGAAGGGTCGTGATGGTTCATGGAACGTGGGCCACCACAAACAATGAACCACCACGAACCACCAGTTTCCTGGTCTGTGCCCATCTCTATTCCCTGCTTGACGTGACTATTTTATACTGCCTTTAATGCCTGAACCGTGCCATGTCCTAGTTTGGTACCACTTCAACTGGTATAGCTCTTCATTCTACGGGATGCTGGGAACTGTGCCCGGACGCAGGTCTAGTGTCTGGAAGCAGGTGCTGTGTTGCAATTCCCTTCTCCATTCCCCGGCTGCTGTCCCTCCAGGACCTGGCGTCTGAGGCAGCCTCCCCACTTTGCTGACCAAGAGGGACGGCCCTGTGTGAAGCTCAAATCTCAGGTCTCCAAATCCATTCCTAGCCTGGAGGAGAAACCATGCCAGGCCTGTGGGGTTTTGGGTGCTCGAGAGAAAAGAAGCAAATGGGAGAGGAGCGCCCCAGATGACGAAGGGAAGGAGGAGGGCGTCCATGAGATCTGGGGAATTCAAGGATGTCGTGGTGACACTTGCGTCTTTTACAGCCTCCACGCTCTTCAAAGGGCAACCCACTTCAGAACACTTTGTGCTGGTGGTATCACAGATGAGATCTCTTAATAAAATCCAGAACGGCAGCTGGGGACAATTACCTTTGCTGTGAGGCCAAGCCAGAAAACCGTTTGGAAAGGTCAGTATCCAATACGGCATGTGGCCGAAACCAGATGACTTGTGTGTGTGTGTGTGTGTGTGAGTGAGTGAGTGAGAGAGAGAGAGAGAGAGAGAGGGAGAGAGAGAGAGAGAGAGAGAGAGAGAGAGAGAGAGAGTCAACGGGTGAAACAGGGTCATGAAAGAAAATGCAGAGGCTGCATCCTTCTCAAAAAAGTCCATCTACCCATTACACGGAATTAAATGGGCACCTGAGGAGGCTGAGAGTTGGGCTGTACCATCTCAGATGGCAGGTGGGCGTGAGACAGGTGAGGGAAGGTCTATCTTTTCATTCCTCCCCCCCCCCAAAAAAAAATCTCTTTGCAACTAGTATTTGTAACAGATGAACTGGAGCTGTGGGTATAGAGGAATGGTGAGGAGGTGAGGAAAACCAGTAGAAATATATGAAACTGTGTCTGGTTTGGAGAATACACGCAAGGCTATTTGTGCCTAGGACTAGAGATGGGCACGAAACGAGCGATTTTTCGTTTTCGTTTTTGTTTTTTTGTTTCGTTATGTAACGAAATGAAAAACGAATTTTGACTCCAAAATGAAAATAAACGACCCAAAACATGAAAAATTTTGTCGACCGCTTCGTTTTCGTACTGCAAATGCATTGAATTGTGTTAAATGGTAACGAAACAGCAATTTTTTGTTTTCGTTTTCGTTTTTTCGTTTCATTACCTAACGAAACGAAAATGAATTTTTTTGCGAAAAAACCTCACGAAAACGAAAATGAACCAAAACGGACCCCTAAACGACCAAACGACAAACGAAACACCATTTTTTTTTTGAGTTGTGCCCATCTCTACCTAGGACTCTTACAGCACAAACGACACACCGTCTTGTGGCACCCAAAAGATGACAAAATTTGGTTTGGCATCAGCTTTCATGGGAAAATGTGGGAGTCTTTCAGGTTGCTACAAGACTCTGGTTTCTGGATTTGGGAGAAGTATGTGGTAAAGAAGCCAGTGGGATCCAAAATTTGGAAAGCAG
>JAHTLZ010003311.1:77006-90731 GCA_023846285.1 Phrynocephalus versicolor
CAGAGGGAGCGGCAGATGGCACTGGACTCTTGGGTCAACAGGAACGGCCTCCAGGGTTGAAGCGCTCGCCACCTCCCCCTGAGGTCATGGGTTCCGTTGTTGTACTGCTCTAACATGAAGTTTTATGCTATTATTCAATCTAAATCTGCCTTCCTGTAGCTTGAGCCCATTGATACGTGCCTGTACTCTGGGATGATTGCAAACAGATTCTGCCTTCTTCTGTAGGACTGCCAGTCAAGTTTTTGAAAGATGCTCTCCTATCCCCCGTCAGTCTTCTTTTCTCTGGGCTAATCATGCCAGTTCCTTCTGTCTTTTCTTCACAGGCCTTGGTTTCCGGTCTTCTGATCATCCTTGTTGCCATCCTCTGGTGAACTTCCTCCACTTTGTGGACATCCTTCTTAAAGTGCTGTGTCCGGAAGTAGTCGTAGGCGGGATGAGGCCCAACCAGTGCTGAATAGAGGGGGGGGGAGTTTCTCAGGATGCTTCCAGAAGACAAAGGGGATGATGGCTGCATCCATATGGCATGAACGTGACCCATAAGAACATAAGGGCATAAGAAGAGCCATGCTGGATTGGGCCAAAAGCCCATCTAATCCAGCTTCCTGTCTCTCACAGTGGCCCCACCAGATGCGTCTGGGAGCACACAAGACTAGATCTCTGTCTCCTGATACCACTCCCCTGCATCTGGCCCTTGAAGTACATCGGTTTTAAACCTGGAGATTAGACATCTCCATCATGGTTTGCAACCTGGGATGGACTTTTTCTCCAGGAATCTATCCAGTCCCGTTTTGAAGGCATCCAGGCCAGGTGCCATCACCACCTCCTGTGGCAGGGAGTTCCACAGACCCTTTCTGGTTCACCCACTGCAGCTTCTCTTTCAACCTCTCCATCCATAACAAGAGCTTGCAGGTTCTCTCAGGCTTACCAAGGTTTACCTCATGGCTGTAACAATCCCAGAGTTTCTCTTGTGAGACATGAACATTCCTCTTGGTTTGTCTTGTTTACAAGACCACATCACAGTCCATAATATTCTTCCCCCCCCTTTCTCCGCCCCGTGCCCATCCTTCACCTTCTTTCGCGGGGGGCTTTATTCAACCCACGTGCCCGCCTTCCGGGACGTAAACTCTTAAAAGCGAGAGACACAGTATCTCCCAGCAGTCATTAAAAAGTGGTAAATAGCCATCCAGAAAAATAAAGTGGGAAATCTTGGCACAACATCAAGATTATGGGAAATGATGCTTCGCGAGGCAAATCAAATCCAAATGTGCTTAGCGACCAGCTTGCAAAATTCATCTGAAGACTGGGGTGCGTGCGTGAATACGGCTCGCTCTGTTCTGCTCAGCTGGCAGTCCCCACCCCCCTTGGCTTGGCCCCCTCCACCCGATCTCCCCAAAGGTGGGCTTTTTGCGCTGGAACTTGGAGAATGGAAACAAATAAGAAACAACGAATGAATGCCACTTTTCAATCCCTGCTGTACATGTGCAGGGTGACAGGGTGGTACTTCTCTATTGGATGCCAGGTTAAAAGGGCCCTGGCACCCTCAAAGATATTTATATTTATATTGATTTCATTTTTGTGCTTAATAACTTCCCGATTTCCCGTGGGAACTCTGGGCGGTGTACAACATGTTGCAAAAACAACTGTCCCCAAACCTACAATACCCAATCAAAGTACAAATAATAACCCCAGCAAAATACAAATAATACAGAGAATAATAATAATAAATAAATAATGATAATAATACCATAAAAACACAAAAATAGTCAAAAATAGATGAGTGAACATGTTGGAGAATGAAAAGGATGGCTAAAACCTTGAGCAGCCTGGTTGCATAAATATGACACACTGGTTGCATGAGATGTTGGTAGGAAGTCTGACCCCCCTCGTTGTAACTGAGTTGCCTGATTAGGGATAGACACGAAATGAAAAACGAAATGCTGTTTCGTCATTTTGTTCTGTAACGAAACGAAACGAAACAAGAAATCAGCATTTCGTTACAGATGAAACAAAATGGTCATTTTTCTGTCGAAGCAAACCGTTCCGTTCCGTCTGTAAAAGGGGTCCCTTACCTGCAGGGTGGCTGCTGCCACTGGAATCCAGGAGAGGGAAGAGGACTCCCCTGGGTCCAAGAGCAGGCATGTCCAAACTTCGGCCCTCCAGATGTTTTGGACCACAACTCCGACAGCCCTTTGCCATCGGAAAGACAGGCATAGGATTCTGGGAGTTGTGGTCCAAACATCAGGAGGGCCGAAGTTTGGACATGCCTGTCCTAGAGGGATCCCCTGGTGCCGACTAGGCCAGTTTTAAAGGGGTCCAGCCATTGATAGCTCAGCAAGAGCCCTCTGAAAATGGTCGGGTGGGCAGCACGATTGATCCAACTCACATGGAAAGCACTGGTGTTCTTTTGAGATCAGTCAATGCATTCATATGAAAGTCACATAGTAGGTAGTCCCTCCTTCAGGGAAAGCTTGCCTGAAGAGGAAGGTCTTTATCGAGAGCAGGGGTGTCCAAACTTTGGCCCTCCGGATGTTCTGGGCCACAACTCCCAGGATTCCAAGCCTGTATTGCCAACGATAAAGGACTTTGGGAGTTGTGGTCCAAAACATCTGGAGGGCCGAAGTTTGGGCACCTCTGATCTAGAGTGCCCAGGTTTATCACCTCTTGACCTTGTCATTTGCTGTTGGGCACCAAGCTGTGTGGCTTAGCACACAACCGCCAATGCCTATGGTAATGCCTTGCCTTGCAACCATTTGCCCATAGGAAACACGCCAATCCCATTAGGCCTGGGGTACGGTAATAGCTAATAGGATTTTAGCTCTTCAGGATCTGCCCCATTGAAAACCCACAAAGAGAGGGCATTAGAATGAGCAGCTCGTGGGGGGATTAAGCACAGAGAAGAGAACATGAATAAAGGGTTGGGTCCACTCTGCGGGATCTTGCAGATGATGAGACGAGCCTGTTCTTTGTTTGACTTGGAAGTCCAAAGCTGTTGATTTGTGAATGGGAATGGGAAGAAAATGAGTGAATGAGTTGGCCGACAGAGGCATCTGTAAGTTCTGAGTCAGCCCCAGCCCAGCTGTCCTGTCCTGTCCTGTCTTCTCTTCTTTCTAAAGGATAAATTCAGAGGTGTTTGTCTTAAGCACTTCAGGGAAGAAAAACGATCTGTGGACAAAACAAAGAGCACATCCTGAATCCATGCTGACCTCTCTGAGATCACTACGCATGTTTAGATAACCCTTTGGGAAACCAAGGGAAGCAACACCTCTGTTATGCTGAAGACCTCCTTTTCCTAGAAACCAGGAAGGCCATAATAAGCCAACCATCCCATTGGTCTGGAACATGTGTCAGTTCAAGTGTGGCCCATGGCAATTGAGTTGGCTCACAGCAATATTGCCGGGGCTATAGGTATAGGATGGAAGCTGTCCAGCCAGTGGGCGCTTGTTCCCAGAGTCCTGATAGAAGTGAGTCTTCTCATGGATCTGCTGGCTTTTCATCAAAGTCCATGGACATTCAGGTCGGAGAGGGGCCACTTGACAAGAGAACGGAGGACAGAGGTCTATCTGAAACCATGGTTTACCAACCTTGGTTCCCCAGATGTTCTTAGACTAAAACTCCAAGAAGCCTTCCCCACCAGCTGTGCTACCTGGGATTTCTGGAAGTCAGACTTCAAGAAAATTTGGGGACCCAAGGCTGGGAAGCACTGCCCTTAAAGCTTCCCAGAGTTCAGATCTTGGCTTTGCAGCCAGAGACTCTAACTCAGTGGTTCTCAACCTGTGGGGTCCCCAGATGTTCCTGGACTTCAAATCCCAGTAATCCTGACCAGCTCAGCTAGTGATGAAGACTTCTGGGAGTTGCAGTCCAGGATCATCTGGGACCCCACCGGTTGAGAACCACTGCTCTAAACCATTGTCGCAGCTAGTCCAGCACTTTTCATTCTAGTTGAATCCCGAAAGCCACCGCTGTGAGAACTGGGAGGAAAATTAATACTGGATTGAGGGCGCTGGAGCCAGCTGCTTAAACCACTGAGCGCTCCAGCAGTTTGACATCTTTATTGCTCATCAGGTTCTCTTTGGCGCTAGTGAACCCAGACCACTTCCTGAGAGGTACAGGTGTCTTGCGAGCATCTGGAGAAGGTGGCCTCGCTCATGAAAGCTCAAGCCAAAGAAATATCACAAATCTTATCGGGGCCACGAGACTCCTCATAGTCACGAGCTAGTGGTGGGACCAAGTGGAGCCTTGGACCTGGCCAGCGCTGAGCCTCTGGGTTTTCGAACTACGAAAGAACGATGCCGGGTGTGAAGCTATTGTTCATGAGAGCCAAATGCATTTTAGTAGATAATTGACACCAATCAGCATTCTGTCCTGACTGGATTAAGTTCTTACCTTGTAGTGTGATGTGAGTACATGTGCGTGCATCATGTACATGTCATTCAGAGGGCAGATGCCTGGGCTCAGGCCAAACCCTTTCAGTGTTTTAGCCTCCCCGTGCCTCTAAAATCCATCCTGCTCAAATACACAGTTAATCCCTAGACTTGCCCCTCGTTACCTGTATTCTACGTCTTTCACCATGCCTCTATCTATTTACCTATATTTCACACTGTTTCCCCCCCCCCCTTTGGCTGGGGCCTCTTTTGGAAACGGGACAGAAGCAAATGGATTAAGCCCTTGAAGTCAACTTTAAAAGGTCTCTTTGGCCCAATAGAACATCCAGTAATTGAAATGGGGTGGTGGAGGTGGAAAGGATCTCTCTGAAAAGCCAAACACCCATGACAGGGGTATGAAAATAGAGCAGGTTTTGACCCTTAAACACACAGGAGGACTCCGTATTCTACACATCAGTCACATCAATGTGCCATCATGCTTGATGCTGTTAGAGACCTGGAGCCATCCATTGTTCCATGCCTTGATTTACAGATGACGTAACCCTGTTGAACGCAGGGACTCTCATGAGGGAGACAAGCAATCTGAGCCTCTGACTCCATCCGTTTCTTCCTTCAATCATCCTTGCTCACTGCTCTTCCTTCAAAGCCAACTGCTCCCACCACAGTGTGAAAGTGTGGGACAAATGCCTAGTTTGTATTTTCATGGTCACTGGTTTGACGTATATAATGCGCCATGGCGCTTGGAGTGCCGTCTGGGTAGTTACCACCAGAATGATGCAAGTAACATTTTGCACTCCCCACCCCCTGCCACCACCACTCCGTCAGCCGGGTACTCATTTTAGCAACCTAAGAAGGATGGGAAGTTGAGTCAACCTTGAACTGTCTGTCTGATCCCATCCGGATCGAACTTGGTTTGTGAATGGAGACTTGACTGCAGCTTCACAACTGTACCACGAGGCCTCTTGAAGGGTAAAAGTGCTCAAAAAATAATTGAGCCACATGATGAGTCAATTCAAGCTGATTTGTTCCTTTTTTCCAGGGTTGAGGAGCCCTGTTCATTTTGTATTTCCCCACCCCACCCCATGTGTGACAATACAGGAGCTCATACAGCCGTTTCTGTCTTCTGGTTACAGAAAGGTGACAAGAAAACCAGCCCCGTGCTGACTCAGTTGTGTGAACAATTAGCCCATGTGTAATTTGTCCTTCAGTTCTATGTTGCCTTGACGAACCATAAATGGAACCATAAATGGAATGGATGAGATCTGTCTTCATTGTCTCTCGGTGCAAATGATGGCAGTCTGTTCACCAAGGGGGTTGGCGTTTTGGGGTTCTGAAGTCACCCGGATTTCATTTCACTTCGTTTTGTTTGCTGGTGTCTCCTACCTGGGTCCTGGAGTGGTCCTCTTCCTGGTCCAGTCCTTCTGACTGCAGGTAGGGGGCACCAGGAAAAAAAGCCAACCGGCCCATGCTACAGCTGTAGCGTGGGCCACATGGACGGTAGTAAAAATAAAATAAAATAAAATAAAAAAGGAGAAAAAGAAACTGCCGACCAGCCAGCCAGCCAGACCCAACAGTGTAAAAATAATAATGATAATAATAACAAAAACAAAATGAAATGAAATATGAAATGAATTTAAAAAATAGTTTTGTAATAAACAAAATGAAATGGGGGGGAGAGAAATGAAAAACGAAATGAAACACCATTTTGGCATTTCATGCCCACATCTAGTCAGGAGAAAAGATGACTGAAGAAGTGGACGTGTCTACGAAACGTTACATTAAAATATGAAAGTTAGTCTTTAAGAGGCCACACGTTTTTTGTCTTTTGTCTTGTTTTACTTTCCTTGATTTTTGCCTGGAATTCTTGCACAGACTAAAACAGGCCACCTTCTCCATGAAAAGAGAGAGAATCAAATTAACTAAAAACATCCACTCAAACACCAATCCCAGAGAAGCAAAACAGGGCTCCACAAAGAATCCCACAGGACATTAAGAAGAGTGTGTTATAAATAAGGGGGGTCTCCCTCTCCCCACCCCCCACCCCCCTGGTCCCTGGAATTTTATGTAGGAACACGAAGTCTAATATTAGTCACAAAGCAAAGAGAGAGAAAAGGAGGGAGGGAGGGTGAGAGAGAGAGAGAGAGAAGAAAGCAGTAATATCAAATTTGTGCAGGATAATGCAAAGGTTGTATGTCAAAACAAGCACCCTTTTCTGCACTTTGCCGCGTGCTTTGTGTACAGAGAGAACTGTCAGAGAATCTGTGTACTTTGTCTCAGTGACAGCACCTGTAAACTACCCAGAGTGGAGTTTAGTTAGATCATTTATTTATTATTGTAAATCATTTATTTATTATTGTATTATTTATTACATTTCTGTACTGCACCATCTAGGGGCATGGCCGCTACTCCGGGCAGTTTCTAGCAATGCAATAAACAGAAAGTCTAATCCTAACCCTATCCCTAACCCTCTGTGCCAGCACTGGGAAGTCACCCACAATGTGCCTTCCTGTAGCTCCTGGGCGAGGGGCCGTTTGGCGCCCAATTTGGTACCCCAGATGCTGTGCCCAGGGATAGGTGTCCCCCCTTGCCCCCTAGCTGTGCCACTGTCCTCCACAGGTGGAGCATTCTGGATAGAGGTGACTAGAGATGGGCACGAATAGAAAAAATAGAGTTTCGTTTGTCATTTGTCGTTTGGAAGGTCCGTTTCAGTTCGTTTCCGTTTTTCGCAAATTTTTGCAAAAAATTGTTTTCGTTTTTGTTCGTTTCGTTACGTTTCGTTTCCATTTATTTCATTTTTTAATTTTTTAGGATTTAAAGCAGTTCACTGTATTGCAGTAACAGAAACAAAACACACGGCAAAATTTATGGTGTTTCTGTTCGTTTTGTTTCATTTTGGAGACAAAATTCGTTTGTCGTTTTGTTGCATAACGAAACGAAAAAACGGAAACAGAAACAAAAATTGTTCATTTCGTGCCCATCTCTAGAGGTGACCACCACAGAGACTGCTGGTCTCCCTCAGGATGGCCACACCTGGCATCAATTCCAGAGAGGGGCCAATGGCACGGGAGGCGGATCTTAGGGAGAGGCATTTGAATAAGTAGAACCCCACCCTCCAAGCATTCATGGTTTTATAGGGTGACGTTAGAGATGGGCGTGAACCACCAACTGGGCAGCACGTGCTGGTTCCCAACCGGTGTCCTGTGGTTCAACGAGCGCACAGCACGCTCATGGGAACAGCCCTGGTTTCCCTGCCCCACTTCCTCTAGGAGGGTGTCCACCTGAGGAGGCAGGTCTGGAAAGTGCTGGACAATGGTCGGGCCACCATCCAAGCTGGCACGAACTGCCAATTCAGTGATTTGTGCCCATCTCTAATCAACCTTAGTCTCGTGAATTTGGCACAGGAGCAATAAATGAAAGGCAAAGTCACGAAGTGGAGGGAAAAAAAGATTTTGTGGAATTTGCCACTTCTCTACACAACGCGGTCCTCTGTAGAATTTGGAAGGGTTTTTCTTTTTCCCCCCAATCACAAGTCCCATAATCCCCAAGGAATCATGGCCTCTGTCACCATAGTCGGATGAGCTGAGATTTCTAAGGGTGTGAAAGTTGGATCAGACGTAACGCGGCCGGTCCTTATCAGGGTATTGGAGCCATCAAGCATGACTGGAAAATTAAATGTTTCCAAATTCTGAACCTTCTACTCCCCCTATTTCTGTGTATGTTGTAGATGTATATAGGTGTGTGTGTGTGTGTGTGTGTGTGTGTGTGTGTGTGTGTGTGTGTAATTTCCCATGGGTATAATTAACTCCCAGCCAGGCAGTATTATATGCTTTGCACACACCTATGGGAAGTTCTCTGCATGGCATAAGTTCCATTACACCAGATAGTGTGTCAGACATGTTGACAGCTGAGGCTCAGGGGAGACCCTCCTGAACAGCTGGGCCAGGCATGATGACCTCCTGAATCATCCACGCAGGCGCATCCTGAGATAAAGTTCCCTGCAGCTGAAGACTCCCTGCTGTCGACCCAAGCAATTAATAACCTCTAAGGATCGTGTCAGTGGCAACTCTCCCGCCCATCAGAGGACTAGCAGCGTTTCCCTGGGAGGGGCTTCTCATTAAAATGTTCCTTGCAAAGGTCAGCCTGATGGCAGGAGGGGTGGTGGCGGAGAGGAGGACCCCCTCAGAGATGCTACTGCCAATTATGGGCATGTGTTTTTGTTGCCGCTGGTTGAAGGGCATGGCATTGTGTCTCAGGCCCAAGCCGGGGAATGTCGGTCTGCCTGTCTGCTTTTTGCAAAGCAAAGCCCTCCATTCCCATGGAAAGCATCTGAGGCAACCAACATCGATGGTGACAAGGACCTGAAAGACAAATAGACAACCATGGCTTGGCTGAAAGCTCGACCAGAGCAGGAAAAGTAAAATGGCGGCAGCGCCAATAGGGATACCATTTCACTGGGCCCCCTAATCCAGATTCATGGCAACAAAGAGCAAGGATATGTAAGAAAGAAAGGTTTTATTTTTCCAAAGAATCGCAGAATCATGGAGTTGGAAGGGGCCTCTAAGGTCATTGAGTCCAAGACCGCGGTCATACCTGCCTTTTCTGCGTAGTTTCCCATTGACGAACTACGCAGTAAAAGATTGCGTGCTAACCAGGAAGAGAAGCAAATTTTGTTCCTGGCTGACGACGCCCCTCAAACAGCAGTTTCAGTGAAGTTTCCTAAACCACCGCCAGGGGCTGGATTTAGAAACTTCGCTCGAAAATGCTTAGTTGTTTGCTTCTGTTGCAATGACAGCACACTGAAAATACGCAGTAAATTCAGTTTTTCCCATTTCTACCTGGCTTAAAAGACAGAGCCTTGGAAACTGGAGCTGGAAAGTAGGGCAAAATGCGTAGTACCCAGGTTAGGACAGAACCAGAATAGGAAGGTATGACGCAGAGGAGAGGACACAACTGCTCATTAAAAACCACGTGAGCGCTCCCGCACAAAATACGCAGGAAATTTAAATATGAAGGAAACCCAGGGATGACCGTGGTCCAACTCTGCTCAAGACAGGTGGATGTCCCATTTTCTCTTGAATGCCACCAGTGTTGGAGCACTCACTACTAGGAATGGGCATAAAACAAAAATAGAGTTGCATTGCGTTTCTACTAGCGGTTCATTTCATTTCATTTTTAAATGGATTTTTGTAAAAAAAAATTATAACTAAATGAAGCAAAATGATTAACTATTCTATAAAATGGATCACGTGTGTTTTAGAGGCACCAAATTTGCTTGGTAGCTTTTTACAAGGGAGCCATTTTACAGATTAATGGAACATTTCATTTTCAAAGGGTGTTCGTTGTTTGTGTGTTTTGAGTTGTTTTGCCTCTTGCCAGGTATTTGTTGTGGTCGCCATTATTGCCTTTGTATACTGGGTCTTCCACCCCCTTCGTTTATTTTGTTTTCCTTTTTATTTTCTTATTATTATTTTTAATTTTTTGGTGTTGTTTTATAAGTTGTTGTTGTAAACCGCCCAGAGTTCCCATTTGAGGTTTGGGGTATATAAATATAAAAATAAATAAATAAAATAAATAAAAGAAGTGTTTCATTTTGTTTCGTAACAAAACACGGTTTCCTGTTTCATTTCATTTTGTAACATTATGAAAGCTTGCAAAACGACAAAACAGAGGGGTACATTTTTATTATGGTTTTTATTTTGCCACCACCACCCCAAGAAATCTGGGGATATTCCATTTTTAAATTTCAATTTTAAATTCTCATGAATGAGAATGAGATGAGAATCAGGATGAGCTGTTTGCCATGTAACAGGCTCTGTTAATGACTGTTTTGAGTGTGTTTCATTAGACTTTCAAATAGGATTTTAATGGTATTAATTGGATTTT
The DNA here is from genome assembly GCA_023846285.1 of Phrynocephalus versicolor. Lineage (NCBI taxonomy): Eukaryota > Metazoa > Chordata > Lepidosauria > Squamata > Agamidae > Phrynocephalus > Phrynocephalus versicolor. The sequence continues at coordinate 87,272 of JAHTLZ010003311.1, forward strand.
AATTGGATTTTAGTTCTAGCTGTATCTTTTTAATATTGTATTTTATGACCATTTTGTAAACCGCCTGGGTAGTGCAGTTTGCATGAAGGGGGTGATATAGAAATAAATAAATAAATAAATAAATAAATAAATAAATAAATAAATAAATAAATAAATGTCATTTTTTTTCTTAAGGTGCCCATAAGAACACAAGAAGAGCCCTGCTGGATCAGGCCAAGGGCCCATCTAATCCATCTTCCTGTATCTGACACTGGCCCCACCAAATGTGTCCGGGAGTGCATGAGACTAGATATCTGTCTCCTGATAGCACTCCCCTGCATCTGGCCCTTGAAGTACCCTGGTTTTAAGCCTGGAGATTACACATCTCCATCATGGATTGTCACCTGGGATGGACTTTTTCCTCCAGGAATCAGTCCAATCCCCTTTTGAAGGCATCCAGGCCAGATGCCGTCACCACATCCTGTGGCAGGGAGTTCCACAGACTAACAACATCTCTACTTGCCACCTCTCAAGCTCATTGGTGCCATTGTCGTACTGCTCTAACAGTTAAGAAGTTTTTCCCTGATATTCAGCCTAAACCTGGCTTCCTTTACCTTGAGCCCATTATTACATGTCCTTCACTCAGTTAACAAATGTATTTGAAAAGTGCCACCTTATCTCCCCTCAGTCTTCTTTTCTCCAGGCTAAACCTGCCTACTAGACATGGGCACGACTCGGCGAAATTTTCGTTTCCGTTTCCGTTTGTCGTTTCCGTTACGTAACGAAACGACAAACGAAAATTGAGCTGGAAATTGAACGAAACGAAACGACCCATGAAAATTGTGGTCGTTAGTTTTGTTTCCATTACTGGTGGCGTGCAATGAAATGAGCTGTTTTTTAAATGTTAAAAAACGCCCTGGACATCCATAAAAATGCAGTGATAATTATTTATACTGTCTGATAATACCTACCAGGGGGATGGAGGGTCCTTAAAACGTGAATTTATGTCTTTTCTCAGATCGCTGTATTTTTTTTTCCTTTAAGGCGAGTTGGGGACATTGACCCAAAATGGCTCCCAGATGCCTTATATTGATTTCTTGGGTATTAAAACGCCCTGGACATCCATTAAAATGCAGTGATAATGCAAGAATTATTTGAAATTATTACCTACCAGGGGGTTGGGGTCCTTAAAACGTTTGGTATTGTCTTCTCCCATCGCGATAAGGATGACAAAATGGATGTCGCCAGCCACTCCAGCCACAACATGGAGGCAAGCCATGTGATGGGATCATGTAAATCCTTGGAAAACTTCAACCAATAGCATGCCCAGGTTGCAGACTGGGCAGGTCTGGCAGCCACAGAGGGCATCAAAAGCTCTGGCAGCCCCCGGAAATGCTTTAAAACCGCGCAAAAAGCGGGTAGAAACGACAAACGAAAAAATGAAAAACGAAATGACGAATTGTTGAAAAATTTCGCGACAAACGGAAACAACCCGAAACGGACCCGTCCCGAAAAATGACAACTCGAAACATAATTTTTTTCTGGTCATGCCCATCTCTACTGCCTACTTCTTTCCTCCTAAGACTTGGTTTCCAGCCCCCTTGATCCTCCGTGATGCCCTCCCCTGAACTTGCTCCAGTTTGTTAGCATCCTGCTTAAAGTCTAGTGTCCAAAACTGGACCAAATACTCTAGATCAGTGGGTCTCAACCAGATGTTTCTGGACCGCAACTCCTAGAAGCCTCCACCACTCTCTGTGCTGAAAGGGGTTCCTGGGGACCCAAAGGTTGAGAACCGCTGCTCTAGATGAAGCTTAACCAGTGCTGAATAGAGGGGGAGCTACTATCTGGAGGAGAGTCTTGAGAGTCCCCTGGACTGCAAGGAGATCAAACCTATCCATCCTGAAAGAAATCAACCCCGAATGTTCACTGGAAGGACAAATTTTGAAGCTTAGGCTCCAATACTTTGGCTACCTCATGAGGAGAGAGGAGTCCTTGGAAAAGTCCCTGATGTTGGGAAAGATTGAAGGCAAAAGGAAAAGAGGAAGGCAGAGAATGAGATGGTTGGATGATGTCATCTATGCAACCAACATGGATTTAACCAAACTCCGGGAGGTAGTAGAAGATAGGAAGGCCTGGTGAGCTTTGGTCCATGGGGTCACGAAGAGTCGGACAGGACTGAGCGACCCATTCTTGATAGGTCTCAGCACCTTAGGCCATTGTTCACCTTAAGGTTATGGATACTATTGTCTCCCTAATGAGCCTATTCAGGCCATTGTTCATCTGATGAGCCTAATTCAGATCAGGGTGACAAGAGGTCAAAGCTGACTGACTATAAGACGGAGGACTTGCATTAGCTGTATTCAGACTGATGAAGCTGTTTGGATGAGCATTGAAACGTTTCTACAGTATCTCTCTCTCTCTCTCAAAAAAGAAGAAGAAGAAGAAGAAGAAGAAGAAGAAGAAGAAGAAGAAGAAGAGGTCCAGTAGCCATAACTCAACTTCCAGATAATGCTGGCTCATATTCAGCTTCTGATCTAGAGTGTTTCCAAACCCATTTTCACTCATACTGTTACTGAGCCAAGTATCCCCATCCTATAACTGTGCATGTGCTTTCTTTTTCCGGCCAGGGTGGATGAGAATCAAACTGTATTGGCACATTAAAGAGACAAAGATAGGCAGAAGCAGAGATCTATCTAGCCTGGATCTGTGAAGTTTCCAGCCCAGATAGTCCAGGAGATGGGAACTCTTTGTGCCATGTCAGAACTGGTTCTTCTAGATCTCTTGGGGAAGGTCCAGAGGACTTCCAGAAGTCATAGAATCCTAAAATCCTAGAGTGGGAAGAGATCTCAAGGGCCGTCCAGTCCAACCCGCTGCCATGCTAGAACCCCCCATCACAGGACTCCCATAACAGGGCTCCTGACAGATGGCCATCCAGCCTCTGCTTAAAAACCTCCAAAGAAGGAGACTCCACCACCCTCCTTTGGGGAAGCATCTTCCACTGCCAGACAGCTCTAACTGTCATGATTGAAGTTCTTCCTAATGTTTACATTGAATCTCTTTTCCTGGAGTTTGAGACCTTTGCTTTTGAGACCACCTCTAGAGCCAAGGAGACCCCTTCAGATGTTTTCTGACTTTGAGATGGGGTCAACAATTACTCTAGTTAGGACAATATCAACATCATCATCATCATCACCACTACCACCACCACCACCACCACCACCATCATCAATCTTAGAACTGTAGAGCTGGAAGGGACCTTATGGATCATGTAGTCCAACCCCAATGGGGAACTGAACACCCACGGCCAGATGGCCAATGCACTGAGCATCTGGATCATCCTTGATCCACAACTCCAGTGTACACTAGATAGCTGGAAACTGGCTGAAACATTGCAGAATCTTTTATGAACTATCTTCTTTCTCTCATTCTCTCATTCTCTCATTCTCTCTCTCTCTCTCTCTCTCTCTCTCTCTCTCTCTCT